>NC_069442.1:40695350-40815491 GCF_026875155.1 Cherax quadricarinatus | reverse complement strand
TTGCTTTCCAAGCATTGTTGTTAAGGTTTCTTTGTAAGTCGTTGTTATGAATTTTAATTACATCCGGAACATTATGTATTTGTAAGTCTCTCCTAACTGACGAGTGATTCACAGAATCATACACCTTCTTTACATTGAAGAACATTGCAAACAAGGATTGTACATCGCTCATGATAGCATCCAACAAAACTAATTGTGAAAATCCATCCATCAGAGGGAAAACTTTCTGTGCTTGGAGTGGAACCCACTCCAAGCACCTGGTGACAAGTATTATATGGAATATCCTCACTATGATGCCGGAGGTTGTAATAGGCTGGTATTGTCTTGGACTGTCAGGCTGTGATTTGTACGTTGGACTACGTGCGACCAGCAGTAACAGCCCGATTGATCAGGCCCTGATTCACCTGGAGGTCCTATTCGCGGACCGGGCCGCGGGAACGTTTATCCCCGGAATAACCTCCAGGTTGTCAACTTTTGGCAGTAACACCGTTCTTAGCTGTTAATTATCCACCATCAAACCACATATTAAATAAATCGACCCATAGCTGGTCCGAGACTGATTTTAGATCATTTAACTTCCAACCATCAGAACCTGGAGCTGAAGTTGTATTTGAATTTCCAACTTCTTAATAAACCAAGTAAGGTGAATCAGCAGTTGTAAGTACCAAAGAGGATCTTCTAGTAAATTTTTCACTCTTAGATCTTTCTCTGATTGCCTCTCAAACAGCATCAATAATTCATTTGCAATAAGCTCAAGTATATCACAAATTAATTCCGGATTTATGTAAGAAACATCAACCTCTACCCATTCCAACATAGACTCCACACAGTCTGTAATATTATGTATAATGCTCTGTAGTCTTAGTCATGTGCTCGCGTATGTATGTGATGTTATTGAGTTCAGTGCATGTTGCATCAATGTTTGTGCTGTAGGGATGCACATGTTGTGGCAGTCTTGAACAGTCACCTTAACATTACCCTCCTCACACCAATAACACCCTTAGCGACATGCTGTACGCTATAATTAACACAGTTTACATCTTCCACACTCTGGGATTCCAACATTAGTCGAGCTACCAACAATTTGTAATAGTTACAATTTCTTCGTCCTTTAATAGACTCGAGGGACTTAAGGAATGAATCCCGTGTAACACTAAATTCATTCCAGCTGGAACCTGCTGGCCGGCACTTCTTGCATCCTTCATTATTTTCGCCTGCTGTATGAGCCCTCATAGGTTTAGAGCTTGGCTTTTGGTTATAATAATTTTTACTTCTGATTTTGCCAAGACATGCTCACCGTCCTTGGACCATCTATCCTTTGCATTCCACGGTGATACTCATCTAGGTGCTTAGATCGTCGCTGTACCCCCAACACAAAGGTCCTGTCACACTCTTCCTGCACAAACAAGGCCCCAGCAACTCCACTGGTCATTGCTAAAGAGATACACACAACACTGACAAGGATAACCATTAAGACCCGAAGGATTAAATTGCACCACTAAAATGGCTCTGTGCGCGGAGGCTTGTGCAGCTTTAGCCACAAGATTGACTGTTTAGTAATACCTCACAGTCAGATCCTATGTTGCTGGCTCCCACCTGGAATAAATCCGGGGAAACTGCACAAAGAACTTAGAAAATGGTGCACCAGATGCTACTGACGGAGGACAGCGGCGCTCACTCTGGAAGATCTCGAAGACAATGAAGGGACCTGCCTTCTTATTTCTACTAGAGAATCTCGTCCTCTTCATTGTCTTCGACAGTATTTAAGACTATTTTCATGCTTCAGCTTTATATCGTTCCAGACCATGGAGTTGAACTCTTTTTCCAGGCTGAAGGACTGACCACCTCAAATATTATTTCTCCAAGGATGATGGACTAATTACATCATCATTATTTCACCACTACATCTGCTACTTCAGTATTTGACTGAAGAAGCCTATTGTGTAGGCGAAACATTTCAACAATAAAGACACCTAACTTCTGCACATGTCTTAATTATCATCGAGGACAAGTGACTTTCTTGTGCCACTAAACTACTCTCACTACTTTCTACTACCACTATTTCTTCTACTACCACTATTTATTCTACTACCACTATTTCTTCTACTACTTTACCTACCAGCCTTACCACTACTTCCTTTTCTCCATCTCTTGTTCCTCTCGCCTATATATACTGGCTCCCTCACTCTTTTCTGTTAGTGTGACTTTGTAAATGGTTCAAGTCGGACAGAAACATCGTCGTAAGCTCCTCTCTCCTATGTGAGGGTTATTTATGTATTGTTCCAGTCACGGTATTGTGCCTTTGTTCCTAATGCAGTTATACAGAGTAATACTATATCATTTCGAGAATAAAAGTGGTAACGTGGCATCTACACTAATTTCCAACTTATCGGCAAAATTCTACATACAAATATCACAAGGTGTCCTACTTTCTTCCTATGGAAATAAATGGTATAAAATACCGACACAATGGAAATATAAACACAAATGCAGTATAATGTGATCCTTTATTGACAACGTTTCACCCACACAGTGGGCTTTTTCAAGTCACACACGGATCTACCTGGGGTTGGAAGGTACGAGTGTATTTATAGGCATGTTCAGAATGTTGAGGTCAGGTGGAGAATGCTGCATCTGATGATCTACCGGGTGGGGTTATAGAGTCTTGGGTAGCTTGGGAGGGGTATTGGACAAGTTGTGAGTAGACCTTCTGCAGTGTTCTATGTTCTTATGTGGGATAGCGATGAAGAAGTTTCTTGGCGAGTGGTTCAGCTATGTTATAGAAGCCATTGTTCTGGTTGAAATTGTTGGTTGTAGAGATGAGCGATGATTCCAGGATTCTTCTGTATTGAGTGTTGTCTTCTGTGGCTATAAGTCTTGAGTTTCTGTAGTTAATTAAATGGTTGTGTGAATTGCGATGTTGTACACAGGCATTTCTTGTATCGTCAGTCCTGCTTGCATATTGGTGTTCTGAAATACGTGTTTGGAGGTCTCTTGATGTTTCGCCCACATATAATTTGTTGCAGTCATTACAAGGGATTATGTATACCCCTACAGAGGATGGAGGCTTGTCCTGTCTACTACTGGTGATGTCCTTGATGGTCGTGGTTGTGGAGGTAGATACTTGGAATGATGTTTTCGCAAAGATGTTGGAAACATGTTTGGCAATGGAGTTGGTTGGGAGGACTATGTATCTCTTCTCGGCAGTGTCTTCTCTGGGTGTGTTGAAGATGTTTAATGCCCGCCGTCTGCAGTCTCTGATGAAGTGACGAGGATAGTGGAGTTTAGAAAATACTTGTTCAATTATAGTGCATTCTTCCTCAAGGAACTCGTTGCTGCAGATTCTGAGTGCACGTAGGAAAAAGCCTATAATTACACCACGTTTAGTTTTGGTGTCGTGGTGAGAGTAGAAGTGGAGAAGATCGTTTTGGTTGGTGGGTTTTCGATAGACTTTAAAACGAAGTTCATGGTCAGCTTTGCAGAGCAGAACATCAAGGAAAGGAAGAGTGTTGTCGACTTCTTCTTCAAGTGTGAACTGGATTGAAGGCTCGACCTGGTTGAGCTTGTCTTGGAGAGCTTGAACGTTGAAGCGTTGAAACTTTCCAGCCTTGACGTGACTTCCCTATTCACCAAAGTACCTACTACACAAGCCATCGATCTCTTGCGCAGGAAAATTGACGATTCACTTGATCTTCCCATTCCAGCCAGCGATTTCATCGACCTTGTTGAACTATGTGTTGGCTTTACGTGTTTCTCTTTCGAAAATCACCTCTTTCAGCAGACTTTTGGACTACCCATGGGTTCGCCACTCAGTGCAGTCCTGGCGAACCTATACATGGAACATCTAGAAGCCGAACGTCTCTCCACCATTATTCCTTCGTCTGTCACCTGGCTCCGTTATGTTGACGACATTCTCCTCATAACTCCTAAACGCTTCAACGTTCAAGCTCTCCAAGACAAGCTCAACCATGTCGAGCCTTCAATCCAGTTCACACTTGAAGAAGAAGTCGACAACACTCTTCCTTTCCTTGATGTTCTGCTCTGCAAAGCTGACCATGAACTTCGTTTTAAAGTCTATCGAAAACCCACCCAACCAAAAACGATCTTCTCCACTTCTACTCTCACCACGACACCAAAACTAAACGTGGTGTAATTATAGGCTTTTTCCTGCGTGCACTCAGAATCTGCAGCAATGAGTTCCTTGAGGAAGAATGCACTATAATTGAACAAGTATTTTCTAAACTCCACTATCCTCGTCACTTCATCAGAGACTGCAGACGGCGGGCATTAAACATCTTCAACACACCCAGAGAAGACACTGCCGAGAAGAGATACATAGTCCTCCCAACCAACTCCATTGCCAAACATGTTTCCAACATCTTTGCGAAAACATCATTCCAAGTATCTACCTCCACAACCACGACCATCAAGGACATCACCAGTAGTAGACAGGACAAGCCTCCATCCTCTGCAGGGGTATACATAATCCCTTGTAATGACTGCAACAAATTATATGTGGGCGAAACATCAAGAGACCTCCAAACACGTATTTCAGAACACCAATATGCAAGCAGGACTGACGATACAAGGAATGCCTGTGTACAACATCGCAATTCACACAACCATTTAATTAACTACAGAAACTCAAGACCCTTTTAGCCACAGAAGACACAACTCAATACAGAAGAATCCTGGAATCATCGCTCATCTCTACAACCAACAATTTCAACCAGAACAATGGCTTCTATAACATAGCTGAACCACTCGCCAAGAAACTTCTTCATCGCTATCCCACATAAGAACATAGAACACTGCAGAAGGTCTACTCACAACTTGTCCAATACCCCTCCCAAGCTACCCAAGACTCTATAACCCCACCCGGTAGATCATCAGATGCAGCATTCTCCACCTGACCTCAACATTCTGAACATGCCTATAAATACACTCGTACCTTCCAACCCCAGGTAGATCCGTGTGTGACTTGAAAAAGCCCACTGTGTGGGTGAAACGTTGTCAATAAAGGATCACATTATACTGCATTTGTGTTTATATTTCCATCTACTTTCTTCCTAATTATGTCCATTGCTGCCCTATACTTGCTCATTAAGTCCTGACTTCTATGCTTGCTCACATCACCGTCTCTCTCCTCTAGCTTTATCCAACTCATCCTTCACTTGCTGGTACAACTGGTGAAGGTAACAGCTCACTAGCACGTTCTCACGCGATAAACAATAAATAACAGCGTTGCGTATTACGGCTGAGGCATCAACAACGTTCTTCACAAAGAACGTTACTTCACATTACCAGAATAAGTTTTCATGTGTTTGTATCACACATAACGGATGTATTGGAACAAACTTCCATGAATCATCACTGATATAAGAAGTCTGGGTAGCTCTAAATATAAGTTTGACGGATATATAAGTAGGTGTGAATTGATCTTCCTATCATGGGTCAGCAGGCCTGTTGCAGTGTTCTTTTGTTGTGTTCTTATGAATTCAGGGAAAGCGGTTAGCAGGACTTGAGTCCTGGAGGTGGAAAGCACAGTGCCTGCACTCTAAAGGAGAGAGAGAGAGAGAGAGAGAGAGAGAGAGAGAGAGAGAGAGAGAGAGAGAGAGAGAGAGAGAGAGAGAGAGAGGCATTTTTGAGCGCCACATAATTGTGATGTCTGGGCACTTCTGGTAAACAGCCCTTTGAATTAGTAATGACGAATGTGTGTGTATTATTTGGGTCATTCTACCTTGTTGGCAGACATACGGTGTGATTAAAAAAAAAAAAATTTTTACTCGCAAGAATTGTGGCCTCAAGACTGTTGTGGTAACAGTAAATAAGTGGGGTTTGTTGGAAGCCGTGTCACCTGCTGGCAGGGGAATCCCCGACCTTCCTTCCTACTACGTGCCTCGTGGCACATGTGGTAGTGCCTCGTGGCACATGTGGTAGTGTCTTGTGGCACATGTGGTAGTGTCTTGTGGCACATGTGGTAGTGTCTTGTGGCACATGTGGTAGTGTCTTGTGGCACATGTGGTAGTGTCTCGTGGCACATGTGGTAGTGTCTTGTGGCACGTGTGGTAGTGTCTTGTGGCACATGTGGTAGTGTCTTATGGCACATGTGGTAGTGTCTTGTGGCACATGTGGTAGTGTCTTGTGGCACATGTGGTAGTGTCTCGTGGCACATGTGGTAGTGTCTCGTGGCACATGTGGTAGTGTCTCGTGGCACATGTGGTAGTGTCTTGTGGCACATGTGGTAGTGTCTCGTGGCACACAATGTGGTAGTGTCTTGTGGCACATGTGGTAGTGTCTTGTGGCACGTGTGGTAGTGTCTTGTGGCACATGTGGTAGTGTCTTATGGCACATGTGGTAGTGTCTTGTGGCACATGTGGTAGTGTCTTGTGGCACATGTGGTAGTGTCTCGTGGCACATGTGGTAGTGTCTCGTGGCACATGTGGTAGTGTCTCGTGGCACATGTGGTAGTGTCTTGTGGCACATGTGGTAGTGTCTCGTGGCACACAATGTGGTAGTGTCTTGTGGCACATGTGGTAGTGTCTTGTGGCACGTGTGGTAGTGTCTTGTGGCACATGTGGTAGTGTCTTGTGGCACATGTGGTAGTGTCTCGTGGCACATGTGGTAGTGTCTTGTGGCACATGTGGTAGTGTCCTGTGGGACATGTGGTAGTGTCTTGTGGCACATGTGGTAGTGTCTTGTGGCACATGTGGTAGTGTCTCGTGGCACATGTGGTAGTGTCTCGTGGCACATGTGGTAGTGTCTTGTGGCACATGTGGGTAGTGTCTCGGTGGCACACAAGTGGTAGTGTCTTGTGGCACATGTGGTAGTGTCTTGTGGCACATGTGGTAGTGTCTTGTGGCACATGTGGTAGTGTCTTGTGGCACATGTGGTAGTGTCTTGTGGCACGTGTGGTAGTGTCTTGTGGCACATGTGGTAGTGTCTTGTGGCACATGTGGTAGTGTCTTGTGGCACGTGTGGTAGTGTCTCGTGGCACATGTGGTAGTGTCTCGTGGCACATGTGGTAGTGTCTTGTGGCACATGTGGTAGTGTCTCGTGGCACACAATGTGGTAGTGTCTTGTGGCACATGTGGTAGTGTCTTGTGGCACATGTGGTAGTGTCTCGTGGCACATGTGGTAGTGTCTCGTGGCACACGTGGTAGTGTCTTGTGGCACATGTGGTAGTGTCTCGTGGCACACAATGTGGTAGTGTCTTGTGGCACATGTGGTAGTGTCTTGTGGCACATGTGGTAGTGTCTTGTGGCACATGTGGTAGTGTCTTGTGGCACATGTGGTAGTGTCTTGTGGCACATGTGGTAGTGTCTTGTGGCACATGTGGTAGTGTCTCGTGGCACATGTGGTAGTGTCTTGTGGCACATGTGGTAGTGTCTTGTGGCACATGTGGTGGTGTCTCGTGGCACATGTGGTAATGTCTCGTGGCACATGTGGTAGTGTCTCGTGGCACATGTGGTAGTGTCTTGTGGCACATGTGGTATTGTCTTGTGGCACATGTGGTAGTGTCTTGTGGCACATGTGGTTGTGTCTTGTGGCACATGTGGTAGTGTCTTGTGGCACATTGGGTAATGTCTTGTGGCACATGTGGTAGTGTCTCGTGGCACATGTGGTAGTGTCTTGTGGCACATGTGGTAGTGTCTCGTGGCACATGTGGTAGTGTCTTGTGGCACATGTGGTAGTGTCTTGTGGCACATGTGGTAGTGTCTTGTGGCACATGTGGTAGTTCTTGTGGCTCATGTGGTAGTGTCTTGTGGCACATGTGGTAGTGTCTTGTGGCACATGTGGTAGTGTCTTGTGGCACATGTGGTAGTGTCTTGTGGCACATGTTGTAGTGTCTTGTGGCACATGTGATAGTGTCTCGTGGCACATGTGGTAGTGTCTTGTGGCACATGTGGTAGTGTCTCGTGGCACATGTGGTAGTGTCTCGTGGCACATGTGGTAGTGTCTTGTGGCACATGTGGTAGTGTCTCGTGGCAAATGTGGTAGTGTCTTGTGGCACATGTGGTAGTGTCTTGTGGCACATGTGGTAGTGTCTTGTGGCACATGTGGTAGTGTCTTGTGGCACATGTGGTAGTGTCTTGTGGCACATGGGTAGTGTCTCGTGCACATGTGGTAGTGTCTTGTGGCACATGTGGTAGTGTCTTGTGGCACATGTGGTAGTGTCTTGTGGCACATGTGGTAGTGTCTCGTGACACATGTGGTAGTGTCTTGTGGCACATGTGGTAGTGTCTCGTGGCACATGTGGTAGTGTCTCGTGGCACATGTGGTAGTGTCTTGTGGCACATGTGGTAGTGTCTCGTGGCACATGTGGTAGTGTCTTGTGGCACATGTGGTAGTGTCTTGTGGCACATGTGGTAGTGTCTTGTGGCACATGTGGTAGTGTCTCGTGGCACATGTAGTGTCTTGTGGCACATGTGGTAGTGTCTTGTGGCACATGTGGTAGTGTCTCGTGGCACATGTGGTAGTGTCTTGTGGCACATGTAGTAGTGTCTCGTGACACATGTGGTAGTGTCTTGTGGCACATGTGGTAGTGTCTTGTGGCACATGTGTAGTGTCTTGTGGCACATGTGGTAGTGTCTTGTGGCACATGTGTAGTGTCTCGTGGCACATGTGGTAGTGTCTCGTGGCACATGTGGTAGTGTCTTGTGGCACATGTGGTAGTGTCTTGTGGCACATGTGGTAGTGTCTCGTGGCACATGTGGTAGTGTCTCGTGGCACATGTGGTAGTGTCTCGTGGCACATGTGGTAGTGCCTCGTGGCACATGTGGTAGTGTCTTGTGGCACATGTGGTAGTGTCTTGTGGCACATGTGGTAGTGTCTTGTGGCACATGTGGTAGTGTCTTGTGGCACATGTGGTAGTGTCTTGTGCACATGTGGTAGTGTCTTGTGGCACATGTGGTAGTGTCTTGTGGCACATGTGGTAGTGTCTCGTGCACATGTGGTAGTGTCTCTTGGCACATGTGGTAGTTGTCTTGTGGCACATGTGTGTATGTTCTTGTGGCACATGTGGTAGTGTCTTGATGGCACGTGTGGTAGTGTCTTGTGGCACAGGGTAGTGTCTCGTGGCACATGTGGATAAGTGTCTCCGTGCACATGTGGTAGTGTCCGTGGCACATGTGGTAGTGATCTCGTGGCACATGTGGTAGTGCCTCGTGCACATGTGGTAGTGTCTTGTGGCACATGTGGTAGTGTCTTGTGGCACATGTGGTAGTGTCTTGTGGCACATGTGGTAGTGTCTTGTGGCACATGTGGTAGTGTCTTGTGGCACATGTGGTAGTGTCTTGTGGCACATGTGGTAGTGTCTTGTGGCACATGTGGTAGTGTCTCGTGGCACATGTGGTAGTGTCTTGTGGCACATGTGGTAGTGTCTTGTGGCACATGTGGTAGTTCTTGTGGCACATGTGGTAGTGTCTTGTGGCACGTGTGGTAGTGTCTTGTGGCACATGTGGTAGTGTCTCGTGGCACATGTGGTAGTGTCTTGTGGCACATGTGGTAGTGTCTTGTGGCACATGTGGTGTCTCGTGGCACATGTGGTAATGTCTCGTGGCACATGTGGTAGTGTCTCGTGGCACATGTGGTAGTGTCTTGTGGCACATGTGGTAGTGTCTTGTGGCACATGTGGTAGTGTCTCGTGGCACATGTGGTAGTGTCTTGTGGCACATGTAGTGTCTTGTGGCACATGTGGTAGTGTCTTGTGGCACATGTGGTAGTGTCTTGTGGCACATGTGGTAGTGTCTTGTGGCACATGTGGTAGTGTCTTGTGGCACATGTGGTAGTGTCTTGTGGCACATGTGGTAGTGTCTCGTGGCACATGTGGTAGTTCTGGGCATTGTAGTGTCTTGTGGCACATGTGGTAGTGTCTTGTGGCACATGTGGTAGTGTCTTGTGGCACATGTGGTAGTGTCTTGTGGCACATGGTGGTAAGTGTCTTGTGGCACATGTGGTAGTGTCTCGTGGCACATGTGGTAGTGTCTCGTGGCACATGTGGTAGTGTCTTGTGGCACATGTGGTAGTGTCTTGTGGCACATGTGTGTAGTGTCTTGTGGCACATGTGGTAGTTCTTGTGGCACAGGGTGTGTCTGTGGCACATGTGGTGTCTTGTGGCACATGTGGTGTCTCGTGGCACATGTGGTAGTGTCTCTGGCACCATGTGTAGTCTGTGGCACTGGTGTGCTCGTGCACATGTGGTAGTGTCTTGTGGCACATGTGGTAGTGTCTTGTGACACATGTCGTAGTGTCTCGTGGCACATGTGGTAGTGCCTCGTGGCACATGTGGTAGTGTCTTGTGGCACATGTGGTAGTGTCTTGTGGCACATGTGGTAGTGTCTTGTGGCACATGTGGTAGTGCCTCGTGGCACATGTGGTAGTGTCTTGTGGCACATGTTGTAGTGTCTTGTGGCACATGTGGTAGTGTCTATGTGTAGGCACATGTGGTAGTGTCCTGTGGCACATGTGGTAGGCTGTGGCACAGTGTTGTGGATGTGTCTTTGTGGCACATGTGGTAGTGTCTTGTGGCACATGTGGTAGTGCTTGTGGCACATGTGGTAGTGTCTTGTGGCACATGTGGTAGTGTCTTGTGGCACATGTGGTAGTGTCTTGTGGCACATGTGGTGTCTCGTGGCACATGTGGTAGTGTCTCGTGGCACATGTTGTAGTGTCTTGTGGCACATGTGGTAGTGTCTTGTGGCACATGTGGTAGTGTCTTGTGGCACATGTGTAGATGTCTCGTGGCACATGTGGTAGTCTCGTGGCACATTGTGGTAGTGTCTTGTGGCACATGTGGTAGTGTCTTGTGGCACATGTGGTAGTGTCTTGTGGCACATGTGGTAGTGTCTTGTGGCACATGTGGTAGTGTCTCGTGGCACATGTGGTAGTGTCTCGTGGCAATTGTGTAGTGTCTTGTGGCACATGTGGTAGTGTCTTGTGGCACATGTGTAGTGTCTGTGCACATGTGGTTAGTGTCTCGTGGCACATGTGGTAGTGTCTCGTGGCACATGTGGTAGTGTCTTGTGGCACCTGTGGTAGTGTCTTGTGGCACCTGTGATAGTGTCTTGTGGCACCTGTGGTAGTGTCTTGTGGCACCTGTGATAGTGTCTCGTGGCACATGTGGTAGTGTCTCGTGGCACATGTGTAGTGTCTTGTGGCACTGTGGTAGTGTCTGTGGCACATGTGTAGTGTCTTGTGGCACCTGTGGTAGTGTCTTGTGGCACCTGTGATAGTGTCTCTCGTGGCACATGTGGTAGTGTCTCGTGGCACATGTGGTAGTGTCTTGTGGCACATGTGGTAGTGTCTCGTGGCACATGTGGTAGTGTCTCGTGGCACATGTGGTAGTGTCTCGTGGCACATGTGGTAGTGTCTCGTGGCACATGTGGTAGTTGTCATCGTAGTGTCGTGGTGGACAACTGAGATAGGTCTTGTGGCACACTGTGCATGTGTCACTCTGGGCACATGTGTAGTGTCTGTGGCCTTGGTAGTGTCTCGTGGCACATGAAGGGACATATGGTGACTCGTGGCACATGTGGTAGTACTGGCCTCAGCCTGGGAGTCAGCCTGCATCTTAAACCGGAAAGGTCCCAGATACGAGAGGCCTACTGCGGACAGGTTACATCATTTGTAACGTAACACTCGAATTAGACACATGTCAGCATCTGGCATCTTTAATGTGTAGACTTTGCCACTCCAGCACTTTATCAGTAACAAACGAAGGCCATAATGGGATGACTGTAAACCATATATATAAGAAGAAGTATTAGTCCCTCAGCCTGGGAGTTTCAACTACGCAGTCCTTACAACTACCAATTAAGAACAAATGACATACTTGAACGATGACACTGCAGGCAGGCCTACTGGACCCAGAGGAGCAGGTCCATGTTTTTTCCCCCCGATATAGACCACATGACCCACCATGTCGTACCTTCATCAAGGATGGAGCACTGCACCAGACCCCAGGCAGCACAACTAGTCATGGTCAACTTCACACCCTCGCCAACAACCTCCTATCAGTATTTGATCTAGACCTATTTATAAAACTAACACAACGTATTTAGCCTCAATAACTAACTGGGAGTTTATTTTCTCATAACCACAACTCTTATTTTAAACCAATGCATTTCCTATTATCCTTCTTGAACATGATTATTTTCCAACTTGAAACCATTGCTGCGAGTCCTGTTTGGCTGGAATTTTCAGAACGCTATTAGACATCCCTTTATTTATTTCCTGTTTTCCATTTATCCATCTCGATCAAATCCTCACCTAATACTACGTCTTTCGAAGAGAGTGTAGATTGCAGGCCTCATCTATCCTCATAGGGAAGATTTCTGCAACACTGGGATCATCTTTGTCTCCTCCTTTGTACGTTTTCCAGAGCAAATTTTATCCAATTCTGTAATACAGTTTTACCCAAAGAGCGCCCAAATCTAAATGAAACCTAACCAAAGGGTATAAGGTCGAAGAATAACCTGAGGACTTCTATTATTTATACTTCTAGATATGAAGCCAAGAATTCTGTAAGCTTTACTGCGAACACTAATGCACTGTTGTCTTGGTTTTAGGTAAATGCTAACCAGAACTCCTAAATCCTTTTCACAATCAGTAGTATTAAGATCTACATTATTTAGTTTATATGTGGCATGGTTATTTAACTGTCCAACATTTAGAACTTTGCATTTGTCAATATTAAACTGCATCTGCCACTTCTCCGACCATTGCGTCAGTCTATTCAAATCATCCTGGAGTGCTCTAATATCCTCATTAGAATGAAATGGACGGCCTATTTTGGTGTCATCAGCAAATTTGCTTATGTCGCTATTTATTCCTTCATTTATGTCGTTTATGTAAATTGTGAACAAGAACGGGCCCAACACTGACCCCTGAGGAACACCGCTTGTGACGTGCCCCCATTCTGATTTCTCCCCATTTATGCAAACTCTCTGCTGTCTGTTTATCAGCCATGCCTCTACCCAGGAAAAAATTTCTCCTCCTATTCCGTGTGCCCTAAGTTTCCTCAATAGCCTCTGGTGTGGAACTCTATCGAAAGCCTTACTGAAGTCCATATACACAATATCATATTCATTACCATGATCTACCTCCTCAAACACCTTAGTGAAAAAAGTTAGTAAATTCATAAGACAGGAACGCCCCTTTGTAAAACCGTGTTGAGATTCATTAATATATCTGTGCCTGTCAAGATGGCTACGAATTGCTTCTGCAATTATTGATTCCATAAATTTTCCCACTATGGAGGTAAGGCTTATTGGTCTATAGTTCGAAGCCAAGGACCTGTCACCTGCCTTGTAAATAGGTATTACATTTGCCATTTTCCACTTATCAGGCACTATGCCAGTTTGTAGTGACATGTTAAAAAGATTAGCCAAAGGTATGCTAAGTTCCTCTTTACACTCCTTTAACACCCTTTGCAAACAGTTCATCAGGTCCGGGGGATTTGTTAGGTTTTTAAGTTTCTCTATTTGTCTGAGGTCCATGTCACTAGTTCCCGCAATCGTACATAGTTTATTATCGCCCTGTTCTACATAATCTATTATTTCAGTAATATCTCTAGTATTTTCCTGGGTGAAAACTGAGAGGAAGTAGGTATTTAGAATTTCCCCAACATATCCTTATCACTGTCAGTGATCTGACCAGAGTTACTCTTAAGTGGGCCAATCTTGTCCCTAATCTTACTTCTGTATACCTGAAAGAACCCTTTTGTGTTAGTCTTTGAATCCGTTGCACCCTTAGCTTCTTTAATCTCTTTTTGCTTTCTTTTTCCCTTTTTTTTTTATTTTCTCCCTTTAATTGAATATTTGATTTCTTAACTGCCCATCCCCTCTTTTGATACGCCTATATATGCCTCTCTATTGTTCATCCATTTGGGATCATTTTTGTTAGATCTAATTTCCCTACTCGGAACAAAAGTTGTCTGGGAGCTAGTACTATGCCTGAAAAACGTCATATTGGCAACCAAGATCACCTACGTAACCCATAGTCAGGACATCCCAAAATAGCCCACCCAAGTAATTTTTCAGTCCCATGAAGTTGGCCAAGCGAAAATCTGGGGCAGAGATTTGTTGCAGTTATCTGGGTAATTCCATGATATATTGAAAACAAAATGATTTGGAGCACTTTCCCCCAAATTCACCATTAACATCAAGATTATTAATTTAGTGAATCTTTGTTGGCAAGAACCAAGTCAAACAGATTATTTTCCTCTAGTTGGTTCTGTCACAAACTGTTCTAAAAAGCAATCCTGAACCGTATCAAGAAAGTCACTAGACTCCATGTCGTTATTGTATACCATTCACCTACAACGTAACACTCCTTCAGTAATGGATCACATTATACTGACTGCATTTCTCCTTACCATCGTTTATAAGACATACCATCTGACCCCCTAACAAAACACTGTCAAAAAGGGGAAACCTTTAAGCAACAAACTACATGTATCCTTTGCTTCGGGTTCGTACTTTCCTTTTCAGGGTCAGATATGTACTGCCAGGATTCGAATTTTTAAGGGATTTTTCGTACCAAATGTTTTTAAGATGGATTTTTAATTTTAAAATAAAGGTATATATTGAAAAATAAGAGATGTACTACCCGATGTTTAAATTTCTCTCCAAAAAATCTACCAGTGTTACCACGTGCCTTTTTATACTGTAGTTTATTTTATTTTTTATAATATTATTTTATTATATATTATATATAATATATTTATTTTTATTTATATATTAATATAAAATATTTATTTAATTATTATATTTTATTTTATATTTATTATTAATTGGGGGTTAGGTTTTAATTAAACTGATTGTATACGTGTGTTATATTGGGTAATGTACGGGTGTGTATATTAATTGAGGTGTATATTTAGCTTGAGGTTTTAATGTTAGTTGAGGTGTGTATATTGCTTGAGGTGTTATTATGGGGTTTAAAATGTTGTTTGAGGTGAAATGTTGTTGGGTGTTAATTACTTGAGGTGTTATGTTCTTAGGTTAATGTTAGCTTGGGTTATATTAGTTGGGTTTTTTGTTGCTGAGGTTACATGAGCTTGAGGTGTAATTTTGCTTGAGGTGTTTATTTTGAGGTTATATTTTAGCTTGGGTTATTTTACTTGAGGTGTATAGTTAGTTGAGGTTTTATTTAGTTGGGTGTAATGTTAGTTAGGTCATGTTAGCTTGAGGTGTAATTACCCTTGAGGGTATTTAGCTTGAGGTGTACATGTTAGCTTGGGTGAAAATGTTAGCTTGAGGGTGTATTTAGTTTGGGGAGGTTTGTATTGTTAGCTTAAAAGGGCATATGTTAGCTTGAGGTTAAAAGTTAGCTTGAGGTGCATAAGTTGCTTGAGGTTTTTGAATGTTCCCCTTGGGGTTTACTGGTTAGTTAGGGTTATGTAGCTTGAAGTGTACAGTTAGTTTTGGGTGTTTTGTTAGCTGAGGTGAAATTGTTACTTGAGGGTATATGTTAGTTGAGGTGTAATGTTACTGAGGTTAAATTTTTTTATTAATGTTTACTTAATTTTTACAGTTAGCTTAGGGTTTTGTTATTTAGGTTATTTTGCTTGAGGGTTTTAAGTGTTAGTGTAAAAGTTGTAGGTGTAATGTTAGTTTAGGTGACATGTTAGCAAGGTGTCATTTCCCCTTGGGTTTAGTTATTTGGGGTTCAGGCAGGGGGGAATTACTTAGTGTTATTTTTAGCTTAGGTGAAAATATGTTCTTGAGGGTTATTGTTAGCTTGGTGTAACATTAGCGGGGGACATGTTCTTGAGGTACATGTTGTTGAGGTGTTTATGTTAGCTTAGGTGTAATGTTGTTGAGGTGTTTTTTGCTTTGGGGTGTACATGTTAGTTGAGGTGTAATGTTATTTGAGGTAATGTTAGTTGAGGTGCCATGTTAGCTTGATTTGTGCATTTAGCTTGAGGTGTATAGGTTTGAGGTGTATATGTTACTTGGGGGGGTTTTTTAGCTTGGGGTGTAAGTTGCTTGGGGTGTTATGTTAGCTTAGGGTACATTTTGGTTGGGTGTATTTTGCTGAAGGTATATGTTTTTGAGGTGTAATTTTATTGGGGTGTACATTTTTAGCATGAGGTGACTTTTGCTTGAGGTGTGTATGTTAGCTTGGGGTTATTTTGCTTGAGGTGTATAAAGCTTGAGGTGTGTACAACGATAAATGATGTAGGGTCACAGGTTATTTTGGGAAATTTCCTTTGGGTCTTCCCCCTTCTGTGATGAACTGAGATTGGTATTTCCCCGCGTTTTAACATCAGTTTTGCTGCAACTAAAATTTTCACACTTTTAAATCTTTACGGATTATTAACAATACCCTCATCCCCACTGAACCCTCAAGCTCGGGGGAATGTTTTCAACTGTACGAAACATCCTGCGTCAGGGAACCCGACCAGACAACGTGTCGTTTCCCCTGTGTAAATGTTGTTTTGGACGAGGTAACGAACACTGCTGTTGGGCAGTAATGTCAAATTTAAAAGTGAAAATGCCTTTATGCCCACGACTTCCCCGGGAAATGTGGTCCCCCCCCCGTAATAGTGGTCCCCCCGGTAGTATGGTACCCCCCCCCTTGAGTGGGACCCCTTGCATGGTACCCCCGGTAGTAGTGGTAACCCCCGGTATAGTGGACCCCACGGAGCGTGGTACCCACGGTAGTAGTGGTACCCACGGTAATAGGGGGCCCCACGGTAGCGTGGTCCCCCCGGTTAGGGTACCCCCGGTAGTAGTGGTACCCCCCCGGAAAGGGTTCCCCCCGGCAGCGTGGTACCCCCGGTATATGGTAACGCACGGTTGTAGTGGGACCCCCGGGGAATATGGTACCCACGGTAGATCTTACCCCAAAGGTAGTGTGGTACCCCCCGGTGTTGGTACCCCCGGGAATGTGGACCCCAGGTAGTAGGTTACCCCACGGTAATAGTGGTACCCCAGGTGTGTGGTACCCCACGGTAAAAGTGGTCCCCCCGGTATGTGGTACCCCACGGGAATAGTGGTACCCCCGGTAGTAGTAGTACCCCAGCAGTAGCGGTACCCACGGGAGTAGCATGGTACCCCCCCGGGAGTAGTGGGACTCACGGTAGGAGTGGTACCCCCGTAGAAGTGGTCCCCAGGCAGCGTGGTACCCCAGGTAGTGTGGGATCCCAGGGAAAGTGGTACCCCCGGTAAGTTGTAGTCCCCCCCGTAGTGCGGTCCCCACGTTAGTATGGGCCCCACGGTAGTAGTGGTCTCCCGGTAGTAGGGGTACCCCACGGTAGCAGTGGTCCCCCCGGGAGTATGGACCCCGGTAGAAGTGGTACCCCCGGCAGCAGTGGTCCCCCGGCAGGCGTGGACCCCCGGGAGTAGTGGTACCCCCCTGTAGTAGTGGGAAAACCCCCAAAAAAAAGGGGACCCCCCGGGAGCAGTGGTACCCCACGGTAGTGTGGTACCCCACGGTAGTATGGTACCCACGGGACAGTGGTACCCCCCCGGTAGCAGTGGTAACCCCCGGAGTGTGGACCCCCGGTAGGGGGGACACCCCGGTAGTAGTGGTACCCCACGGGAGAGGGCGTACCCCCCCTGCGTGTGGTACCCACTGTATATGGTACCCCCCCGGTAGCAGTGGTACCCCACGGTTTTCAGGGACACCACGGGAGTAGTGGTACCCCCACGGTTTCAGGGTTTCCCCCAGTAGTTGGTACCCCCCCGGTGTAGTGGTACCCCCCGGTTTTGCAGTGGTACCCACGGGAGCAGTGGTACCCCAAGTAGTTTGGGGCCCCCCCGGTAGTATGGTTCCCCACGGAGTACTGGTACCCCCCGGTAGTGGGACCCCCGGGAGTATTGGTACCCCACGGTTGCGTGGTACCCCACGGGAGTATGGTACCCCCCGGTATTTGTGGTACCCCCCGGTAGTAGTGGGACCCAGGATAGTGGTACCCCCCGGGAGTAGTGGACCCCCCCGGTACAATTGGGGAAACCCCCCGGGAAGTGGGACCCACGGGAGTATGGTACCCCAGGTATAGTGGTACCCCACGGGAGTAGTGGGACCCCAGGTGCATGGGACCCCACGGTGCGGGTACCCCAAAGGTATAGTGTACCCCCCCGGTGTAGTGGTACCCCAAGGGAGTAGTGGTACTCCATGGTAGCAGTGGTACCCCACGGTAGTAGTGGTGCCCCACGGTAGTAGTGGTATTTCACGGTAAAAGTGGTACCCCACGGTAGTAGTAGTACCCCACTGTAGTAGCGGTACCCCACGGTAGTAGTAGTGGTACCCCACGGTAGTAGTGGTACTCCACGGTCGTAGTGGTACCCCACGGTAGCAGTGGTACCCCACGGTAGTAGTGGTACCCCACGGTAGTAGTGGTACCCCACGGTAGCAGTGGTATCCCACAGTAGTAGTGGTACCCCACGGTAGTAGTGGTACCCCACGGTAGTAGTGGTACCTCACGGTAGCAGTGGTACCCCACGGTAGCAGTGGTACCCCACGGTAGTAGTGGTACCCCACGGTAGTACTGGTTCCCCACGGTAGTACTGGTACCCCACCGTAGTAGTGGTACCCCACGGGAGTAGTGGTACCCCACGGTAGCAATGGTACCCCACGGTAGCAGTGGTACCCCACGGTAGTAGTGGTACCCCACGGTAGTAGTGGTACCCCATGGTAGTAGTGGTATCCCACGGGAGTAGTGGTACCCCACGGTAGTAGTGGTACCCCACGGTAACATTGGTACCCCACGGTAGTAGTGGTACCCAACGGTAGTAGTGGTACCCCACGGTAGTAGTGTTACCCCGCGGTAGTAATGGTACCCCACGGTAGCATTGGTACCCCACGGTACTAGTGATACCCCGCGGTAGTAGTGGTACCCCACGGTAATAGTGGTACCTCACGGTAGTAGTGGTGCCCAACGGTAGTGGTACCCCACGGTAGCAGTGGTACCCCAGGGTAGCAGTGGTACTCGACGGTAGCAGTGGTACCCCACGGTAGCAGTGGTACTCCACGGTAGCAGTGGTACTCAACGGTAGTATTGGTACCCCACAGTAGTACTGGTACCTCACGGTAGTAGTGGTACCCCACGGTAGCAGTGGTACCCACGGTAGTAGTGGTACCCCACGGTAGCAGTGGCACTCCAAGGTAGCAGTGATACCCCACGGTAGTAGTGGTACCCCACGGAAGCAGTGGTACCCCACGGTAGTAGTGGTGCCCCACGCTAGCAGTGGTACTCCACGGTAGCAGTGGTACTCCACGGTAGCAGTGGTACCCCACGGTAGTAGTGGTACCCCACGGTAGTAGTGGTACCCCAAGGTAATAGTGGTACCCCACGGTAGCATTGATGCCCCACGGTAGTAGTGGTACCACAAGGTAGCAGTGGTACCCCACGGTAGTAGTGGTACCACAAGGTAGCAGTGGTGCCCTACGGTAGCAGTGGTACCAACGGTAGTAGTGGGACCCCACGGTAACAGTGGAACTCCACCGTAACAGTGGTACTCCACGGTAGCAGTGGTACCCCACGGTAGCAGTGGTACTCCACGGTAACAGTGGTACTCCACGGTAATAGTGGTACTCCACGGTAGCAGTGGTACTCGACGGTAGCAGTGGTACTCCACGGTAACAGAGGTACTCCACGGTAGCAGTGGTACTCCACGGTAACAGTGGTACTCCACGGTAGTAGTGGTACCCCACGGTAGCAGTGGTACTCGACGGTAGCAGTGGTACCTCACGGTAGCAGTGGTACCCAACGGTAGTAGTGGCACCCCACTGTAGCAGTGGTACTCCACGGTAGGAGTGGTACCCCACGGTAGTAGTGGTACTCTACGGTAGCAGTGGTGCCTCACGGTAGCAGTGGTACCCCACGGTAGTAGTGGGACCCCACGGTAACAGTGGAACTCCACCGTAACAGTGGTACTCCACGGTAGCAATGGTACCCCACGGTAGCAGTGGTACTCCACGGTAACAGTGGTACTCCACGGTAGCAGTGGTACTCCACGGTAACAGTGGTACTCCACGGTAGCAGTGGTACTCACGGTAGCAGTGGTACTCCACGGTAGCAGTGGTACTCCACGGTAACAGTGGTACTCCACGGTAATAGTGGTACTCCACGGTAGCAGTGGTACCCCACGGTAGCAGTGGTACTCCACGGTAGCAGTGGTACTCCACGGTAACAGGGGGTACTCCACGGTAGCATGGTACCCAACGGTAGTAGTTGGTACCCCACAGTAGTCACTGGTACCTTCACGGTAAGTGGTAACCCCATGGTACAGTGGTACCCACGGTAGTAGTGGTACCCACGGTAGCAGTGGCCACTCCAAGGTAGCAGTGATACCCCACGGTAGTAAGTGGTACCCACGGAAGCAAGTGGTACCCCACGTATAGTGGTGCCTCCACGTAGCAGTGGTACCCACGGTAACAGTGGTACTCCACGGTAGCAGTGGTCCCCACGGTAAATAGTGGTACCCCACGGTAGTATGGTTACCTCCAGGTAAATGTGGTACCCCACGGTAGCAGTGATGCCCACGGTAGGATGGTACCCCACGGTAATAGTGGTACTCCACGGTACAGTAGGGTACTCCACGGTATAGTGGTACCCAAAGGTCAGTAGTGGTACCCCACGGTAAGGGACCAGGGTCCCCACGGTAGTAGTGGTACCCCACGGTAATAGTGGTACCCCACGGTAGTGTGGTACCCCTACTGCAGTAAAGGGTACCCACGGTAGTAGCCCAGTCTGGTACCCACGGTAGTAGTGGTACTCCACGGTAGTAGTGGTACCCCACGGTAGAAGTGGTCCCCCACGGCAGCAGTGGTACCCCACGGTAGTAGTGGTATCCCACGGTAAAAGTGGTACCCCACGGTAAGTGGACCCACTGTAGTCAGCGGTACCCACGGTAGATAGTGGTACCCCACGGTATAGTGGTACTCCACGGTAGTAGTGGTACCCCACGGTAGCAGTGGTACCCCGCGGTAGTAGTGGTACCCCACGGTAGAAGTGGTACCCCACGGCAGCAGTGGTACCCCACGGCAGCAGTGGTTCCCCACGGTAGTCAGTGGTACCCCACGTAGAAGTGGCTACCCCACTATAGCATGTGTACCCCACGGTAGCAGTGGTACCCCACGGTAGTCAGTGGTACCCCACGGTAGTAGTGGTACCCCACGGTAGACAGTGGTATCCCACGGTAGTACGTGGTACCCACGGTAGTAGTGGTACCCCAACGGTAAGTGGTACCCCACGGTAGCAGTGGTACCACCACGGTAGCAGTGGTTACTCCAGGATAATAGTGTGTACCTAACGGTCACGGTAGCAGTGGTACACCACGGTAGATGGTACCCCACAGGTAGCAGTCGGACCCCTCCACTGACAGTAGTGGTACACCACTGTAGTGAGTGGGTACCCCACGGTAGCAGTGGTACCCCCGGTAGCCAGTGGGTACACCACGTAGTAGTGGTACCCACGGTAGCAGTCCGACCCCACTGCAGTAGTGTAACCACTGTAGAGTGGTACCCCACGGTAGCAGTGGTAGCTCCCACGGGTTAGCAGTGGGTACCACGGTAGTCGTGGGACCCCACGTACAGTGGTATCCCACGTAGTAAATGGTACCCACCGAGTAGTGGTACCTCACGCTAGCAGTGGTACTCCACGGAGCAGTGGTCCCCACGTAGTAGTGGTACCCCACGGTAGTACTGGTTCCCCCCGGTAGTACGGGTACCCCACCACTAGTAGTGGTACCCCACGGGAGTAGTGGTACCCCACGTACAGTGGTACCACGGTAGTAGTGGTACCCCACGGTGAGTGGTACCCCTGGTTAGTAGTGGTACCCCAGGAGTAGTGGTCCCCAAATGTAGGTAGTGGTACCCCACGGTACTTTGGTACCCCACGGTAGTAGTGGTACCCAACGGTAGTAGTGGTACCCCACGGTAGTAGTGGTACCCCACGGTAGTAGTGGTACCCCACGGTAGCAGTGGTACCCCACGGTAGCAGTGGTACCCAACGGTAGTAGTGATACCCCACGGTAGTAGTGGTACCCCAAGGTAGTATTGGTACTCCATGGTAGCAGTGGTACCCCACGGTAGTAGTGGTGCCCCATGGTAGTAGTGGTATTTCACGGTAAAAGTGGTACCCCACGGTAGTAGTAGTACCCCACTGTAGTAGCGGTACCCCACGGTAGTAGTAGTGGTACCCCACGGTAGTAGTGGTACTCCACGGTCGTAGTGGTACCCCACGGTAGCAGTGGTACCCCACGGTAGTAGTGGTACCCCACGGTAGTAGTGGTACCCCACGGTAGCAGTGGTATACAACAGTAGTAGTGGTACCCCACGGTAGTAGTGGTACCCCACGGTAGTAGTGGTACCTCACGGTAGCAGTGGTACCCCACGGTAGCAGTGGTCCCACGGTAGTAGTGGTAACCCCCCGGTAGTACTGGTTCCCCACGGTAGTACTGGTACCCCACCGTTTGTAGTGGTACCCCACGGGAGTAGTGGTACCCCACGGTAGCAATGGTACCCCACGGTAGCAGTGGTACCCCACGGTAGTAGTGGTACCCCACGGTAGTAGTGGTACCCCATGGTAGTAGTGGTATCCCACGGGAGTAGTGGTACCCCACGGTAGTAGTGGTACCCCACGGTAACATTGGTACCCCACGGTAGTAGTGGTACCCAACGGTAGTAGTGGTACCCCACGGTAGTAGTGTTACCCCGCGGTAGTAATGGTACCCCACGGTAGCATTGGTACCCCACGGTACTAGTGATACCCCGCGGTAGTAGTGGTGCCCCACGGTAATAGTGGTACCTCACGGTAGTAGTGGTGCCCAACGGTAGTAGTGGTACCCCACGGTAGCAGTGGTGCTCCACGGTAGCAGTGGTACCCCACGGTAGCAGTGGTACCCCAGGGTAGCAGTGGTACTCGACGGTAGCAGTGGTACCCCACGGTAGCAGTGGTACTCCACGGTAGCAGTGGTACCCAACGGTAGTATTGGTACCCCACAGTAGTACTTGTACCTCACGGTAGTAGTGGTACCCCACGGTAGCAGTGGTACCCCACGGTAGTAGAGGTACCCCACGGTAGCAGTGGCACTCCAAGGTAGCAGTGATACCCCACGGTAGTAGTGGTACCCCACGGAAGCAGTGGTACCCCACGGTAGTAGTGGTGCCCCACGCTAGCAGTGGTCTCCACGGGAGAGTGGGTACTCCACGGAAGCAGTGGTACCCAACGTAGTAGTGGTACCCCACGGTAGTTTGTGGTTTCCCAAGGTAATAGTGGTACCCCACGGTAGCATTGATTTCCCCACGGTAGTAGTGGTACCACAAGGTAGCAGTGGTACCCCACGGATAGTGGTACCACAAGGTGCAGTGGTGCCCTACGGGAGCAGTGGTACCCAACGGTAGTAGTGGGACCCACGGTAACAGTGGACTCCACCGTAACAGTGGTACCCCCACGGTAGCAGTGGTACCCCACGGTAGCAGTGGTACTCCACGGTAACAGTGGGACTCCACGGTAATAGTGGGACTCCACGGTTTGCAGTGGTACTCGACGGTAGCAGTGGTACTCCACGGTAACAGAGGTACTCCCCCGGTAGCAGTGGTACTCCCCGGTAACAGTGGTACTCCACGGTAGTAGTGGTACCCCACGGTAGCAGTGGTTTCCGACGGTAGCAGTGGTACCTCACGGTAGGGAGTGGTACCCAACGGTAGTAGTGGCACCCCACTGAGCAGTGGTACTCCACGGTTAGGAGTGGTATCCCCACGGTAGTAGTGGTACTCTACGGTAGCAAATGGTGCCTCACGGTAGCCAGTGGTACCCCACGGTAGTAGTGGGACCCCACGGTAACAGTGGAACTCCACCGTAACAGTGGTACTCCACGGTAGCAATGGTAACCTGTTCCCCAAAATGGTAGGAAGTGGTACTCCACGGTAAACCCCCGTGGTACTCCACGGTAGCAGTGGTACTCCACGGTAACAGGGTACACCACGGTAGGGCCAGTGAGGTACCACGGGTAGCAGTGGTACTCCACGTAGCAGTGGTACTCCACGGTAACAGGGGTACTCCACGGTAATAGTGGTACCACGGTAGCAGTGGACCCACGGTAGCAGGGTACTCCACGGTGCAGTGGTACTCCGGAACAGGGGTACTCACGGTTCAGTTTGGTACCACGGTAGATGGACCCCGGAAAAGGGGGGTACTGGAAGGGACCCGGGTAAATGGTACCCAGGTACATGGTACCCACGGGTAAGGGGTCCCCTGTAGCAGGGACTCCAGGTACAGTGGTACCCACGGGTAAGTGGTACCCCCCGGTACGTGGTACTCCACGGTAGTGGTACTCCGGTACGTGGTACTCCACGGTAACAGTGGTACCACGGAACAGTGGTACTCCAAAGGGAACAGTGGTACTCCACGGTACAGGGGTACCCACGGTTGCAGTGGTACCCACGGTAACAGTGGTATCCACGGTAACAGTGTATCCACGGTAAAGGGGTTTCTCCACGGTAACAGTGGTACCTCCCCGGTAACAGTGGTGCCCACGGTAACAGTGGTACTCCACGGTAACGGGACTCCACGGTAAGGGTACTCCACGGTAACAGTGGTACTCCACGGTAAAGGGTACTCCACGGTAACAGGGTACTCCACGGGGAACAAGGGGACTCCACGTAGCAGTGGTACTCCACGGTAACAGTGGTACCCCACGGTAACAGTGGTACCCCACGGTAGAGTGGGTACTCACGGTAAAGTGGTACCCCACGGTAAAAGTGGTACCCCCGGAACATGGTACCCCTCGGTAGCAAATGGTACTCCCACGGTAAACAGTGGTACCCACGGTTCAGTGGTAACCCCCCCGGTAACAGTGGTACCCCACGTTAAACAGTGGTACTCCACGGTAACAGTGGTACCCACGGTAACAGGGTACCCACGGTAAAAGTGGTACCCACGGTAGCAGTGGTACCCACGTTTAAAAGTGGTACCCCACGGTAAACTGGGTACCCCACGGTAGCATGGTACCCCACGGTAGCAGGGTACCCCACGGTACAGTGGGACCCCACGGTAGCATGGTACTCCACGGTAACGTGGTACCCCACGGTAACAGTGGGACCCACGGTATAGCAGTGGTACCCCACGGTAGAGTGGTACCCACGGTAAACAGTGGTACACCCACGGTACAGTTTTTTCCAGAAAAAGGTAGGATACCTTAAACCCCCGTAGTATGGTCCATCCCGGAAGTCCCCACTACTAGTGGACCCCCGGAGCCGGGTACCCACCCACGGGGGCCGGATGGGGGACACTCCACTGTAAGCTAGTGGGTCCCAACTCCACAGTGTAGCTCCCGGACGGGGTCCCCACTATAGTGTAAGCTCCCGGGAGCCAGTCCCTACTCCACTGGAAGCTAGTGGATCCCCACTTAGTGAGGTCCGGATGGGATCCACCACGTAAGGCATCTGGGGACCCCACGGGGAAGATGGGACCCCACGTTAAGTGGTACCAGCCCCCCGTAAAACTCCGGGACCCCACTCCCCTAGTGAACTCCCGGAGAGTGGTACCCCAGGGAGCCCCTGGTACCCCACTATTAGTGAAAACTTCCCGGGGAAGTCGGGAGTCCCCCCCACAGTGAGGGTCCGGGAGTGGGAGTCCCACTCACTAGTGAAGACTCCGGAGTCCGGAGTCCCCTCCACTAGTGAAGGTCGGATCCGGGAGTCCCCTCATTAGTGAGACTCCCGGGTCCGGAGTCCCCACTCCACTAGTTAAGGCTCCCGGGGGGTCCGGGAGTCCCCACTCATACTGAAGACTCCCGGGAGTCCCACCCTATAGTGAAGGCTCCCCGGGGGGTCCGGGAGTCCCACTTACTAGTGAAAGGGTCCCAGGGTCCGGAGTCCCCACGCCGCTAGTGAAGACTCACGGTAGTCCCCACTCCAATAGTGAAGACTCCCGGTAGTCCGGGAGTCCCCACTCCATTAGTGAAGACTCCCGGGAGTCCCCACTCCACTAGTGAAGACTCCCGGGAGTCCGAGAGTCCCCACTCCAGTAGTGAAGACTCCAGGTAGTCCGAGAGTCCCCATTCCAGTAGTGAAGACTCCAGGTAGTCCGAGAGTCCCCACTCCACTAGTGAAGACTCCAGGTAGTCCGAGAGTCCCCACTCCAGTAGTGATGACTCCAGATAGTCCGAGAGTCCCCACTCCACTAGTGAAGACTCCAGGTAGTCCGAGAGTCCCCACTCCAGTAGTGAAGACTCCAGGTAGTCCGAGAGTCCCCACTCCAGTAGTGAAGACTCCAGGTAGTCCGAGAGTCCCCACTCCAGTAGTGAAGACTCCAGGTAGTCCGAGAGTCCCCACTCCAGTAGTGAAGACTCCAGGTAGTTCGAGAGTCCTCACTCCAGTAGTGAAGACTCCAGGTAGTCCGAGAGTCCCCACTCCAGTAGTGAAGGCTCCAGGTAGTCCGAGAGTCCTCACTCCAGTAGTGAAGACTCCAGGTAGTCCGAGAGTCCCCACTCCAGTAGTGAAGACTCAAGGTAGTCCGAGAGTCCCCACTCCAGTAGTGAAGGCTCCAGGTAGTCCGAGAGTCCCCACTCCACTAGTGAAGACTCCAGGTAGTCCGAGAGTCCCCACTCCAGTAGTGAAGACTCCAGGTAGTCCGAGAGTCCCCACTCCACAATACTAAGAGTCACTGAACGTTATATTACGCTCTTACTTAACGTTAGGTGATGCTGATTTGTTTTTCTATTGAGTTGTGTTGTAACTGGACGTTTGTCTTACCAAGGTGTTTATCTGACAGACCTGTCTCGTTTTTCTAAGTTAGATTTAAGTTAGATTAAGTTAGGCCATGTGGTCACTCCAGCACATCCCTGTATAACTTAGAAGAATGTCAGTAAGGCAAATGTGTACGAATATATAAAGAAGTTATGTCTATATGATTATGAACTTAATAACTAAGGAAGCTAATTATTCTCTCGTTTCCGGATAATTTTTTTTATCAACATGACTTGTGTAACAATATTTCGTATGGAACTGAGGATGGATTGTAATGGCGATTTTTATGATGATCATCTTAATCTTATCAGTTATGTCAAGTGTTACTCTGGTAGACATGTCCTCGTGATGCTGTTATATGTAATGTAATGCGAGATCTATCAGTCACTGATCTTGTGAGTTGACTGGTACTCACACGTGAGAATCTACATACACTGGATCACGTTATTATGACACAAGGTCGACCTGCCTGTGCTCAGGAGAAGGATGATAGAATTTTTGTTGGAGGGGGGCGGGGGGGGAGTGCATGCTTGACTGAGAACCTAGCAGCCTTATTTGGGCATAAAATATACACCAAGAGGTATATATCTGTGTGCGTATATATTTTATATATATAATATATATATATATATATATATATATATATATATATATATGTATGTATATATATATATATATATATATATATATATATATATATATATATATATATATATATATATATATATATATATATATATATTATTTTTATTATCACACTGGCCGATTCCCACCAAGGCAGGGTGGCCCGAAAAAGAAAAACTTTCACCATCATTCACTCCATCACTGTCTTGCCAGAAGGATGCTTCACACTACAGTTTTTAAACTGCAACATTAACACCCCTCCTTCAGAGTGCAGGCACTGTACTTCCCATCTCCAGGACTCAAGTCCGGCCTGCCGGTTTCCCTGAACCCCTTCATAAATGTTACTTTGCTCACACTCCAACAGCACGTCAAGTATTAAAAACCATTTGTCTCCATTCACTCCTATCAAACACGCTCACGCACGCCTGCTGGAAGTCCAAGCCCCTCGCACACAAAACCTCCTTTACCCCCTCCCTCCAACCTTTCCTAGGCCGACCCCTACCCCGCCTTCCTTCCACTACAGACTGATACACTCTTGAAGTTATTCTGCTTTGCTCCATTCTCTCCACATGTCCGAACCACCTCAACAGCCCTTCCTCAGCCCTCTGGACAACAGTTTTGGTAATCCCGCACCTCCTCCTAACTTCCAAACTGCGAATTCTCTGCATTATATTCACACCACACATTGCCCTCAGACATGACATCTCCACTGCCTCCAGCCTTCTCCTCGCTGCAACATTCATCACCCATGCTTCACACCCATATAAGAGCGTTGGTAAAACTATACTCTCATACATTCCCCTCTTTGCCTCCAAGGACAAAGTTCTTTGTCTCCACAGACTCCTAAGTGCACCACTCACCCTTTTCCCCTCATCAATTCTATGATTCACCTCATCTTTCATAGACCCATGAGCTGACACGTCCACTCCCAAATATCTGAATACATTCACCTCCTCCATACTCTCTCCCTCCAATCTGATATCCAATCTTTCATCACCTAATCTTTTTGTTATCCTCATAGCCTTACTCTTTCCTGTATTCACTTTCAATTTTCTTCTTTTGCACACCCTACCAAATTCATCCACCAATCTCTGCAACTTCTCTTCAGAATCTCCCAAGAGCACAGTGTCATCAGCAAAGAGCAACTGTGACAACTCCCACTTTATGTGTGATTCTTTATCTTTTAACTCCACGACTCTTGCCAAGACCCTCGCATTTACTTCTCTTACAACCCCATCTATAAATATATTAAACAACCACGGTGACATCACACATCCTTGTCTAAGGCCTACTTTTTCTGGGAAATAATTTCCATCTTTCCTACATACTCTAACTTGAGCCTCACTATCCTCGTAAAAACTCTTCACTGCTTTCAGTAACCTACCTCCTACACCATACACCTGCAACATCTGCCACATTGCCCCCTATCCACCCTGTTATACGCCTTTTCCAAATCCATAAATGCCACAAAGACCTCTTTAGCCTTACCTAAATACTGTTCACTTATATGTTTCACTGTAAACACCTGTATATATATATATATATATATATATATATATATATATATATATATATATATATATATATATATATATATATATAGCTCTTTTGCCTTGAATCCCTATTTAAGTTCACGTATTATTTTTATCTGGTGGTATAAAAATGAAATGTAGCCTGAAGTGACCCCTCGTGTAGTAGAAATATGATATAAACCTAATAAAGTAAACCAACCTCTTCGGTTTAAATGGTGTGGATATTTGAGCATGTCTTAATAACAGACAGTATCTCAGTATCGCTAAGATAGTCAAATGGGTGACTGTTTCACGAGTATTTGACTTTTCCAGTGCGTGTGGAGGGTCTCTGTTTTCTGATCACAATTCAAGATATTTGTCATTTAATTTTTAAATTTTCTTTTGGCTTGCTACTGACGAGAACATGTAATTTAACTTTCAGAACCTCGAGGTAACACTAGGGGAGCCCTTTCAGTTATAATCACATCATGCACGTTTACTCATGATAAATAATTCAATATTGAGAGTATTTATGGAAGAGAGAACAGCTTATAAATGCTGACTCACCTATTGATCCAAACTGAGATGATTTTAAAAAAATCTTCCTCTGCTTGCAGGTGGGTTGAGAGGATTAGCATCATCGTGGAGCAGTGAAGCGGCGGCGGCGGCAACAATAGCAGGAGAAGCGTGAAGACACCAGGATGTCAGGGATAGACAACCCAAACTTCCAGAACGACACGTATACCAACGGTGTGGTGGTGTGCATAGACGACCCCAGCCACCACCCAACCGTAAGTCTTGGAAGGTGGAGGCAGAGCAGGTGGAGGCAGAGCAGGTGGAGGCAGAACAGCTGGAGGCAGAACAGGTTGAGGCAGAACAGGTGGAGGCAGAGCAGGGGGAGGCAGAGCAGGTGGAGGCAGAACAGGTGGAGGCAAAGCAGGTGGAGGCAGAACAGGTGGAGGCAAAGCAGGTGGAGGCAGAGCAGGTGGAGGCAGAGCATGTGGGCAAGCAGGGGAAGGAGAGCAGGTGGAGGCGAGCATGTGGGGCAGACAGGGGGATGCAAAAGCTGGGGCAAAACAAGTGGAGGCAAAACAGGGGAGGCAGAGCTGGGGGCAGAGAGGTGGGGGGTAGAGCAGGGGGAGGCAAAGAATTGGGGCAGAATGGGGGAGGCAGAACAGGGAGGCAGAACAGGTGGGGGAGAGCAGCTGGAAGCAGAACAGGTGGGGGCAGAACGGTGGGGGGAGAGCAGGGGGGGCGACAGGAGGGAGGCAGGTGGGGCAAAACAGGGGGAGGCAGAACGGGTGGAGGCAGAACTGCGGAGGCAGAACAGGTGGGGGCAGGCGGGGGGGAGGCAGAGCGGGTGGAGGCAGAGCAGGGGGAGCAGAACAGCTGGAGGCAGAGCAGCTGGTTTCAGAACGGGTGGGGGGCGGGGAGCGTTGGGAGGCAAACTGGTGGAGCAAAAGGTGGAGCAAACGGGTGGAGCAGAACGGTGGGGGAAAGGGTTTCAGTGGGGGCAGAGCAGGGGGGAGCGAGCAGGTGGAGGCAGGCGGTGGGGGACGAGCAGGTGGAGGCAAAAGGGGAGGAAAGCACTGGATTCAGAAGGGGGGAGGCAGAGCGGGTGGAGGCAGAAAGCTGGAGAGAAAGGGGCAGAACACTGGGGGCAGAACAGGTGGAGGCAGAACGGGGGGAGGCAGAGAGGTGAGGCAGAGCAGGTGGAGGCGAGCAGGTGGAGGCAAAACGGTGGAGGCAGGCAGGTGGGGGCGAGCAGGTGGGGGCAACAGGGGGAGGCAGAAAGTGGGGGCGAGCAGGGGAGGCAAACAGGTGGAGGCAAAGCAGGGAAGCAGAACAGGGGGAGGCGAGCAGGTGGAGGCAGAGAGGGGGAGGCAGAACAGGTGGGGGCAGAGCAGGTGGGGGAAAAAAGGGTGGGGGGCAGACGGTGGGGGCGACAGGTGGGGGCAGAACAAGTGAGCAAGCAGGTGGAAGCAAAAAACAGATTGAGGCAGAGCAGGTGGGGCAGAGCAGGGGAGGCAAACAGGTGGAGGCAGACCAGGTGGAGGCAGACCAGGTGGAGGCAAGCATTGGGGGCAGAGCAGGTGGAGGCAGAAAGGTGGAGGGGAGCAGTTGGGGCAGAACATGGAGGCAAACAGGGGGAAGCGAGCAGGGGGAAGCCGAGCAGGTGGAGGCAGAACAGGGGGAGGCGAATAATTGGGGGCAGAACGGGGTGGAGGCAAAAACGGGGTGGGGGCAAACAGGTGGGGGGCAGAGCAGGTGGAGGCAGAGCAGGGGAGGCAAGCAGGGGAGGCAGAGCGGGTGGGGGCAAACAGCTGAGGCAGAACAGGGGGAGGCAGGGGAGGTGGGGGCAGAACGGTGGGGGCAAGGGGGGGGGGGAGGTAGAACGGGTTTGGGAAGAGCAGGGGGAGGAAGAACAGGGGGGAGGCAGCCCGGGTGGGGGCAAGCGGTGGAGGCAAGCAGGGGAGGCGAGCAGGTAGAGGCAGAACGGTGGAGACAGAACAGGTGGAGGCAAAACAGGTGGGGGAAGAGGTGGAGCAGACGGGTGGAGGCAGGCAGGTGGTTGCAGACAGGGGGAGGCAGAGCGGTGGAGGAAAGCAGGTGGGGGCGGCAGGGGAGCAGAGCGGGTAGAGGCAAAACAGGGGGAGACAAAAAGGGTGGAGGCAGAACAGGTGGGGGCAGAGCAGGTGGAGGCAGAGCGGGGGAGGCAGAGCGGGTGGGGGCAACAGGTGGGGCAGAGCAGGTGGAGGCGAATAGCTGGAGGCAAACAGCGGGAGGCACACAAGTGGAGGCAAACAGCGGAGACGGGAGGTGGGGCAGACAGGTGGAGGCAGAACGGGTGGAGGCAGCCCAGGGGAGGCAAACAGGTGGAGGCAGAGCAGTTGGGGCAAGCTGGAGGCAGAACAGGTGGGAGACAGTTGGGAGCAGAACAGGGGGAGGGCAGAAAGGGGGAGGCAGGCTGTGGCAGAAAACAGGGGGGGAAGAACAGGGGGAGGCAGACGGGTGGAGGCAAAAATGTGGGGGCAGAGCAGGTGGGGGGCCCAGCAGGTGGAAGGAAGAAAAGGTGGGGCAGAGCGGGTGGAGGCAAACGGTGGAGCAGGCAGGTGAGGCAGAACGGGTGGAGGCAAGCGGGGGGAAGCAGAGCAGGTGGGGGCAGAACATGGGGCGAACGGGTGAGGCAGAACGGGTGGAGGCAGAACAGGTGGAGGCAGAGCGGTGGAGGCAGAGGGGTGGAGGCAGGCAGGTGGGGGGCAGAACACGGAAAAAGCGGGGGGGAGAGGGGAGGGAGCAGGTGGGCAGAAGCGGAGGCAAGCAGGGGGGCAAGGAGGTGGGGGAGAGCAGGTGGAGGCAGAAAAGGTGGAGGCAGGCAGGGGGAGGTAAACGGGTGGGGGCAGACAGGTGGGGGCAGAACAGGTGGAGCAGAGGGGGAGGCGGCAGGGGGAGGAGAGCAGTGAGGCAGAGCAGGAGAGGCAAAAAGGTGGGGGCAAACAGGTGGGGGCAGAGCGGTGGAGGCAGAGCAGTGGGGGCAGAGCAGGTGGAGGCAGAGCAGGTGGAGTAGAGCAGGTGGAGGCAAAAACACTGGAGGCGAAAGCTGGGGGAGAGCAGGTGGGGGCAGAACAGCTGAAAGAGAGGGGGGCAGAGCAGGTGGGGGGAAAAACAGGGGAGGCGAGAGGTGGAGGAGAGCAGGTAGGCAGAACGGTGGGAGGCAGAACAGGGGAGGCGAACAGGTGGGCAGGCGGGTGGAGGCAGAAGGTGAAGGCCTGACATTTAAGGGCGGGACAGGTGGAGGCGAACGGTGGAGGCAGAGCAGGTGGGGGCAAAACGGAGGAGGCAGAGCAGGTGGAGGCAGAGGGGTGGAGGAGAAAGGTGGGGGCAGACAGGTGGGGGCAGAACAGGTGGGGGCAGAACGGTGGGGCAAGGCAGGGGAGGCAGAACAGGTGGGGGCAGAGCAGGTGGGGGCGAGAAGGTGAAGGCAGAACGGGTGGAGGCAAAACGGTGGGGCAGATAGGTGGAGGCAACGGGAGGCAGACAGGTGGAGGCAGAGCAGGTGGGGGCAGAGAGGTGGGGGCAGAACAGGTGGAGACAAACAGGTTTGGGGCAGAGCAGGTGGAGCAAGCAGGTGGAGGCAAAAAGCAGGGGAGGCAGATCAGGTAGGGGCCCGAGCAGGTGGAGCAGAGCAGGTGGAGGCGAGCGGTGGGGGCAAAACACTGGAGGCAAAACGGGTGGGGCAAGCGGGGAGGCGAACAGCTGGAGACAGAGAAGGTGGAGGAGAGGGGTGGGGCAGAACAGGGGTACGGGCAGGGAGGCAGAGCAGGTGGGGCAGAACAGCGGGGGCAGAACAGTGGGGGAAAAAAGGGGGAAGGCAGGCGGTGAGGCAGAGCGGGGAAAGGGGCGACAGGTGGAGGCAGAACAATGAGGCGAGCAGGGGGGGCGAGAAAGGGGGGGAGAACGGGTGGAAGCAGAGCGGGTGGAGGCAGAGCAGGTGGGGGGCAGAACAGGTGGGGGCAACAGTGGGGGGCAGGCATGTGGAGGCGGGCAGGGGGAGACAGAACAGGTGGGGGCAGAGCGGTGGAGGCAGAGCGGGTGGAGGCAGAACAGGGGAGGCAGAGAGGTTGAGGCAAGCAGGGGGAGCAAACAGGGGGAGCAGAGCAGGTGCAGGCAAACGGTGAGGCAGAGCAGGTGGAAGCAGACAGGGGGAGGCAAAAACAGGTGGGGGCAGACAGGTGGAGGCAGAACAGGTGGGCAAGCGGGTGGAGGCAGAACAGTGGGGGCAAACAGGTGGGGCATACAGGTGGAGCAGAGCGCTGGAGGCAAAAAACATGGAGGCAAGCAGGGGGAAACAGAGCAGGTGGAGGCAGACAGGGGGGAGGCAAAACAGGGGGGGGCAGAACAGGGGGAGGCAGAGCAGGCGGGGGCAGAGAGGCGAGGCAGGCAGGTGGGGCAAAACAGGTGGAGGCGGAGCAGGTGGGGGTAAAAAAAGTGGGGGCAGAGCGGGTGGAGGCAGAGCAGGTGGAGGCAAACAGGTGGGGCAGAGGGGTGGAGGCAAGCAGGTGGAGGCAGAACATGGGGGGCAAACATTTGGAGGCGACCTTGGAGCAGAGCAGGGGGAAGCGAGCAGTAAAGGCGAGCAGGTGGAGGCAGAACAGGTGGGCAAACAAAGGGGGAGGCAGAGAAAGTGGAAACAGAACGGGTGGAGGCAGAGCAGGTGGGGGCAGAGCAGGTGAAGGCAAGCAGGGGGGGCAGAACAGATGGGGGGCGAGCAGGGGGAAACAGAGCAAGTGGAGCGAACGGTGGAGGAAGCAGGTGGAGGAGAGCGGGTGGGGGCGAACGGTGGAGGCAAGCAGGTGGGGGCAGAGCATTTTGGGGCAGAGCAGGTGGAGACAGAACGGGTGGGGGCAGAGCATGGAGGCAGAGAGGGGGAGGCAAAAGGTGGGGGCAGAGCAGGTGGAGGCGAACAGGGGGAGCAGAGCAGTTGGAGGCAGAACAGGTGGAGGCAAACAGGTGGGGGCAGAGAGGTGGAGCAAACAGGGGGAGGAAAACAGGTGGGGCAGAGCAGGTGGAGGCAGAACGGGGGGAGGCAGGCAGGGGGAAAGAGCGGGGAGCAGAACAGGGGGAGGCAGGGGGGTGGAGGCAGAACTGAGGAGCAGAGCAGGTGGAGGCAGACAGGTGGAGGCAGAACAGGTGGAGGCAGAGAAGGGGGGCAAACGGTGGAGGCAGAAGGGGTGGAGGCAGAGCAGGTGGAGGCAAAACGGGTGGGGCAGAGGGGAGGAGAAAAGGTGAAGCAAAAACAGGGGGGGCAGAACGGGTGGAGGCAGAGTAGGGGGAGGCAGAGCAGGTGGAGGCAGAGCAGGGGAGCAAAACAGGTGGAGAAAAAAAAAGGGTTGGGGGCAGACAGGTGGGGCAGGCGGGGGGAGGCAGAGCAGGTGGGCAGATCGGGGAAAGGCAAGCAGGGGGAGGCAGACTTGGGGGCAACAGGGGGGGCAGAAAGCTGGAGGCAGAACAGGTGGAGGCAGAGCAGGTGGAGGCTAAACAGTGGAGACAGAGAAGGGGAGCAGAGCAGGTGGGGGCAAACAGGTGGAGGCAAGCAGGTGGGGGCAGACAGGGGAGCGAACAGCTGGAGGCAAACAGGTATGGGCAACGGGTTTGGAGGCAGAGCAGGGGGAGGCAGAGCAGGTGAAGGAGAGCAGTGGAGGCGAACAGATGGGGGCAAGCAGGGGGAGGCAGAGCAAGGGAGGAGAAAAGGTAAAGCGAGCAGGGGGAGGCGAGCAGTGGGGGCAGAAAGGGGGGGAAGAGCAGGTGGGGGCAGACATTTGGGTCAGAGCAGGTGAACAGAACAGGTGGAGGCAGACAGGTTGAGGCAAAAAGTTGGGGGCAGAGCATTGGGGGGCAAGCAGGTGGAGGCAAAACAGGTGGAGGCAAGCGGGTTTGAGGCGAACATTGGAGGCAGGCTTGGAGGCAGAGAGGGGGAGGCAGAAAGGGGGAGGAAGAGCAGTTGGGGCAGAAAGGGTGGCAGAAAGTGGGGGCAAGCAGGGGGGGCAGAACAGGTGGAGGAAGACGGGTGGGGGCAGGCAGGGGGGGGCGAAAGGTGGAGGAAGACAGGTGGGGGCAGAGCGGGTGGGGAAACAGGTGGAACGAGCAGGGGGGGGCAAACGGGTGAGGCAGAGCAGGTGGAGGCAGAGCAGGTGGAGGCAGAGCAGTGGAGGCAAGCAGGTGGGGGCAGAACAGGTGGAGGAATAGCAGGTGGAGGCGGGGCCGTGGAGGCAGAACAGGTGGGGCAGAGCAGGTGGAGACAAGCAGGTGGGGGCAGAGCGAGGGAGGCAGAACGGGTGGGGGCGAACAGGGAGGAGAGTAGAGGAGGCAGAGCGGGCGGAGGCAGAGCAGGTAGGCAGAGCAGGTGGGGCAAGCGGTGGAGGAAAAAACGGGGGGGCAGCAGGTGGTGGCAGAGCTGAGGAAAACCGGTGGAGGCAGAGCGGGTGGAGGCAGAGGGGTGGAGGCAGAACGGTGGAGGCGAACAGGTGGGGGCAGAAAAAGGGGAGGGCAGGCAGGTGGAGGCAAGCAGGTGAAGGCAAGAGGTGGAGGCAAAAACAGGTGGAGGAAGAACACTGGGGGCAAGCAGTGGAGGCAAAAAGGGTGAAGGCAGAGCGGGTGGAGGCAAACAGGGGAGGCAGATCACGTGGAGGCAGAAAGGTGGGCAGAGCGGTAGCAGGCGGGTGGAGGCAAGCAGGTGGGGGGGCGGGGAGCGGTGGAGGCGGGAACAGGTGGAAGCAGAGCAGGCGGAGGCAGAGCAGGCGGGGGCAGAGCAGGGGAGGTAGAACAGGGGGAAATCATGCGGGTGGAGGCAGACTTGGGGGGCAGAACAGGTGTGGGCAGACAGGTGGAGACAGAAAGGTGAGGCAGAGCGGGTGGGGGCAAAACGGTGGAGGAAAGGAACAGGTGGAACAACAAGGTGAGCAGAGCAGGCGGAGGCTGACGGGTGGGAGGCGGGTGGAGGAAAGGCAGGTGGGCAAAAATTTGGGGGCAGAGCGGTGGGGGAGACCATGTGGGGGCAAACAGGTGGAGGCAAGCGGTGGAGGCGGGCAGGTGGAGGCAGAACAGGTGGAACAAGCAGGTGGAGGCAGAGCGTGGGGCAAGCAGGTGGGGGCAGAGCATGGGGCAGAGCAGGGGGGCAGAGCAGTGGGGCAGAAAGGTGGAGACAGAGCAGTGGAGGAGATCAGTGCAGGAATTTGAGAAACGAGGAGAGGAGTAAAAAGGGGGAGGGGAAAATTCTTCACCCAGAAAATTAACAAAATGTTTTTCATTGCTGACAAAGTTAAAACCCCTCACCCTTTTGGGTGAAAGGTTTGACAAGTTGGTTTCTCCCTAAAAACGCTGCGACATTTTTTTCACCCCTAATAATAGGGATATTTTCTCTTTTGGAAAAATTTTACAGTGACTTATAGCATAAAATTTTGGAGCGTATATAATATCTTTTGGACTGCAGTTAAAGTCTTAGAATTTTTGATTATTTTGTGCCGAATCGGAATAAATGCAAAAAATTAGATAAAAAACTTTGAATTTTATTGAAAGCAAAAAAAATTTTTTGATAGAAAAATTGGGAAAGACAAAGAAAAATTATTTAGTAATATTTTAATTGGAAACCTGGATAAGAAAAGGCTGTGGCCAATATACCAGCAAGGGGAAAAATAATATTTTAAATTTGGTATTTTTAAAACGTTTTAACATTTTAATTTCATAGGTTTTTTAAAAGGACCACAAGTTTTTGGGGACACATACATAGTTCATTATGTAATTTAACCTAGAACAAATATGGGCTTGTTTTGGAATAAATGGTTAAAATACCGAACAGTGGAAAAAAACACTAACAAAAAATGTACCCTTTTTTAACAACGTTTCGCGCACCAGGGGCTTTTTCAATGGGTTTGTTTTTTGTTGGGCCCATAGAGGGTCCAAAACTGAAGGGAGAAAATTCCACATAAAAACTGATTAAAAAGTAGCGGGACATGGTATAGGGTAAAATTTCTCCTAGGTCGAGGCATGGTTGACCCGTGGTATGGCTGAGCTGGCAACAGAGTTAAATGAGGGAGCTCAAATGTAGAATCGTTACAAGTGTGTAGCTCAGGAGTCATGCTGACTCTTATTCACACACATATAAACAACATTGGAGGAATAAATAGCAAATAAATGTGCCGATGACACTAAAACAGCTTTCAGAAATTTTGATGACACTAGAAAATACAGAATGACCTGGATAGCTTTGGCAGATCATTCAATGCAGAAAGTTAAAGGGTTTTAATCCTGGGAAAAAGGAACCCAAATATACCCTTATCAACTTAATAATGTAGAGCTTAGGCATAAAAATGAGAAATTTTAATGCCAAACAACAGTTTTCAAGTATCTGCACTAAAGCAAGAAAAATTTTTGCTTATATGAAGGCCTTAAACCGTTTATATAAAAAATATTTTGGGTTTAAATCTTTTTTAGATTATGGTGCCAGTTCTGGTCTCCCCTATTTCAGGATGGATATTTAAAAAAACGGAAAACAAAAAATTCAAGAAGTGTGAAAAAGTTGATTCATGCAGAAAAAGTCTCTCAGGAAGATAGGGTGAAGGTATTAAACTGACACTCTGGAAAACGTAGAATTAGGGAAGATTACTGAATGTACAAATGAAAAAAAAAAAAAGTATAACTAAAGCTTTTGAAAAAAATCTATCCCGGGGCAGGGCGTAGAGTGGGTTTAAAATTAACAAATTTAAGTTTAGTAATTTATTTTTATTTTTTTATTAAATTTTTTATTTATTTATTTATTTTATTCAATTTGAGATACATACGAGGTACAAAAAAATCAATAAAGCAGTGCCAAAGCCACTTTTACTTCATAGATTTCGGGGTGGCTTAAAATTAACTTAAGATTAAAATAAGCAATGATGAAACAGTGATAATAACCTTATTGTAAAAAAGTAACTATAAAGCACAAGTGAGATTACAAAAACAGGTCCCTATGGTTTTCATGCATTGCTGTACATTCAGTCGTTGGAAATTGTTGGTAGTCTATTTAAAAAAAAATAAAGTTAATTGGGTTTTTGGTTTAACTTTAAGTGATTAATTGTGAGAAACATTTAAGAAATACAATTAAAGGTTGATTATTCAGTATTTATTTGGTTTTGGTGAGTAAGTGATCTTTGGAAGAACTTGAATTTAAACAGGGAGTGTTTCTTTTAATTACAGGTAATGAATTCCAATTTTTTGGGCCTTTTATGTGCATTGAGTTTTTGCATATGTGAATGGAACGAGGGGAAAATCAAAGTGATCTGGCCTTTGTTATGGGCTTTTTTTCTTTGAGGTTGGCAAGGGGGTTTTGGGGGGGGGGTTAATATCAGGGGTTAAAGGGTTTTATGTATGAAAAAGGTGCGTAATAATATGGATTTTTTTGTATGGTGAGTAGGTTTGGTATTGAATATTGGTGGATGTCTGCCTGTAGGAGAATTTGTTTCTTCAACTGCAGCCTTTTGTTGGGTAATCAGTGGTCTGAGTGGTTAATTGTTGTTTAGCCCCATGCACAAATTCCCTAGGTGAAAAAGGGGTAAATAAAAGAGTGATATAGGGCCAGGAGTGCTGACTGTGGAACATAGTACCGTATCTTCGATATATGCCTACAGTAGGAAATTTCTAAAATTTGTTGAAATTTTGTATGAAATTTGAGTCTATTTCAAGGTGGATTCCTAAAAATTTTTCCCCGTTTGCTTTGTGATAGGTGATCCCTTTTCATTATTTAAGAGGACATTGTAGCTCTGTTACCAAACTAATGAAAATAGGTTTTGTCCCAAAGTTTAGTGAAAATTTTTGTCCCATCCAGGTAGATATTTTCTGTAATTCGGGATTTACATAAGGCTACGTGACGGGCTCGGGGGGAGAGAAACTATGTAGTGCCTCTGCAAATAGGTGGGTTTTAGTAATTGCGAAGCATTTGGAAGGTCATTTATGTATGGAGAAATAAAAAGGGCCAAGGACCTTCCCTGCGGGAACCCAAATGTAATTTTTTTGCGCAAAGAGCTTGCCCCCTTTTTGGGACCATATTGGTTCTGTGCTGAGGGAAAACTTGAGGTTTTGAGGAGTGCCCTCTTTTCCATATGTGACAATTTTCGTGGGCAATCATGTCAACTGTAAAAAAGCTTTCGAAAATCAATAAGATCCCCAGTGGGGCTTCTTTTTTCTCTATTTCAGTGTTATTGTTCTAGCATTGTTTAAAAGCTCAATTTTTTTTATTAGCCGAATCCAAATTGGGAGGGGTTTGAGATGTTTTTTTGGGGATAAGGTAGGGTAGATTCGTTTTTGAATTAAATTTTTCGAAGATTTTTGAAGGGGGGTGTAAGTGGATATTGGGCCCATAGTTTTAAATTCAACTCCTCCCTTGGATCGGGGGGACCCCTTCTATTTTGATACGTGGGAAGGGGGAGGATTCTATGGATTGTTAAAGATGTTGCAAAGATTTTGGGGATAGACTTGTGACAGTTTTTTGTATATAAAGGGGGGTAAGTTTTTTAAATCTCCCGCCTTTTTTTAGTGCGTTGATAAAAGGGAGACTGTATGGGTTTTCGGAGAGGGAAAAGTGTGTTTCGGGAGTTGCCGGTGGGTAGTCATTTGGTGGGGGATCTAGTTGGGGTTTTATTGGCAAGTTTTGCCTTTTAAATGGAGAAGAAACATTTAGTTGTTGCCCTTTTCTGTTGGGGGGAGTTGGGGTTTTATCTGATTTTGCTAATTTTATTTCGCTATTTCGTGTATCTTTTTTGTTCCCGAATTTTTGAAGGGTTTTCCAGGTCTTTTTTATAAACCTCGAATTGGTTTAAACTGTTTCCATAATACAATTTTTTTGCCCTTTTACAGGCTGGGAAAGGGTTTTCGAGTAAAATTTTGTTTGGTCCCCCCCGTTATGGACCCCTTTAGTACTTTTTTCAATTGGTGTTTTGTATTTATGGTTTTGAAAATGCTGGGGTTACCCCGGGACTGTTCAGTCTCTTACTGTCATCTGTTTATTTTTTTGGGGCTCTTGTTATAGAGGTATTGGGTCTTTTTTAGAAAATTATTAATACTTCGTAAAATACTGTATAATTTCTTGCTCAGTGTCCCAATAAATGTTTCTACTGCTGTGTAAGTTATTTAAGGGCTGCCTCATTGTGAAGTCTGAAGGTGACTTTAGTAGTGCCTTGGGGTATTTAAACCAGAGTTTTATGAGGAAAGGGGGTAGTGGTCTGTGGTATTATCTTTAATTATCCTGTTTTTTTTTAAAGGGGGATATTGTTTGGGTCCAATTGGTCAAAGGGAAACACTATCTCTGTAACTCTTGTAGGTTTGTTACTTTTGGTAGTAACATACAGTTACTCATTGGTTTTGTAAATTCAGTAACGTTGGGTCCGGTCTTGCAGGAGATTTATTGAATCACCCTGAGATAGAAGTGATCTTTGTTCATGCGGCATCATTTTATCTACTTCCTAGGTTTTAAACTAAATTGGCTAATGTTTGACTGTGGAACCTGTAGATGTTTATAAATGGAAGTTTAGTAGGATTTGATTTGAATTTAGCTATTTATATTCCCCATGTTCATCCCTTGTCAAGTATTAGTGATACTTCTATTTGGGCTGAGTAGTAATGGCGTGCCACCCCCTTGTTGGTCGGGCCCTACAGTTGTGTATGGCTTGTAATGAATGGAAAAAATTTCCCAAAGCATTACTGAGCAAAAAACTTTGGGGTAACTTTGATATACGTTGGAATTTTATGGTTGGGGCTGTGGGTGAGTTGAATTCGCGTAGCAGGGGCCAAAAAAACCAAACGCAGTGTTCTTTCTTGTTTCTTGTTGTTTCATAGGAAGAATCCTGCAGGGGCGTCTCCACTACATGTACCTTAACCCACTGGTTCCACGGCTCATGAACAAATTTGGGACTGTGTGAAAAAAAAAGGCCTGTATAAAGTCTGACTGAAAACAGCTGTGATAAGTGGACTGAAAAAATTCAGGCTGTGATGAAGTTGGGCTGAAAATTCAGGGTGTGATGAAGTTGACTGAAAAATTCAGGCTGTACCACCTATTTGACTCACCTATTTGGTTGAGGGGTCATCTTAGCTCCGGCCCCGCCCCCTTCACCGGGTTTCACGTGAAAGTGTGACTGAAAAACAACCTGGTATAAGTTTCCGGAAAAATCAACCTGGTTTATAAGTGTGACGGGAAACTCAACCTGTGTGGGTGAATGTGACTGGAAACTCAACCTGTGTGATGAAGTGTGACTGGAAACTCAACCTGTGTGATGAAGTGTGACTGGAAACTTAACCGGTACGATAGAGTAACTGGAAACCCAGGTGTGATGGAGTAACAAACAGGAAGTGATAATATGTTGTGGAATAACAGGGGTACGATGCTGCATGATAGGTGTTAGCTAAAAATGAGCAGTAGCTACCTTTTAATCTAACCTTGTAAAAGTGTCAATAAATATTTGTTATTAAAAGATAAAGAAATATGCAAATAAGTGTAAAGTGGCATTGTGTGTGGACAGCGGGTGGTGGTGGTGGGTGCTGAGGGAGACCAGTATCCTCCTGATGGAGCACAAGGAAACAGTGGTTCGTATAGTCTCCCCATCAGCGAGAGAGACACAACTTCTCCAGGAGATATTAAGGCCCCTTCCAGAGGACGAGGAACATCATGAAGAAGATACAAAATTCCTCACTTTCCTTCCCTGTTACCCAGACATTAACAAGACCATCAACAACCTCAAGCAGGTTAGACTTCTCTCTACTCAACTCTCCCCAAAATAATAAAACTTTCTTAAATTTTTCACTTTTTCTCTTGTATTTAAGATGTATATTTCTTTGTAACTTGAATAATTAGTCATTAGTTAAAATAATTTATTATTTTCTCTCAGTACTGCAGTCTATTTAGGATCAAAAACTTTTACCACAAACATAATTTATTGTTTTGCAATAGTTATATCTTACTTATACTTTTAATTTCTCAGCAAAATCCTACATGACTACTTTCTGAGAAATATTTTTATCCATTAATATTCAAATAATTTACAGTAACGTTTTGAGCCAAAATAAATTTCTTAATGTATTAGTATATACAAGTCTGTTTAATTTTTATCAACTATTTAACAAGTTATTTTTTATTTTATTAATAATAAACATTTATCTTCTGTGGTTTCAAGTTTTGTTACAATAATTTTTACAATGCAAAAAATAATTGGTGATTCTCACCAACGTTTAAATATTTTGTAACAGCATAAACTACTGATTTTTATCTTCATAGGGGGGGGCGCAAATTTAATTCCTTCCTCATAGAGTAATTTTCTAGGAAAACCAAATCAAATATAGTTTAATTTTTTATATCCATTAATAGGTCTTCAACGCATACATTTATAATATATACATACACACACAGATATATATATATATATTATTTTTATTTTATTTTTATTTAATCACACTGGCCGATTCCCACCAGGCAGGTGGCCCGAAAAAGAAAAACTTTCACCATCATTCACTCCATCACTGTCCTTGCCAGAAGGGAGCTTTACACAACAGTTTTTTAAAACTGCAACATTACACCCTCCTTCAGAGTGCAGGCACTGTACTTCCCATCTCCAGGACTCAAGTCCGGCCTGCCGGTTTCCTGAATCCCTTCATAAATGTTACTACTTTGCTCACACTCCAACAGCACGTCAAGTATTAAAAACCATTTGACCTCCATTCACTCCTATCAAACACCGCGCACGCATGCCTGCTGAAGTCCAACCCCACGCACACAAAACCTCCTTTACCCCCTCCCCTCCAACCCTTCTAGGCCGACCCCTACCCCGCCTTCCCTTCCACTACAGACTGATACACTCATTAAGTCATTTCTGTTTCGCTCCATTCTCTCTACATGGCGCGAACCACCTCAACAACCCTTCCTCAGCCCTCTGGAACACAGTTTTGGTAATCCGCACCCCTCCTAACTTCCAAACCTACGAAATTCTCTGCATATATTTCACACCACACATTGGCCCCAGACATGACAGCTCCACTGCCTCCAGCCTTCTCCTCGCTGCAACATTCATCACCCATGCTTCACACCATATAAGAGCGTTGGTAAAACTATACTCTCATACCATTCCCCTCTTTGCCTCCAAGGAACAAAGTTCTTTGTCTCCACAGACCTCTAGAACTATATATATATATATATATTATATATATATATATATATAATGGCAAAAAAAAAACAAATCACATTTAAAAAAAAAAAAAAAAAATCATAGTAAACAGGTGATTTCAGAATATGCAAAACAACCACTGTGAAAGAATAGAGAAGTTCCAAGCGATTTCGTGACTACTTACATTATCAAGGAACAATGAAAGTAAAGTTGTTAAGATTCGCCGGTATTCTCCCGGCCCGGGCCCTTCCAAGTGGGGGCCCGGCACTGGCTCCCTGTCTAGGGAGTGTCTGAGACCTAAGTCTCCAATGGGAGGAGGCACAAGTACCCCCCTCATTTTGTGAGCTACAAACTCGGGCTCTGGCACCAACCCTGCCCTAGAAGGGCAAGGCATGGTGTCGATCGTGCTAGCGCTGTGCTCTCCTGTGTGGAGTGTCGTGTGTTGGTGTTCATTTTCATTCATTCATGTTGATTCGCCGGTACTTCCGGTCCAGGTCTTCTCCAGATGGTGACCCGGCAGTGGCCCCCCAGGTGGGGGGTGACGATCATCTTCTTTCTTGGCCCTCCGGTTGGAGGGTGTCGTCTTCTTCTATCTTGCACTGACTTCCCCGAAGAGAAGCGCAGTCTGGCAGAGGCAGCAGTTACAGGGTCGATTGGAGCCACACCCCAGCTTTAGCGGACAGCAAAGTGCTGGGGAAACTTATCTTCATGGTGAATGGTCATGGATAGTCGTGCTAGAGGAGGGTACCGTCTTCAAGGTCATCATTCTGAAGCATCCTGAATTTCCTCTTTGAGGTTTACTCGACTTCCACAAGGTGTTGGGTGTTGGCAGTGAGTAGTCTGGTCATGTCTGCAGTGGTGTATGTAACAGTTTGGTCGTAGGTATACCTGACTGTTCCGTCCTGGAGGTGCTGATGGATTTCTGAAGACAGCATTGTGTTCTTATACTGCTTGGTTGTGTAGAAGTATACACCCTTCAGGTATCGGACTTGTTGTGGTGCAGCAGTGTCAATGGCACCGTGAGGTGCATCCGCAGTTTCTTGTGTTTTTGCTTTCTTGGCTGGTGGCTGAACTGGTGAAGGCGAGATTTCCGACTGGCCAGTTGCTCTAGCAGTGGATGCAAGTGGTAGTCGACTCTCATTAGTGGGGTTTGCCGACGTCTCAGTGGTCTCTGATTGGTCCATCTCTGTGTCTAGTGGAGGTTGTGACAGCGGTGGAGCAGCGGTGAAGCTGGTAATATTTGCAGTAGATTTTAGGATCTCAGTGGAAGGTGGTGATGCAGGGAATATGAGGCCAGGCATATTATTTAGTTTGAAAAGTTCATTGATGGTGGTGTTGAAGGAACCAGGCTCAGCTGCATTCTGTACATGAGAATACATAATGCAATAAAGAATCTTGGTGGAGTTGGCAGTAGGTGCTGGCAGGGAAGTGGTGGGAGCAGCTTGCGTGGCATGTAGTATCTTGGTAGTGTCTGCTTGAAGCTTGGCGATAGCAGAATATGTGGTTGCTTGTGGGTTGGGTTTCTTTTTTTGTTGTTGTTGTTTCTTGAGTATGTCTTTTCTGGTAGGGCACCTGGCAGCAAGAGTATGGTGTCATTCTTGCAGTTCAAGCATTTAGGTGGTGAAGCAGTAGTGCAATTCTTGAAGTCATGACCCTCACGGCCACAGGTGGAGCAGAACTTCTTGTCCTTGGTAGGACAATCATTTGTGGTGTGTAATTTATGAGTAACAATTATAGCACTGTGACATATGTTGGAATTTCTTGCTCGATGAAGGCTGGGTTGATGTGGAAGTAGTGAATTAGCCAGGCCCTCAGCGAGAGCTCTGGCTGCCATGTTGACGTCACTGAAGGTGACCTTCAGCATGGATGATCATTGGGTATTTTAGTAATGAAGTCCACCTTGGCCAAGGGTTCTTTGCTTCGATAGATGACTTGATTTCTTCAGTGGCCTGTACAGTGATAAGGTTGTCGAGTCGCTTGAGGAACACAGTTCTCCTGGCCCTCAGTGCTGCGGAAGTCAAGACAAGAAATCCCTGGTCTCGTAGAGTGGTAGTAGCAGTAGTGGTAAGTAGTTTCTCAGCCTCTGTGTCGTCTGTACAGACGACAACAAAGGCCTCCTTGAGCGATAAAATCGCATTACATTTGACTTGCAGCCTGCCACTAACCACAGCTGCAAATGCTAGTTTGGACGACTCATTGGTTGTGCCACTCGCTGGTTTGATCTTTACTCTGTTAGAGTAATGCATCGTGAGTAAGCAGTGCTCTGGTGTGTCTTGACGGACCTGGGGTAGCCCACACCTCACTATCAGATCCCACAACAACAAAACACCTAACGCGAAACAGCGGGCCCGCCGGCCGAACTAGACAGGTCCTTCTTACAACCCACCAACAAACTATTCTACCTAAGAAATAAGAAATTTTAAAAAATATTATTTGTCCAATGTATTATTAAATTCTTCCCAAATTCTATTAATTATAAATGGATCTAATTTATATAAACCAAAGGAAATAATCATATTATTGTCAAAACTGCTTTTTATGAAACAAGATTCAATTATATTCCTGTCGACCATGGACTTGCTTGATACTACTTTCTCAACTTTTTGAAAATCAATTGGATAGTTAAAATCTCTTACATGAATAAATAGAGCATTGGAATCTTGTCCAGTTCTAATGCTATATTTATGTTGTTTTAATCTTAGTTCGAGATTTTTACCAGTTTGACCGTAATAAATTTTATCGCAAATTTTACAAGGAATCTTATAGACACATCCATCAGCATTTTGGGGGGAATTCTTTATCAAAATTTTTTTTTTTACTGTATCAAGATTTTTGAATACAACTTTAATATTAAAAGTCTTAAGAAGAGAAGGCATATCAACCAAGTTTTCATGGTAAGGGAGAACCAACATATTTTTAGTTGAATAAGGCTGGTTGTTTCTTTTTGGATTGTAAAAAGTATTTCTAGCAACTTTAAAAGATTTATCAATTACATTTCTTGGGTATTTCAAATCATTACCTATTTCATAAATTTTGGATATTTCCTCATCTATGAACTCTGGACTACAAATTCGTAAAGCTCTCAAAAACATTGATGAGAAAACAGACAGTTTAACTCTGTCTTGATGGGAAGAATAATAGTGGACATAGGAACAGTTATTTGTAGGTTTTCTGTAAATTTTAAATTTGAATTCATTATTACCCTTAATAATTAAAACATCTAGAAAAGGCAATGAGTTATTTTCTTCAAATTCAACAGTAAAATTTATTGAATGGGCTAAGCTATTTAATTTGCCAAGGAAATGGTGTATATCTACATTTTTGGGCATAAGACACAAAATATCATCAACATATCTGAACCATTTAGCTCTATTAGGGGGGATTGTGTTAAGCAGCCTTGTTTCAAAAAATTCCATGTATAGGTTACTAAGAACAGGTGAAAGAGGATTTCCCATTGCCATACCAAACTTCTGAGTGTAAAACTTATCATTAAATACAAATTTTGCATCAACAATGCAAAGTTTAATAAGTTTAATGATAGTAGGAACTGGCAATGGTAAATCATAATTAACGAGTTCTTCAGATAAGAAACTTAATAAATCATCAACAGGAACTTTTGTAAAAAAGGAAGTAACATTAAAACTAACCATGTTAAAATAATTTAAGTCAGTCAAGGAGCTTAATTTATCAACTAAATCTATGTTGTTTTTAACATTAAAGTTAGAAATTTTGCCAACAATAGGGCTCAAAATATCAACAAGCCATTTGGATAATTTATATGGTTCAGATATGTTGATGATATTTTGTGTCTTATGCCCAAAAATATAGATATACACCATTTCCTTGGCAAATTAAATAGCTTAGCCCATTCTATAAATTTTACTGTTGAATTTGAAGAAAATAACTCATTGCCTTTTCTAGATGTTTTAATTATTAAGGGTAATAATGAATTCAAATTTAAAATTTACAGAAAACCTACAAATAACTGTTCCTATGTCCACTATTATTCTTCCCATCAAGACAGAGTTAAACTGTCTGTTTTCTTATCAATGTTTTTGAGAGCTTTACGAATTTGTAGTCCAGAGTCCATAGATGAGGAAATATCCAAAATTTATGAAATAGGTAATGATTTGAAATACCCAAGAAATATAATTGATAAATCTTTTAAAGTTGCTAGAAATACTTTTTACAATCCAAAAACGGACAACCAGCCTTATTCAAATAAAAATATGTTGGTTCTCCCTTACCATGAAAACTTGATTGATATGACTTCTCTTCTTAAGACTTTTAATATTAAAGTTGTATTCAAAAATCTTGATACAGTAGAAAAACTTTTGATAAAGAATTCCCCCCAAAATGCTGAGGGATGTGTCTATAAGATTCCTTGTAAAATTTGCGATAAAATTTATTACGGTCAAACTGGTAAAAATCTCGAACTAAGATTAAAACAACATAAATATGGCATTAGAACTGGACAAGATTCCAATGCTCTATTTATTCATGTAAGAGATTTTAACCATCCAATTGATTTTCAAAAAGTTGAGAAAGTAGTATCAAGCAAGTCCATGGTCGACAGGCATATAATTGAATTTTGTTTCATAAAAAGCAGTTTTGACAATAATATGAATATTTCCTTTGGTTTATATAAATTAGATCCATTTATAATTAATAGAATTTGGGAAGAATTAAATAATACATTGGACAAATAATAATTTTTAAAATTTCTTATTTCTTAGGTAGAATAGTTTGTTGGTGGGTTGTAAGAAGGACCTGTCTAGTTCGGGCGGCGGGCCTGCTGTCTCGCGTCAGGTGTTTTGTTGTTGTGGGATCTGATAGTGAGGTGTGGGCTACCCTTTTATATACCTTTGATGCTTTACTTTCATTGTTCCTTGATAATGTGAGTAGTCACGAAAGCTCTTAGAAGTTCTCTCTCTCTCTCACTGTTCTCTATATATATAATATTATACATATATATATATATATATTTTATATATATATATATTATTATATATATATTATATTATATATATATATATATATATATATATATATATATATATATATTAATATATATATAAATATATATATATATACATACAACTACACACGGTGGACCCTCGGTTAACGCCTTTAATTCGTTCCTGAGAGCTAGCCTTCAACCGATGTAGCCTTTAAGCAAATTAATTTTCCCCATAAGAAATAATTGAAATCCAAATAATCCGTTCCATATACCCAAAAGTATTAAACAAAATAATTTTTTTACATGAAATATACCTTTCAATACACAGAAAACAATGATACATGACCCGCTGGCCTGGTGGCTAAAGCTCCGCTTCACACACGGAGGGCCCGGGTTCGATTCCCGGCGGGTGGAAACATTTCGACACGTTTCCTTACACCTGTTGTCCTGTTCACCTAGCAGCAAATAGGTACCTGGGTGTTAGTCGACTGGTGTGGGTCGCATCCTGGGGGACAAGATTAGGGACCCCAATGGAAATAAGTTAGACAGTCCTCGATGACGCACTTTCTTGGGTTATCCTGGGTGGCTAACCCTCCGGGGTCAAAAATCCAAACGAAATCTTAATCTTATCTTAAAACAATAATAACATCACACTTACCTTTATTATGGACTTGTTGATGAGTGATGAGACAGGAGGAAGACAGAGCATGAGGGTGTTCTAGTGCATAGAAGGGGAATCCCCTTCCATAAAGAATTCACGTAACAAGTCCTTTTCTGGCTTGTGTCCTGGGAGTGCCTTTTCTGGCTTGTGTCCTGGGAGTGCCTTTTCTGGCTTGTGTCCTGGGAGTGCCTTTTCTGGCTTGTGTCCTGGGAGTGCCTTTTCTGGCTTGTGTCCTGGGAGTGCCTTTTCTGGGTTTTTCCTGGGTGTTTTTTTTTATGGCTTGTGCCCCTGGGTTGCCTTTTTTTGGCATGGGGCCCTGGGAGGCCTTTTCGGGCCCCTTGTGCCCCGGGGATTTCCCCTTTTTTTGGCCCATATGTCCGGGAAAGGGTCCCCTTTTCGGGAAAGTGTCCTGGGGGGTCCCCCTTTTTGGCATTCCCCTGGGATTGCCTTTTCTGGCATGTGCCCTGGGAGTGCCTTTTTTTGGCTTGTGTCCGGGGGAATTTGCCTTTTTTGGCATGTGCCCCGGGGGAGTGCCTTTTCTGGTTTCCGGGGGAGTCCCTTTTCGGGGCATGTGCCTGGGAGTGCGTTTTCTGGTTTAAATTGCCCGGGAGTGCCTTTTTGGCTTGGCCTGGGGGGTCCCTTTTCTGGCATGCCCTCCTGGGGTCCCTTTTTTCTGGGCAAGTGCCCTTTGGGAGTGCCTTTTCTGGCATGTTTCCCTGGGGATTCCCTTTTTTGGGGGCATGTGTCCGGGGGCTGATTTTTCTGGTTGTGCCCGGGGTTTCCCTTTTTTTTGGAAATGTACCTGGGAGTGCCTTTTTTTGGCATGTGTCCTGGGAGTCCCTTTTCGGGTTTTGCCCGGGGAAAGTCCCTTTTCGGGATGTGCCCTTGGGAGGTTTTTCTACTTGTGCCCTGGGGTCCCCTTTTCTGGCATGTGCCCTGGGGTGCCTTTTCGGGGTTTTTCGTCCGGGAGTGCCTTTTCGGCATGTGCCCTGGGAGTGCCTTTTTTTGGCTTGTGCCCTGGGAGTGTCTTTTCGGCATTGCCCGGGGGAGTCCCCCTTTCTAGGCTTATGTCCTGGGAGTGTTTTTCTGGAATTTGTCCTGGGTTTTGCCTTTTTCTGGCTTGTGTCCGGGGAGTGTTTTTTTCCTGGCATGTGTCCTGGGAGTGTTTTTTTCTGGCTTGTGCCCTTTGGGAGTGCCTTTTTGGTATTGTCCGGGGAGTGCCTTTTCTTGCATGTGCCTTGGAGTCCCTTTTTGGGGCATTTTTGGGGAGTCCCTTTTTTGGGTTTTTGTGCCCTGGGAGTGCCTTTTTTTTGGCATGTGTCCGGGAGTGCCTTTTCTGGCTTGTGCCCCGGGGATTTTGCCTTTTCTGGCATGGGTCCTGGGAGTGCCTTTTCTGTTTTGTGCCCGGGGAAAGTGCCTTTTTTTTGCATGTGTCCGGGGATTTCCCTTTTCGGGCTTGTGTCCTGGGAATGCCTTTTCTGGCTTGTGTCCTGGGAGTGCCTTTTCTGGCATGTGTCCTGGGAGTGCCTTTTCTGGCTTGTGTCCTTGGAGTGCCTTTTCTGGCATGTGTCCTGGGAGTTTTTGAGAAATGGTATTATCAGCTAAGCTTATACATTTTGTATAGGGAAAACTTAACTTAGAAAGACAGCTCATCGCCTGCACAGCCGCCCCTGCAAACGAGGTCTTGAGAAGCTGTCGAAGTCATTCCTCAATGGGCTGAAATGAGTTATAATTTGTAAACAATAAATTACCCCTAGGGGTGTTATGTCAGCATATTTCATTCACTGATTGCTGACAAACTTACTTGTGTGGACTCAAAGGTCCGCATATCACCGAGGGGTTTATGGTAAGTGACTAACTCCCGACCCTTTTTACTCAACTGCGCAGTCAATGTTTCATCACGAGTTAGAACACTTACCTGGGTATTTGATCTGACCTGTAAATTCGCCCCGGGTATTTTTCCCTTTTTGGGGTTATTAAAAAATAGGTTCTTTTTAAAAATGTCGCACTACACTCTGTTGGATCGCAAAAACTCGTTGTTAAAACTGTTCATCAAAAATTGTTCACACAAAATCACAAAAAAGTTGATCACCTTCCCCTGGGAAGTGTTTATCGTCTTTTGTGAGGGCACTTTGGTTTTACATAAGCAAAAGATCGTTTTTTTGTTGGTATCCCGGGATCAGTGTCCTTTCAGTAGAGTCAAAAGTAATCTGAAGATGCCACAGCACCCCAGGGCCTTTAACCCCAAACACCAAAAAAAAGCTGACCTAGTACTTTTAAATTTCCCTTTCCACTTCCTCCATGAAGCCCAAAACGAATGTTTTTATTCTTGGGGTCTTAAGCATAAAGGGAACAATGTAAAAACTTTACCAAGGAAATTTAAAATGGGGGCAGGAAAATTTTCCTTAAATTTTCCTGCTAAGGTAAGGGATGGGGCTGTCTTTTATTAAACTACATTTACAACACAGGGTTTTTCAAGGGCGTCGGTCGAAGCACCCCTCCCATACCAACGCATCTGCTATAATTATTGCTGAGCACTAAACAAATATTTGCCCCTTCGAGAGGGTGGCCCCCCCCGGCGAAAAGGGTGAAGGGGCGATACCTCTCTCCTGGAAAAATTTCTCCAGAGGGTGCCTTTTTCTGCTTGTGTCCTGGGGAAAGCCTTTTCGCATGGCCGGGGGTGCTTTTTTTGGGATTTCCTGGGTGCCTTTTTTTTGCTTTTTCGCTGGGAGTGCCTTTTTTGCATGTGCCCGGAGTGCCTTTTCTGGCATGTCCCCGGGGGTGCCTTTTTGCTTGTGCCTGGGGGTGCCTTTTCTTTCATGTACCTGGGAGCGCCTTTTTTGGCATGGTCCTGGGAGCGCCTTTTTTGGCTGTTCCGGGGTGCCCTTTCTTCATGTTCCCCGGGGGTGCCTTTCGGCTTTTGCCCTGGGAGTGCCCCTTTTTGGCATGTGTCCTGGAGTGCCTTTTCGCTTGTGTCCGGGAGTGCCCTTTCTTCTTGTCCTGGGGGTGCCTTTTCTGGTGTATCCGGAGTGCCTTTTTTGCTTGTGTCCTGGAGTGCCCTTTTTTGGGTTGTTCCTGTAGGCCTTTTCTGGCTTTTGCCGGGAGGCCTTTTCGCTTTTCCGGGGGTGCCTTTTCTGGGTTGTGTCCTGGGGGTGCCTTTTTTGGCTTGTGTCCGGGGGTGCCTTTTCTTGCATTATCCTTAGCCCTTTTCTCATTGTCCGGGACGCCTTTTCGCGGGTCCTGGGGTGCCCTTTCTTGCATGTGTCCCGGGGGTCCTTTTTTGGGTTTTGCCCTGAGCCCTTTTTTGGCATTGTCCGGGGGGTGCCTTTTCTGGCTTGTTCCCCGGGGGTGCCTTTTCTTGCAGTGTCCTGGATGCCTTTTTTGCTTTATCCTGGAGTGCCTTTTTTGGCTTGTCCTGGGAGTGCCTTTTTTTGCTTTTTCCTGGAGTGCCTTTTCCTTGTGTCCTGGGGGTGCCCTTTTCTGGCTTGTGTCCTGGAGGCCTTTTCGGCTTGTGTCCTGGGAGTGCCTTTTCTGGCTTTTCCCCGGGGGTGCCCCTTTTTTGCATGATCCTGGGGGCGCCTTTCGGGATTGGGGCCTGGGAGCGGGGCCCTTTTCGGCATGTGCCTGGAGGCCCTTTTTTTGCATGTGTCCCGGGGTGCCTTTTCTGGCTTGTGCCCGGGGGTGCCTTTTTTGCATTGTCCTGGGGGTCCTTTTCGGGGGTTGGGTCCTGGGAGTGCCTTTTCTTCAATTTTCCCGGAGGCCCTTTTTTGGCTTTATCCTGGGGGTGCCTTTTTTGGCTTTTCCTGGGATGCCTTTTTTCCCGGTTGTTCCTGGATGCCTTTTTTGGCTTGTGTCCTGGGATGCCTTTTTTTGGCTTTGCCTGGGGGTGCCTTTTGGGGGGGGGGGAGTGCCTTTTTCTGGGATGTTCCTGGGGGGGCCTTTTTTGGGTTTTGTCCTGGAGGCCTTTTTTAGCTTGTGTCCTGGGGGGCCTTTACTGGCTTGGTCCTTGGGGTGCCTTTTTTGGCTTTTTTCCTGGGGGTGCCTTTTCCTGTTTCCTGGAGGCCTTTTTTGGCTTTTGCCTGGGGGTGCCTTTTCTGGCTTTTGTCCTGGAGTGCCTTTTCTGGCATTTCCTGGAGAGCCCTTTTTGGTTTTGTCCCCGGGGGTGCCTTTTGGGGGGGGGGGGGGGGTCCCTTTTTTCCCTGGCTTGGCCGGGGTGCCTTTTGCCTGTGCCGGAGTGCCTTTTCTGGGTTGTGTCCTGGGTGCCTTTTTTTTGGGGTGTGTTTCCCCTTTTTTTTGGGAGTGCCTTTTCTGGGTTTGGGCCTTGGGGGGCCTTTCTGGCTTTGTCCTGGGGGTGCCTTTTTGGTTTTTTCCGGAGTGCCTTTTTTGGGTTGTGTCCTGGGAGTCCTTTTTTGCTTGTCCTGGAGTCCTTTTCTGGGTTGTCCTGGGTGGCCTTTTCTGGCTTTTTGTCCTGGAGTGCCCTTTTTTTGGGTTTGTCCGGGGGTGCCTTTTTTGGCTTTTGCCTGTGGCCTTTTCTGCTTTTTCCTGGGGGTGCCTTTTTTTGGTTTTTGTCCCGGGGGTCCTTTTCTGGTTGTCCTGGGGGTGCCTTTCTGCTTTTGTCCTGGGGGGCCTTTCTGTTTGTGCCCGGGTGCCTTTTCTGGGTTGTTCCTGGGGGTGCCTTTTCTGGGTTGTGTCCCGGGGGTGCCTTTTTTGGTTTTTCCTGGGGGGCCTTTTTTGGTTGTTCCGGGAGGGGGCTTTTTGGCTTGTTCCTGGGGGTCCTTTCTGGGGTTTTTCCTGGAGTGCCTTTCTGGTTTTTTCCTGGATCCTTTTCTGGCTTGTGTCCTGGGAGGCCTTTTCGGGTTGTGTCCTGGAGTGCCTTTTCTGGTTTGTGTCCTGGGGGGGGCCTTTTTTGGCTTGTTCCGGGTGCCCCTTTTTTTTTTAGGCCCTTTGGGTTTGTCCTGGATGCCTTTTCTGTTTTTGTCCTGGGGGTGCCTTTTCGGTTTTTTGTCCTGGAGTGCCTTTTCTGGTTTGTGTCCCGGAGTCCTTTTCTGGGTTTTGGGCCTGGGGGTGCCTTTTCTGGGTTTGTCCTGGGGGGCCTTTTTCTGGTTTTGTCCTGGATGCCTTTCTGGTTTGGGCCTGGGAGTGCTTTTTTTTCCTGGGTTTTTTTTTGTGTCCTGGGATGCCTTTTCTGGCTTGTGTCGGGGTGCCTTTTCCCGGCTTGTGTCCCCCGGAGTGCCTTTCTGTTTTCCCCGGAGGCTTTTTTTTTCTTGTTCCTGGGGGTGCCCTTTTTGTTTTGTCCTGGAGTGCCTTTTCGGGTTGTTCCTGGATGCCTTTCTTCTTGTGTCCTGGGGGTGCCTTTTCTGCTTTTTCCTGGGGGTGCCTTTTCTGGCTTGTTCCGGGGGTGCCTTTTTTGGCTTGTGTCCTGGTGCCTTTTTCCCGGCTTGTGTCCGGGGGTGCTTTTCTACTTTGCCTGGAGTCCTTTCGGCTTTTTTCCGGGGGTGCCTTTTTTGCTTGTGTCCTGGGGGTGCCCTTTTTTTTGTTCCTGGGGGTTCCTTTTCTGGCTTTTCCCTGGGGGGCCTTTTCTGCTTGTGTCCTGGATGCCTTTTCTGGGTTTTTGGGCCTGGGATGCCTTTTCTGGGGTTTTTGGTTTTTTTCTTTTTCCCGGGATGCCTTTTTCTACTTTTTTTTTTGTTGTTTCCCGGATGCCTTTTTTTTGGGTTGTGTCCGGATGCCTTTTCTTCTTGTTTCCTGAGTGCCTTTTCTGCTTGTGTCCTGGGGGGCCTTTTCTGGGTTTTGTCCTGGATGCCTTTTCTGGCTTGTTCCTGGGATGCCTTTTCTGGCTTGTTCCGGATGCCTTTCTGGGGTTTGTGGGGTTTTTCCTTTTGGTTGATGCCTTTTCTGGGTTTTGTCCTGGGGGTGCCTTTTCCACTTTGTCCCCGGGAGTCCTTTTCTGCTTGTGTCCTGGATGCCTTTTTGCTTTTTCCTGGGGGCCTTTTCGCTTGGTCCTGAGTGCCTTTCTGCTTTTTTCCTGGAGGCCTTTCGGGTTTTGTCCTGGATGCCTTTTCTGCTTGTGCCTGGGGGGCCTTTTTTGCTTGTGTCCTGGGGGTTTCCTTTCTGACTTGTGTCCTGGGGGTGCCTTTCTGACTTGGTTCCTGGGATGCCTTTTCTGATTGTTCCGGGGTGCCTTTTCTGCTTTTTCCTGGGGCCTTTTCTGACTTGTGTCCGGGAGTGCCTTTTTTGCTTTTTTCCTGGAGGGGCCCTTTTTTGACTTTGCCTGGATTTCCCTTTTTTGACTTTGTCCGGAGTCCTTTTTCTGGCTTGTGTCCGGAGTCCTTTCTGACTTGTTCCGGGAGTGCCTTTTCTGCCCGTTCCTGGGAGGCCTTTTTTGACTTGTTCCGGGGGTGCCTTTTCTTACTTTTTTCCTGGGATGCCTTTTTTTGACTTGTGTCCGGGGGTGCCTTTTCTGACTTGTGTCCTGGAGTGCCTTTTCGACTTGTTCCCCGGGGGTGCCTTTTTTGCTTTTTTCCTGGGAGGCCTTTCTGACTTGTCCTGGATGCCTTTTCGACTTTTTCCTGGGAGTCCTTTTGACTTGTGTCCTGGGTGCCTTTTTTTGACTTTTGTCCTGAGGCCTTTTCGACTTTCCCGGAGTGCCTTTTTTGCTTGTGTCCTGGAGTGCCTTTTCGACTTGTCCCCGGGGGTGCCTTTCACTTGTCCTGGGGGCTTTTCTGACTTGTGTCCTGGAGTGCCTTTTTTTGGCTTGTCCTGGGGGTGCCTTTTCTGCTTTTTTCCCCCGGGATGCCTTTTTTTGGCTTGTGTCCTGGGGTGCCTTTTTTTGACTTTGTCCGGGGGTGCCTTTTTTTGGGTTTTCCTGGGGGTGCCTTTTCTGACTTGTGCCTGGGAGGCCTTTTTTTGCTTTTTTCCTGGGAGTGCCTTTTTTGACTTTCCTGGGGGTGCCTTTTTTTGGCTTGTGCCCCGGGATTCCTTTTCTGGGTTGTTCCTGGAGTGCCTTTTTTGCTTGTGTCCTGGGGTGCCCTTTTTTGACTTTGCCTGGGAGTGCCTTTTCGGCTTGTGTCCTGGGAGCCTTTTCTGGCTTTTCCTGGGGGTTTTCCTTTTTTTTGCTTTTTGTCCTGAGTGCCTTTTTTCTGACTTGTGTCCTGGAGTGCCCTTTTTTTCCTTTTTTCCGGGAGTGCCTTTTTTGCTTGTTCCTGGAGTGCCTTTTCTGCTTGTGTCCGGAGTTTCCTTTTCTGCTTGTTCCTGGAGGCCTTTTCTGGGTTTTGTCCGGGGGTCCTTTTCTGCTTTGCCTGGGAGTGCCTTTTCGGCTTGTTCCTGGGAGTGCCTTTTTTGACTTGTTCCTGGGGGGCCTTTTTTTGGCTTTTGTCCTGGAGTGCCTTTTCTGCTTTTGTCCTGGAGTCCTTTTTTTGGCTTTTTTCCTGGGGGTGCCTTTTCTGCTGTGTCCTGGGAGGCCTTTTCTGTTTTTTTCCGGGGTGCCTTTTTTTTTTGGGGCCTAGTTTTCCTGGAGTTCCCCTTTTCTGGGGTTTGTCCTGGGAGTGCCTTTTCTCTTGTGTCCTGGGGGGCCCTTTTTTTGGCTTTTGTCCGGTGTCTTTTTTGCTTGTGTCCCCCCCCCCCCCCCCACCCCCCTTTCCGGGTGCCCTTTTTTGGGTTTTCCTGGGGGTGCCTTTTTTTGGCTTGTCCTGGGAGGCCTTTTCTTTCTTGTCCTGGGATGCCTTTTCTGCTTTGTCCTGGGGTCCTTTCCCGGCTTTTCCTGGAGGCCTTTTCTGGGTTGTTCCTGGGAGTGCCTTTTCTTTTGGCATGTTTTTGGGGCCTGGAGTGCCTTTTCTGGTTGGTTTCCGGGTGTTTCCCCTTTTCTGGGTTGTGTCCTGGGGGTGCCCTTTTTGGTTTTGTCCTGGGAGTGCCTTTTCTGGTTTTTCCCGGGGGTGCCTTTTTTTGGCTTTTGTCCTGATGCCTTTTCTGGCTTTTCCGGATTTCCTTTTTTGGCCCTTTTTTTTGGTTTTTTCCTGGGAGTGCCTTTTCTGGGTTTTCCGGGGGGTGCCTTTTTCGCTTGTGCCCTGGAGTGCCTTTTCGGTTTTTTTCCTGGGGGCCCTTTTCGCTTGTGTCCTGGGGGGTGCCTTTTCTGGGGTTGTGTCCTGGAGTGCCTTTTTCCCGGTTTTGTCCGGGAGGCCTTTTCTGGTTGTGTCCCGGGGCCTTTTTGGTTTGTTCCTGGGGGTGCCTTTTCTGCTTGTGTCCGGGGGTGCCCCCTTTTGGTTTTTTCCTGGGATCCTTTTTTTGGTTTTTGGGCTGGAGTGCTTTTCTGGTTTTGTCCTGGGGGTGCCTTTTCTGGCTTTTTCCTAGGTGCCTTTTCTGTTGGTTTCCCGGATGCCTTTTCTGGCTTTGGGCCTGGGAGTGCCTTTTTTTGGCTGTGTCCTGGAAATGCTTTTTTGGTTGTGTCCTGGAGTGCCTTTTTTGCTTTGTCCGGATGCCTTTTCTGGCTTTTTGGGCCTAAATGCCTTCCTGGGGTCCTGGAGCCTTTTCTGCTTTTTTCCCTGGGGGTGCCTTTTTTTGTTGGTCCTGGGGGTCCTTTTCTGGTTTTGTCCTGGAGTGCCTTTTCTGGGTTTGTCCGGGATGCCCTTTTTTTTTGTGTCCTGGGGGTGCCTTTTTTTTGGTTTTACCGGATTTTCCCTTTTTTGGTTTGTCCTGGGGGTGCCTTTCTGGGTTGTGTCCGGGGGTGCCTTTTTGGCTTGTCCCGGGGGTGCCTTTCTGCCCTTGTCCTGGATCTTTTCTGGCTTGTGTCCTGGGGGTGCCTTTTTTTTGTGTCCTGGGGGTGCCTTTTTTTCTTTTGTCCTGGGGGGCCTTTTCTGGCTTTTTTCCTGGGGGTCCTTTTCTGGCTTTTCCTGGAGTGCCTTTTTTGCTTTTGTCCTGGGAGGCCTTTTCTGGCTTTGTCCTGGGTGCCTTTTTCTTTTTCCCGGGTCCTTTTGATTTTTTGGGGGGCCTTTTTCTGTGTCCTGGGGGTTTCCTTTTTTGGCTTTTCCTGGGAGTGCCTTTTCTCTTGTGTCCTGGGGTCCTTTTCTGGCTTGTGTCCTGGGGGGCCTTTCTGCTTTGTCCGGGATGCCTTTTTTGGCTTTTGCCTGGATGCCTTTTCTGGCTTTTTTCCGGGGGGGCCTTTTTTGGGTGTGCCTGGGGGTGCCCTTTTTTTCTTGTGTCCTGGGATGCCTTTTTTGGGTTTTGGGCCTGGAGTGCCTTTTCTGCTTGTGTCCTGGGAGGCCTTTTTTTGCTTGTGTCCGGGGGGTGCCTTTTCTGCTTGTGCTGGAGTGCCTTTTTCTGCTTTTTCCCCGGAGTGCCTTTTCGACTTGTTCCTGGAGTGCCTTTTTTTGGCTTTGTCCGGATGCCTTTTACTTTTTGGGCCTGGGGGTGCCTTTTTACTTGTGGGGGCCCCCTTTTTTGGGGGGTTTTCCCTTTTTTGCTTTGGTTTCCCGGAGTGCCTTTTCTGTTTGTCCTGGGGGTGCCTTTTCTGCTTGTCCGGAGGGCCTTTCTCTTGGCCTGGGGGGCCCTTTTTTGCTTGTCCTGGGGGTGCCTTTTTTGTTTGTCCTGAGTGCCTTTTCTGCTTTTGCCTGGATGCCTTTTTTGCTTGTGTCCTGGGGGTGCCTTTTTTTTATTTTGGCCTGGGGGTTTCCTTTTCTGACTTTGCCGGGGGTGCCTTTTTTTGACTTTTCCTGGGACCTTTTTTGACTTGTCCCGGGATGCCTTTTCTCTGTGTCCCCGGGAGTGCCTTTTCTGACTTGTGTCCTGGGGGTGCCTTTTCTACTTTTGTCCGGGGTCCTTTTTTGACTTGTGTCCCGGGGTGCCTTTCTGACTTGTTCCTGGGGGTGCCTTTTTTTGACTTTTTCCTGGGGGTGCCTTTTCCCACTTTTTCCGGAGTGGCCCTTTTTGACTTGTTCCTGGGGGTTTCCTTTCTGTTTTGTCCCGGGAGGCCTTTCGACTTTTGTCCTGGGGGTGCCTTTCTGACTTTTGTCCTGGAGTCCTTTTTTTCTTGTTTCCCGGAGTGCCTTTTTCTCTTGTGCCTGGGGGTGCCTTTTCTCTTGTGCCTGGGGGGCCCTTTTGACTGGTTTCCCCCGGGGGTGCTTTTCTGATTGGTCCTGGGAGTGCCTTTTCTGGCTTGTGTCCGGGTGCCTTTTCTGCTTTGTCCTGGGGGTGCTTTTCGACTTGTCCTGGAGTGCCTTTTTTACTTTTCCTTGGAGTGCCTTTCGGCTTTGTCCTGGAGTGCCTTTTCTGCTTGTGTCCTGGGTCCTTTTTTGACTTGTGTCCTGGAGTGCCTTTCTACTTTGTCCCGGGGGGCCTTTTCTGCTTGTGCCGGGATGCCTTTTCTGCTGTGCCCCCGGAGTGCCCCCTTTTTCTTGTGTCCTTGGAGTCCTTTTCTTCTTGTGTCCGGGAGTGCCTTTTCTGTTTTCCCGGAGTTTCCCTTTTTTGGCTTGTGTCCTGGGGGTGCCTTTTCTGACTGTTCCTGGGGGGTGCCTTTTCTGACTTTGTCCCCGGGGGTGCCTTTTTTGGGTTGTGTCCCCCGGGGGCCTTTTCTGGGTTTGTCCGGGGGTTCCTTTTTACTTTGCCTGGAGGCCCGTGTCGCAAATTGAACACTTGAACATGGGTTCTATTACCGTTAAAGTCCCCGATATATTTTTCAGCTGTTTTTTTTTCGCAAAATGACAGCCTCACCAGACTTATTTACCCTTTCTACCCCCATTACTACCACCATCACAACAACTACCACCTTACTACCACCAATTTTTTCCCCCCGTTACTACCCTTACTACCCCATTTCTACCACCATCACTTCCAACCACATTTACACCACCACACTACCACCATCACATCACACCCCCATCACTACCACCCTCACTACCCCCCTCACTAAACCCCTACCACTTTTACTACCACCATTCTACCGCATCACTACCATATCACTATCACCAAACACTACCACACCACTTCCCCTACCCCAATACTACCACCCTCTTACCACCATCACACACCATTACTCCCCCTACCACATTCACTACCCCATTACTACCACCCTTTTACCACCATCCTACCCCCATCACACCCAAACCACTTCTACACCACATTACTCCACCATCACAACACCACACTACCCCCATCACTACCCTACCACATTCTACCCATATTGCTACCACCATCACTACCACCATCACTACCACCCCAAACTACCCCTACCACTTTTACTACCACCCCTTACCATATCACTACCACCACACAAACCTTATCACTACCACAACCCCATTTTACAACCCCAATTTCTACCACCATCACTCCACCACAATCCACAAACCCCATTACTACCACAACTACCCACCTTTTTTTACCACCCTCACTAACCCCCATCACACCACCATCACTCCCCCACACTACCACTACCACATTTTACTATCACCAATACCCCCCATCATACACCATCACACCACCACACACCACCATCACTACCACCATCACTACCCCTACCACTTTTTACACCGCCATTTCTACCACCCCATACCACCCCACTTCACACCCCCTCACTACCCCTCACTACATACCACACTAAAACCACCCCACCCCCATCACTACCACCCTCACTACCCCCCAACCCCACCCAAAACCCCCACCTCACCCCCATCACAACCCCTAACCAAAATTTTACCCCCCCCCCCCATTACTACCCCACCTAACCACCATCACAAGCCCTACCCCCAAATTTTACACCACCCGCACACCAAACCCCCCCCCTTCTAAAATGCCACCACAAACCACTCCACCCCTACACCCCATCAAAAACCAACCACCCTGTAAAACCACCTTGACAAAACTAACCTCACCACCACCAAATAAACATATACCCCCAACACAAAACCCCATCACTACCCCTTACCACCCCCATCACTCCCACCCCAGACCAAACCCCCCCCCACACCACCCCCCCAAACCCCACCCTCACTCCACCAACACACCCCCCTCTACCCACCCAACCACCTCCAAACCCCCCTAACCAAACACCACCTACTACCCCCAACCCCAAAACCACCCAAAACCCCCCACTTTCCCAACCAACCCAACCAACCCCTACCACCCTCACAACCCCCCTCTACCCCCCCAACATACCCCCCATCAACCCCCATCACTCCCCCATCAAAACCCCACAACCCCCCCTACCACCCCTCACTACACCCTCACTACCACCATTACAAACCCCTACCACCTCACTACCCCTACCACCCTCATACACTCTCTACCACCTATCACTAACCCCACTACCACCCCTACCCTACCCACCCTCAAACCACCAACACCCACCATCACTACCACCCCTACCACCCCTCACTCCACCCATCCCCCCTCCCCATCCTAACCCCACCACCATTCCACCCTACCCCCTACAAAACCCCTCTACCACCATCACACAAATCTTTTACCTTCACTACACCCTTTTCCCCTACACCCCCCTTACCCTCAAAACCCCCTTCCCCCAAAACTACCATAACCCTCCTACCATCCCACCACCCCCCTACCACCCCTTTACCACCCCACCACCTCTACCACCCCTACCACCCCCCCCATTTATAAAACCCCCATCCCCCAACCTTTCCCCCCTCTACCATATCACTACCACCCTCCCACCACCCTCAACTCCCCCTCCTCCCCCAAAAACCACCATCCCCCCACCCCCCACCACCATCCCCCCCCACAACCCTTTCAAAACCCCTACCACCCCTTACCACCACATACCACCCCTACCACCTCCAAAACCCCCCTCCCACCCCATCACTACCAAACCCCCTACCACCCCAAACACTACCATCATCCCCCACCACCACACACCACCCTTAACCCCCCATTCCCCCTCTACCCCACACACCACCCCCCTACCACCCTTTATACCACCCACCACCTCATTCCACCCTCTCCACATCACTACCCCCCTTACCACCACCTCATTCTTTCACCTTTAATACCCACCCTTTCCCCCCATCACTCCACCCCCAAACCCCCCCCACTACCCCCTCACCACCACACAAACCCCCCTCCCCCCCCTAAACCCCCCAAACCCCCATCCACCTACCACCTTACTCCAAACCTTACCCCATCCAAAAACCATCTACCAAACCCACACCACCCCCTCCACTCCTTTCCACCCTCTACCACCACATTACCCTACCACCACAAATACCACCCTCAAAACCCCCTTCCACCCCCTACCACCTTTACTACCCCCTCTCCCCCAAAACCCCCCCCAAACCAAAAACCCCCCCCCTCTCCCCCATCATTTTCCCCCCTCTACCACACCCACCCCACCACCCCTAAACCCCCCTCTACCCCCATCACTACCCCCTCCCCCTTTTAAACCCATTTTCCCCCCAAAAACCCCAATTACCCACCCTCACTACCACCCCTAACCCCATCACTACCACCCCCTAACCCCCTCACTACCACCTCCCACCACCCCAAACCCCCTACACCACCCCCTCCTACCACCTCTTCCACCCTTTTTCCACCCTCACTACAACCTCTTTCCCCCTCACTACCCTTTCCCCCATACCCCCCCCCCCTACCCCACCCCTACCACCCCCACCACCCCCCACCCTCTACCACCATCACTACCACCCCTTTCCCCCACACAAACCCCCTCAAACCCCCATCACACCCCCTCTACCCCCAACAAACCCCTTTTACCACCACCCACAACCCTCTACCACCATCACTACCACCCTCTAACCACCACCACTACCACCCTCTACCACCATCACTACCACCCTCTACCACCATCACTACCACCCTCTACCACCATCACTACCACCCTCTACCACCATCACTACCACCCTCTACCACCACCACTACACCCTCTACCACCATCACAACCACCCTCTACCACCACCACTATCACCCTCTACCACCATCACTACCACCCTCTACCACCACCACTACCACCTTTTACCATCACCACTTTCGTATTTTTCTACAAACTTTTTCTTAAATTATATATGTTTCTCACATTGTTTACCACAGGGCTGGCACTAGAAGCTTTCTTGGGGCCCATAGTGGCTTATTTAGCAGTTACAAGCACCAAAAACAATGGAATAATGCAATATATATCTCATGAACACAGAGAATCGTCCTCACTGGCTTTGTAAACACTGGCAGGTAGACTGGGTGACTGGCCGGGCCCACTCCATGACTGGTCGGGCCCACTCGGTGACTGGCCGGGCCCACTCGGTGACTGGTCGGGCCCACTCGGTGACTGGTCGGGCCCACTCGGTGACTGACCGGGCCCACTCGGTGACTGGCCGGGCCCACTCGGTGACTGGCCGGGCCCACTCGTTGACTGGTGGGGCCCACTCACGGCGCCCAGCAGACACCTTCAGGAGGAAAGCTCTTAACCGAGGTTTTAGGTGTTATCCGAGCCAATTTTTTTATGCCAAAGCTGGCGTTATCCGATTTTGGTGCTATCTGATCCAGGCGTTAACCTGGAGTTTACCTGGAGAGAGTTCTGGGGGTCAACGCCCCCGCGGCCCGGTCTGTGACCAGGTCTCCTGGTGGATCAGAGCCTGATCAACCACGCTGTTTCTGCTGGTTGCATGCAATCCAACATAGGAGCCACAGCCTGGCTGGTCAGGTACCGACTTTAGGTGCTTGTCCAGTGCCAGCTTGAAGACAGCCAGGGGTCTGTTGGTAATCCCCCTTATGTATGCTGGGAGGCAGTTGAACAGTCTCGGGCCCCTGACACTTATTGTATGGTCTCTTAACGTGCTAGTGACACCCCTGCTTTTCATTGGGGGGATGTTGCATCGTCTGCCAAGTCTTTTGCTTTCGTAGTGAGTGATTTTCGTGAGCAAGTTCGGTACTAGTGCCTCCAGTAGCAAGTAGCAAGATATAGCAAGATATAGCAAGATATAGCAAGATATAGCAAGATATAGCAAGATATAGCAAGATATAGCAAGATATAAGCAAGATATAGCAAGATATAGCAAGATATAGCAAGATATCCCTTCATGTAAATGTTTCTTTCCTCTACAACTGCGGCTTTTTATCCCTCTTGTTGGTGCTAAGATTTTTTTTATCTATTCTTTCATGTCTCCTCTTTTATTATCTTACATGTAGTTATCATGTCTCCTCTATTATGACCTTACATGTAGTTATCATGTCTCCTCTATTATGACCTTAAATGATGAGAGATTATCATGTCTCCTCTATTATGATAACTTTCATATAGTTATCATGTCTCCTCGTTTTATGACCTTACATGTAGTTATCATGTTCCTTTTAGGACCTTACATATTAGTATATCATGTCTCCTCTTTTATGACATTACATATTTAGTTTCATGTCCTCTATTATGACCCTTACATCTAGTTATCTGTCTCCTTATTATGGCCTTACATATAGTATATCAATGGTTCCATCTATTATGACCTTACATGTGTTATCATGTTCCTCTATATATGACCTTACATATATTTATCATGTTCCTCTTATTACGGACCTGACTATAGGTATCATGTCTCCTTTATTTGACCTACATGTCGTTATCATGTGAATCATCTTTTATGACCTTACATGTGTTATCTATGTGAATTCTTTTAAGACCTTACATGTAGTTATCATGTCTCTCTATTATGACCTAGTATTAAACCTTGGTAATAAATACCGACACGTTGGTTTAGAAAGACACGTAAGCAAAACATATAACATATTGATTAGAAAACGTTCGGTCCTGGAACCTTGATCACTTTACAATAAAGAAGGTAGAAAAGAAGTTATTCATATATAGGGGCGGAGAGTGAGATGTGACGCACCGTGACCTGAGGAATGTCATAAGAACTATAAGAATGGAGGAACAGCTGTAGAAGGCTTATGGGCCCATGCGAGGCGAGGTTGACGATGAAAATCACGTGATCCTGTGTTGTTGGGTTGGTGCTGCTTAAGTTTCATGTATGCCAAGAGTTTTGAAATTTTGTAGTTCCAGTGTTGCGTTCTATTGTGTCGGTGACGGTGATTAGTGAGGCTTCTAGGCACCGTCGGCGTATCTAGGCTGGTTCGGTGAGACGAGTTGTGCCTCGTTCCAGTTCTGTTCAAATGCCGTGAGTCTCTGTGAGGGGACACAGGCGTACCGTACATCGTCTCTGTTAGAGGACATTTCGAATGCTCATCAGGCCCCGGCTCGATCTCTGCCTGTCTCGCCTAACATTATTTCTTGGGACAGAACCCTCAGGGTTAGTGTAGACGCTGCTGTAGAAGTTAGAGGTGTGGGGCTGCGTTTTGTAGTGAGGTCTTTGATAGAGGTTGTGTTTTGGGTGGAAGCGGTTGAGTTATCATAGCAAGTGCGGCGAGTATTCGTGGCAAAATTCGCCATCATGGGGAGTACTATGAACTGTTTAGGGGGCTGTCATGGGCGGTTTGTTGAGGAATAGAATGTGCTTGAGGATCTGCAAAGCTCGGATGAAGAGATGGGAATGAAGACGTGTAAAGGCTTGTGTTATGTAAGCGCATTATTCTTCTAGAGAAAGCAAGGCTGGGAGATGCGAAGGGATCTCAAGAAGAAGCACAATGAGGTTCCTTCTCTTGAGTGCGGTATCTTGGTGTGAATTAAGTCTGTTATAAGGATTAGTCACTTGTTGGTAGGTTTTATATACAATTTGAAGAGAAAGGTTTGTCACGTCGGGAGTCTGCACACAGTAGAACGTCGAGGAAGGATGTTTTGCCATCATTTTCGAGTTCAAGTGTAACTTTATTGATGGTTCATACAGCACTCTGATCTTGTGGAGATAGGGCCTGAGTATTGAGACGTCTCGGATAGAAATCCTATTTATATCTTCAACGTATCTTAGCCAGGTAAACGGTGTTGGGAATGAGGGTGTGAATTTGTTGTCTCCCAAGTTGTCCATGAAGAGGTTGGCAAGCACAGCTCTGAAGGGGCTGCCCATTGCCATCCCAAAGCATTGTTTGTACAGTTGTCCTGATATTGAAAGAAGTGAATTTTAACACACAGTTCCTACTGATTGATGAAATCTGGAAGCGGTAAGGGAGGTCGTGGTTTTCAGTGAGCCTCTGTTCAGAATGTTGATTGCGCTGTAAGTAGGCAGACGTTGGTAAAGAAGGGGCTGTGACATCGAAGGAAGCCATGCTTTTGTTTTTGACATTCAGGTGGAAATTCGGAGAAGGTCACTGGTGTTTGAGGTGGCTTGGGACTGATAGTGACCGTGAACCAGAAGCGCTGAAATGGTTATTTTGCAAGGTTGCCGGCATAGTCTGTGTGGAGCACTCCCTATGCCCGAAGATGATAGGGCCGTAGTGGGAATGCCAGGTTTGTGTGTCTTAGAGGCCATACAGGAGTGATGGGTTTCTCGGTTGACATGGTTAAAAAGTTTAAGTAGGTTTTTTGCCTTGTTATGAATTTTCGTTCAGATGCTACGAGCCTTTTGAGAAGGAAAGTCTGGGTATTTGAAGTAGCATGATTCGTACAGCGACTGTATGTAGACACCCTTTCTCTCTCTGCTGTTTACGCCTACCATTAGAGAAGCTCTGATGAAAACTGCAGACATGCTCAGAAGGAGGCCTCATTACCGTCATCCCCCCCCAACCCCCTCCCCACCCCGCCCCCCTCCGCCCTGCCGCTCAGATTTAGAGTTCCGTCCTACTCCTGACCTAAGGACTGACAGAATATATACTCAGCCAAGAATACCCCCCTGCCCAACATCCAAACAGAAATTGAAGCTATACGAAAACTACAAGACCTGTGTTCCACAGCAAATGGAGCGAAGAAGTGGGCTCGACCAGAAATCATAAAATAATCGATCTTCCTATACACTAACGTCACCGAAGACAGATGCCTCTGCTTGGGCTAAGTTTACTACTGGCATCAACAGTACACTATCTGATGTGGATAATGGTAGTACAAGAACCAACCTTATGGAGATCCGAGTTTCAAGAAGGGCGTTGTCCAATGAATCATCACCTGCTGCAGCTACTGAGCTTCAAGACCGGTCATTCTCCAGAGAAGATACATCAGCACTTCAGGTCTTTGGCCAAACACAACGATGATATCCGTCATTACAACCGTGACAAAGGAGGTGTGGTGTGGTGTTACTCAACACGGTCGACTACAACAATAAAGTCTTAAATCTTCTCAAACCCCCCCCCCCCCCGACTGCCAACAGATACCAGCCTGTTATCGAATCACAGTGCTATTCAATGTACCCAGGACTTTCTTCCAAAAAGGCTCGTAGCATATTACGAAATTCAGAAACAAGGCAAAAAACTACTTAAACTTTTACAGGTCAACCCGTAACCAGCACGCCTTGTATGGCCTTCCCATAAGAACACAAAACTGGCATCCCACTACCGGCCTATCACTCGGGATAGGGAAGTGCACCACACAGACTAGCCGGCCACCTTGCCAAATACTCCTTTCAGCGTTTCTTGGGGCACTATCAGTCAAGACCACCTCAAACACTCAGGTGACCTATCTCTCCCGAATTTCAACCTGATGTCAAAAACAAAAAGCATGGGCTTCTTCGCGATGTCTCACAGCCCTCTTTTACCAACGTTCCTAGACGCTAGCAATCAACATTCTGAGACAGAGGCTCATCTGAAAACCACGACCTCCCTTTACCTCTTCCAGCTTTCTCATCAAATTTGTGGAACTGTGTGTTAATTTCAACTTCTTCAAGTATCAGGACAACTGGTTATCAAACAAGCTTTGAGGTGCAGATGGCAATGCGGCAGCCGCTCAGTGCTTGTGCTTGCCATCCTGCTTCATGGAAAACTTGGAGACAGTGAAAATTCAGCACCCTCATTCACGACACCGTTACATGGCTAAGATACGTTGATGATTATATTGTTTTTCTATCAGAGACGTCTCAATTCTCTAGGCCCTTCTCTAACAAGTCAATGCAGTGAACATCAATAAAAAGTTTTACACTTGAAACTCGAAAAATGAGGGCCAAAACTCCTTTCTCTCGACGTTCTACTGTGCAGATCTCCGACGTGACCAAATTTCTCTGTCAAAAGTGTTATAGAAAACCTACACCAACAAGGCACGATCTTAGACATTTTATTCAAACAATATACCGAACTAAGAAGAGGAGTCCTACATTGGTTCTTCTTGAGAGGCACTTCGGCATCTCCTGCCCTTGTTTTCTAGAAGAAGAATGCGTCGTAATTAACAGTCAAGCCTTTACAAGTCTTCTGTTCCATCTTTTCTTCATCGAAGATTGCAAGACTCAAGGCACAGTCTATCCTCATACAAACCGCTCCCATGGAACAGCCCCCTAAACAGTTCATAGTATCCCATGTGAGGCGATGTTGCCACGAATACTCGCCGGGCCTTGGATGATTTGACATTCAACGTTTCACACCATTAAAACTTCCTCTATCAAAGACCTCACCCTACCGCAACAGCTCGCCCCACTCCTTAACTTCTACAGCAGGGTCTACACTAGTCCCCTGTGGTGTTTCTGTCCAAGATAATAGGTAGGCTCGAGACAGGCATGATCTATTGCTGTCCGCTGAAGGGCATCTGAAATGCCTCTAACATTGACGTTGTAAGGATACGCCTGTGTCCTCCACAGAGACTCCACGGGGATTGACGACTGGAAACGAAGGCACATAACTCGTTTCACCGTAACAGACCTCAGACGCCGGACGGTGCTGAAGCCTCACTAATCTACCGTCACCGACCACTAAGAACGCAATCACACTGGATAAACTACAAAAATTGTTCAAAAAAATTGGCTATACATGATACTTAAGCAGCACCCAACCCAAACAACTCAGGGTCTGTGATTTCATCGTCTACCCTCGCCTCGGCATGGGAGCAGTAGCGGCCTTCTTACAGTGTTCCTCCATTCTTATGTTCTTATGGACATTCATCAGGCTCCACGTGCGTCAATCTCACTCTCCGCCATATATTTATAGATGTCTTTTCTACCTCTGTATGTTAGAAGTGATCAAAGGTTCCAGACCGAACGTTTTCTAATAAATATGTTATTAGTGTTGCTTAAGTGGTCTTTCCTAAGTACCATATATGACCTTCCATGTAGTTATCATGTCACCCTCTTTTATGACCTTACATATAGTTATCTGTTAATAACCATTTTCCATTTTTTTCTTTGGGGACGGTCTCAAACTTATTAATGGCATATGTAATTCTGGTCAAATAAATGTAAACAGATTTTTTTTTAGCATTTCCCATCGACATATTAAAAGGTTTTTTTAAAGAATTGTGTCAGCAGCGTACCAGGTTCAGTTGTTTGATCTATTGGTGGGTCTATTTGTTAAGTACCACACCCCTAGATACACCTTCTCTGATCATTATCGAATATTTTATGTAGTTCCAATTCTATATTTTGCCTGATTTTCACTCTTCATTTCTATTGCATGCATTTTATCTACGTGGAGTCCATCATCCCATCTGTCACTCCAATTTACATCAACTTTTTCCCAGTCATTCTGCAGAGATTTACAGTGATTTATTTTTTATTTTTTCTACCTGTAATTTTTGCTAGGAATATTCACTATCTTTTATAATTTTTTAAATAATTTATAATAGCTGGGTTTAAAATGTTATTGGTGCAAGTAAGATCCTGGCGGCAACCCCATTGAAACGTCTCCCATCAAGCCATTTTCTCTCAAATAGCGTTTCACTTTCGCAGATCTTCTAACCGTTTTAAGTTTAATTGTGCTTCACAGCACCAATGTTATAATTTTACAAAATGGACTATTTAAAAGAATTATATAAGTTTTTCATCATCTGTCTCAGTTTACTGTCTTGTGAAATCCCATTTTTTTCCCAGGTAAATAGTTGAGATTATTATTGTGTTTTTCTTGACCGTTCTGGTCTTGCTGAAAGGTTTCCTTATACCTGGTCTCCGTTCATGTAATATTGTGTTGTTGCAGAGTGTTGTGGTGAAGAAGTGGTTGTGGCGGGTGTTGTTGATGGTGTTGTGTGCACTCTACACAACTTACTTTATAACTGTACTCGTCGTTCCCACCAAGATAGAGGTCAGTCCTTATGTTTATGGTTTAGTACTCTATTGTAAATATATAAATGTCATTAATACTAATCAATGAGCAGGTTAATTTTCACAGATTAAAAAACATTGAAATTCAAAGGAATATGTATTATTCCATATCTCTCTCTCTCTCTCTCTCTTCTCTCTCCCTCTCATCTCTCTACTCTCTCCCTCTATCTCTCTATCTCTCTCTTTTTTTTTTTTTTTCTTTTTTTTTTTTTTACCCAGGGTTTGACAAGTTTAAGGATGTCCTCTCTCCCTTCTCTCTCTCCTCTCTCCCTCTCTCTCTCCCTCTGTCCTCCTCTCGCTCTCTCGTCTATCATATCGCATCTCCCTCATCTCCCTCTCTCTCTCTCTCTTCTTCTCTCTCTCTCTCTCTCTCTCCCTCTCTTCTCTCTCTCTCCTCTCTCTCTCTCTCTCTATCTCTCTCTCTCTCTACTCTCTCCCTCTCTCGTCTCTCCCCTCTCTCTTCTCTATCTCTCTCTCTCTTCCCTCTCTCCTCTCTCCTCTCTCTCTCTCTCTACTCTCTCCCTCTCTCTCTCTCTCTCTCTCCTACTCTCTCTCTCTTCTCTCTCTCCCTCTCTCCCTCTCTCTCTCTCTCCCTCTCTCTCTCCCTCTCTCGTCTCTACCCTCTCTCTCTCTCCCTCTCTGATCTCTCTCTCTCTCTCTCTCTCTCCCTCTCTCTCTCTTCTCTTCCCTCTCTCTCTCTCTGTCTCTCTCTTCTGCTCTCTCTCTCTCTCTCTTCACTCTTCTATACTATATATATATATATATTATATATATATACTTTAGATACTGTATATATATATTATATATATAACTCTCGCTCTTCTCATGGCTGAGGTGAACTTCGAACCTACCGAATCCTTGGAACAGGTTCGCATTGCTTTACTCGATCTACCCACACTGGACCAAACCGTGGAGTCCAGCTTGAGCTGACTTTGATCCAGGGCAGCCAGCTTTCAGGGAGAAGGCTTACAGGTTTTCATCTCATCCCCTGCCTTACTAGAGATACTAACAATGCAAGCACCGTTTTAGCGATCAGCATCCAGCTTGATGTTTGTGAGCAGGGCATGCACTAGGATTTGGTGCTGGAGAGCACAGCGAGGAGTTGCCATTCAGTGTTGCAATGGCATAGTCGGGTCCTGTATTCCTGCTGAGTCACTGAGGTTATCAGGAAGAATTTGTCTTATCAACTCGTTTGATGCTATGGAAGTGGACAGGAAAGCTGGTAGAGTAATCTGGGTAGCGTCTGCGTACTTCGTAAGCCCTCTAAAACAAAACATAAGGGAATCGACATGTGACAAAGCAGTCCTATATAATTGATAGTTTTGTTGATACTAAATAAACCATCAGTCGTTTTCGTTCACTTTTTTTTTTAGGCTACGTATGTTTTACTTCGCCAGAAAAATTTATGTAGCCGTGCTGTTGGTACGCCAAGAAGATCCTCTCTTAAATTCAAATGTCAGATAATCGTGGTAATGATTTCTATGACTTTACGACCTAAGATTACTAGTGGGTTCTGTTCGAGTCAAGTTGGTGTACAATGCCTCAACTGAGAAATGTTTTTCCTCCTACTTATGTTAGTAGCAATCCACTATGCCAAGACTTAACTCAGGTTTCGGTACCTCGTACTAGCAGTAGTTACTTACCAATTGTGAAATAAATACAGAGCAGTGGGGTCGTGCGAGGGCTGCTAGCAGTTCTGAGCCCCCCTCATTTTCTTTAATTCTTGGTTTTAATAAATTACAAGTATAAGAAAGAATTAAAAAAGATTTCATTATATCGAATTGTTATGCTCGATAATATCTAGTGAATTAGACGAGGTGGTGCAGTTGCAGAGCGCCACCCGCACGAACCGCCACTGTTGCAGAGTACAAAGGATGAAGACTCAGTGTACGTTGTGTTACAGGAGACGAGCTACTGGTGTCAGGGAGACGGATTCCTTATCATCATCACAGCCATTGTCGTCTGTGGACTCTTCTACTTCCACGTGAGTTGACGTAGCCGAATGTTCTTGGTTTTTATCATTCTTTTGTATCAAGCTCTCACTCATTTACCATTTGACACATTTCTACAGATCATTCAAATATTATATACAAAATCATTACCAAAAATAACTGTGCCGTGATATGTGAAGATAGTTTACATGTAACGTTGTGTCTGGTGGTTGCAGGTGGTGAAGCCGCTGTGGGGAGCCTTTCTCTACGACAGAGTGATCAAACTTGTGGTTGCTCTCTGTGGCAAGGTGTGGTTGAACAGGTAAGTTAGCTACAGCAAGGCGGGAATAGGGAGGAGAGGAAGAGAGAATGGGAGAACATGGGAGGCAGTAGTGATTGTAGTTCTCAGCGTGCACGCTAATAACCTGGATAAAATCGAAATAAGTCACTGACTTAGTTTTGGTTATCCTAGGTAACTGACACTGTATGATAATTGTATTATGTGTACCTGCGCCTAAATAAACTTATTTACTTACTAGGTGTGTGTGGTGGGTTGTGGTGCTGGTGGGTTGTGGTGCTGGTGGGTTGTGGTGCTGGTGGGTTGTGGTATCGGTTTTGTGGTGCTGGTGGTTGTGTGCTTGTGTCTGTGTGTCTGTGTGTATTTGTCTGTGTGTATGTGTGTGTGTGTGTGTGTGTATGTGTGTGAGTGTGTGTGTGTGTGTGTGTGTTGGTGTCTGCTGTGTGTCTGTGTGTGAGTGTCTGTGTGTGTTATACACCCATAGGTGGGATGTGTGTGTGTGTGTGTGTGTATACACCCATAGGTGGGATTGTTTGTGTGTGTGTTTATACACCATAGATGGATGTGTGTGTGGTGTGTGTTATACACCATTAGGTGGCATGTGTGTGTGTGTTGTTATACACCCATAGGTGGGATGTGTGTGTGTGTGTTATACACCCATAGGTGGGATGTTTGTGTGTGTGTTATACACCCATAGATGGGATGTGTGTGTGTGTGTGTGTTATACACCCATAGGTGGGATGTGTGTGTGTGTTATACACCCATAGGTGGGATGTGTATGTGTGTTATACACCCATAGGTGGGATGTTTGTGTGTGTGTTATACACCCATAGATGGATGTGGTGGTGTGTGTGGTTATACACCCATAGGTGGGATGTGTGTGTGTGTGTTATACACCCATAGGTGGGATGTGTGTGTGTGTGTTATACACCCATAGGTGGGATGTTTGTGTGTGTGTTATACACCCATAGATGGGATGTGTGTGTGTGTGTGTGTTATACACCCATAGGTGGGATGTGTGTGTGTGTGTTATACACCCATAGGTGGGATGTTTGTGTGTGTTATGCACCCATAGATGGGATGTGTGTGTGTGTTATACACCCATAGGATGTGTGTGTGTGTGTGTGTGTTATACACCCATAGGTGGGATGTGTGTGTGTACGTGCGTGTACACACGTGTATAAACACATGCATGTACTCACCTATGTGGCTGTAGGGGGTCGATTCGTATGTTTGTGTTAGTAGTAAAGGGATTTATCAACAAACACTTGGCCTGGCTTGCTGTTTGTGTGATTGTTGTTTATTGTACTCACCTAATTGTGGTTGCAGGGGTCGAGACTCAGCTCCTGGGCCCCCCTTTTCACTGATGAAAGGATCCTCCCCTTCTCTGCTTCCTGAGCTTTGTCATACCTCTTCTTAAAACTATGTATGGTTCCTGCCTCCACTACTTCACTTGCTAGGCTATTCCACTTGCTGACAACTCTATGACTGAAGAAATACTTCCTAACGCCCTGTGATCGTCGAGTTTCAGTTTCCCAGTTGTGACCCCTTGCCCCCTGTGTCCCCTCTCGGGAACATCCTTCCTGTCCCCCTTGTCTTTTCCCCCGCAGTATCTTGTTGTCTTATCATGCCCCTTTCCCCCTGGGCCCTTTTCTGTCCCAGTGTCGTAAAGCCGTTTTCCCCTTAACCTTTCCAGACGACTTTCCCCTTTGAGCCGGGATAGCCTGTTGCAAACCTTTGTCTTTCTCAATTTTCTTGAATGCTTGCCCGGGGTGTGGGTTCCGACGGGTGCTGCATACCCCATAGGGCCTAACAACACATGTACAGTGCTTGAACGATTCCTTTTTAAGGTATCGAAACGCTACTCAGTTTGCCAGGCCCCCTATGCTGCAGGGTTTTTTGGTTGATGTTGCCCCCGGGATTGCTCGGTGTTAGGGTACCCAAGGTCTTTCTCCCTTGGTGAGGTCTGTAGTCTGTGTCCCCCTAGCCTATACTCGTCTGCGTCTTTTGCCCCCCCCTTTTTCATGACTTTGCATTTGGCTGTTAAATTCGAGAAGCCGTTACTGGCCCACTGCCACCCTCTCCGGGTCTTTTTTTGCAGTCCTCCCTCATCCCGTCCGTTTTTAAATTCTTCTCATCAATAATCACTGCGAACAGGGACACTTCAAGTCTATTCCTTCCTCATGCGTTCACATATACAAAAATAGCATGGCCCAGAACTGACCCCTGTGGGACCCCGCTCGTAACAGGGCCCCCACTGTGATACCTTTCTTCACGTCATGACTCGTTGCTGCCCCCCTGTCGGGTTTTCCCCTTATCCACTGCAGTCCCCTTTCCTTTTTACGTGGCCGATCCTCCACTTCTGCACAATCTTTTTTGGGGGGAACTGTTAAAAGGGCCTTCCTGCAGTCTAGGAAAAGCAATCTACCCACCCCTTTTCCCCGGTCTTACTTCTTTTTACCTTGTCAAAAAACCCCGGAGGTTTGTGAACAAATTTGCCTTCCGAACCCAGTGGTTTTCATTTTAATCTTGTTCCTTTCCAGGTATTCGCCATCCCTCCTGATAATCTTCCCCATGACTTTGCACACAATACATGCAGAGACCAGGTCTGAAAATTTAGTGCCTCGTTTCTTTTTCCCTTTCTTAAATAGGGGACTACAATAGCTGTCTTCCATTTCGGGTAGTTGCCCATTTTTCAAGGGTGTGTTGAAGTTTTGGGGGTTTAGAGGAACACAGCTCTCTGCCCTTCTCTAAGGACCCATGGGAGATGTCCGGGTCCCACGCCTTTGAGGTTCAAGGTCACTTAAGATTCTTCACCTCCTCATTCGATTCATAACACTTGTTGGATTTTCCCTCTTTTTTTCCCTTCGTGCGTCTTCCCACAGCCTTCCTGTTCTACTGAAAAAAACTTCCTTAAATCTCTGTTCAGCCCCTACATACCTCCTGATCATTTCTTGTGATTTTCCCCACCCTGTCCTTAATTGATCACCGGTCTTGACTGTTGTCTTCCCCTGATGGGGCATACAACGTTTCGGGTCATCTTGATTCTCGATGCTAGTCTTTTTCAACTGTCCTGGGCCTCCTCCTTACCTTGCGTATCTTTCCCTGGCCTGCACGATCTCCCTATTTCGTGTGTTTCGCTTCTGTATTTTTTCCATTCTTATTGACTTTTTTTTTGCCCCCTTTACACCGCGGGAAACCGGGCTCGTTCTGGTTTTTCCCGTTGTTCTGTTGCCTTAGAATAAACCTTTCCCGCCCCCTTTTGCATTTTGTTGCTACATTTTGCTCTTTTCATTTACTGGCTTTCCTGCCATTCTCGTCCCACTAAACCCCCGCAGGAAGTTCTTAAACCCTATGTAGTCCCCCTTTTAAGTCAGGTTTTCCCATTCACTCCTGTTATTCTCTCCACTTGCAGCTTACAGTTTCAAAGCAAGAACCCGTGGTCGCTAGCCCTGGGGACCCTCATATTGGGTGTCCTCAATTCTGACTGCCCGGGGTGAACAAAAGGGTCCAATTTGCTGGTTCATCCCCCCTCTCACTCGGGTATGTCCTTAACTTTTTGGTACATTTTTTTCCAGCCCCACGTCCAAATCCTGGCTCTCCATGTTTGGGGCCCCCCCCTGGGGCTCCGGGTTTCCCCAGTAAATTTCCCCCTTTGTGGTTGAAATCCCCCATAACCCAGAAAATTTGCTCTGCGGGATGAGCTCTTCTTGCCACCTCAGAAATGTGTCCCCATTGCTCGTTGCTCTCTTCATATTCCTCTCTTGGCCCCCTGCAGTTTGTGGTGGATTATACATCACTAAAAGCCCACTTTGTTCCCCAGACTGAAGTGTACCTGCTATGTAGTCCCCTTTCCCCGTCTCTCATTCCTTCCATTTTCTGAATTCCATCTTTTTTTTTTAAAGAAGAAACCCCCCCGCCCCCCCCCTGCCCCTTTATCTTTCCCCATGATCGGGTATCCTGGGGGGAAGATTGATCTGTTATTGTCCCCATGATTTTTTGTTTCTGTAACTGCTAATGACTGAGGACTTCTCATTATTCTTTCTTGCCTTCCTCATGTTTTTTTCGTTAATCCATCTGCATTTGTGTACCAAAACCCTTTAACTTCTGTTCTAATACTTAACGGGTTCGGGAGGGGGGAAACAAGGGATGGGTGGTGATGGTTGGTTTTGGGATTTTTTCATTTCCCTTGGGGTGTCGTGGCTGGAGCCCCTTCTGCGGGTTTTCGGGGGGGGTGCACTTGTCCTTCCATTTGACCCTGGTTATTCTCTTTTGCCTTTTATTTTCCCCATTTCTCCTTTCGTTTTTAACTCTCTCTTTCATTGTTTCCTTTCGCCCTGTGTTCTGCTGCTCGGGGTACACATTTCCGGAACTCCGCTTGCCTCTCAGCCCTGCTTTCTCCTGCAAACGTGGTTTGGGTTGATTTTTGCCTTGAAAATTTCTTTTAGAGGCCGATTCCTTTTTTTTGGAACCCCCAATTCTCCCAAAATTTTCCACCTGGGTCATTCCCCCTCGCCATCACCTTCATGAAACTTCAATCCTTTTTTTTCTCCTCCCGCTTTTTTTCATCATGATTTCCCCCTTTTCTTCGTCTAGCCATAGACAAACACGATCTCTCCCTTTCCCCCCCCCTGTGCTCCCCTTCACCTCTGATGTGTTTTTTGTTCCTTTTCCCCTGGGGGTTCCTTCCTTATCCCTTCCCTATTAGGCCCCTACTTCTTGGTTTTTCCTTCCTGCCACTGCTCCTGGCCCCCCCCATGTATTTTGGTAAGGCCGCACATGCCTAGTTCCTTCAATGTCTTTCCAAACCCCTCTTTCTGTCCTAGTTGCCCCGTCTTTGTTTTGGCCCTGGGGTTTGACAGGACCCCTGCATACAGTTTAGTTTCCTGCTTCCTTGACTGTTGTTGTGTTCGATATAGCCCTTGCCCAGCTACTTCTGTAATATCTTGTTCTGTGTGTTTTAGTGTCTAGCTCTTCTTCTAACTCTCTATCTTGTTTCTGCGCTGTGGCCTGTTGCTTTCCCCCTTCTGCATTTGCGCTAACCTCTCTTCCTTTCCTTTCCGCTCATCTATCTCCCTTTCCCCTCTTCCCCCCTTTTTTTTAGCTCTATCTCCCATTCCCCCCTCAATTCGTCCTTGGGGCCCCTTGTCCTCATCCTGGTTAGGGGGGGGGGAATAGATGGTTATGAGAGGGGATGGAGGTTGTGGGGGAGGGGGAGGAGGTTATTGGAGGGGGAAGATATTTTGGGGGGAGTTAGATGGTTTGGGGGGAGAGGGGATTAGGGTTTGGGGGAGGGGGGGAGGATGGTTTTGGAGGGAGGGGGTTGTTGGGCGGGGGTTAACGGTTTTAGGAGGGGTTTGGGGGTTTTTTTGGGGGGGGTAGGTGGTAGGGAGGGGTTTGGGAAGGGGGGGTTTACTGTTTTTTAAGTGTTTTTTTAAAGTGTTTGTGTCAATGGTGGGGGGTTTTGTGTGGGTTTTGGTGTGGTGTGTGTGTGTGTGTTATGTGCGTTTGTGTGTGTGGTTGTGTGTGTGTGTGTGTGTGGTGGCGTTTTGTGTGGTGTGTGGTGGGTGTTTTTGTGTGGTGGTGTGTGTTGTGTGTGTGTATTGTTTGTATCACCTGTTGTACTCCCTAGTGGGTTTTCGGGGGGGCGAGTCCAGCCCCTGGGCCCCCCTCTTCATTATCGCTCTATCACCTCCCCGGGCCCTGGCTTTATCAACCCTCTTAAGCTATGTAGGGTCCTGCCTCCCTACATCGCTTCCCAAAATTTCCACTTCTTACACCTGTGGCGAAGAAATACTCCTAACATCCCTGTGATTTATCTGTGTCTTCAGCTTTCCCAACTGTTCCCCTTGTTTTGTGTCCAATCTCTGGGAAAATTTTTTTTCTTGTCCACCTTTGTCAATTTTTCCCCCCAGTATTTTTTATGTCGTTTTTCATGTCCCCCCTATCTTCCCGTCCTCCAGTGTCGCATTGATTTCCCCCAACCTCTCCTCGTAGGCATCCCCCTTATCTGGGACTAGTTTGTTGCAAACCCTTTTTCCTTTTCTGTTTCTTCACTTTTTTCTAGGGGGGTTCCAAATGGTGCCGAACTCCCCAATATGGGGCCTAACATACCGGTGTGTGTATGTGTTGGTGGAATGTGTTGTGTGTGTGTGTTGTTGGTGTGTGTGTGGTTACTTACTAAATTTTGGGTTTCATGGGGCGAGACTCAGCTCCTGGCCCCCTCTTCATGACCGCTTGGGTCCCCCTCTCTCTGCTCCCCTGAGCTTTATTATACCTGTCTTAAAACAGTATGGTTCCTGCCCCAGTACATCACTTCCAACTATTCCACTTTCTAAAAACTCTTGGGGGTGAAGGATTGTAGTGTGTGGTACTCATCACCTTTGTAAACCCATTTGTGGTTGCAGGGGGGGAGTTTAGTCCCGGCCCCGCCTCTTACCGGTTGCACTGGGGCCCCCTCTTCCCCGCTCCATGAGCTTTATCAAACCCGTCTTAAAAAATGGTATGGTTCCGCCTCCACTACGTCATTTTTTAGCATTCCCCGCCTTACAACTCTAGACTGAAGAAATACTTCCTCTACCTCTGACTTTTTGTGTCTTCAACTCCAATTTTGGCCTCTTGTTTTGTGTCCCCTCCCCGGAACACCTGTCCTTTTTCCACCTTTCTATTCCCCGCAGTATTTTTTATGTCGTTATCGCCCCCCCTGACCCTCCTGTCCCCAGGTGGTCAGGCCGATTTCCCTTAATCTTTCTTCTAGGAAATTTTCCCCCTTTGTCTGGAAATAACCTGTCGCAAAACCTTTTTACTTTCCTAGTTTCTTGACGTGCTTTTTCAAGTCGGGTTTTAAACAGGTGCTGCATACTCCAGTTGGGCCCACATACCGGTGTACAGTGTCTTTAATGATTCCCTTTCTAAGGGTTTTGGAATGCGTTCTCGGTTTTTCCGGCGCCCATATCTGCACAGTTATCTGATTATGGTGCTTCCCGGAACAGCTCGGTGTTTTACTACCCCAAAATCTTCTCCTTGAGTGAGGTTTGGTTTTGGCCCCAGCCTATACCTGTCTGTGTCTTCTGGCCCTCCCCCTTTTTCATGACTTTTTTTTGGCAGGAAATTTAAAATTTGAAAGCCATTTGCTGGCCCCGGTGCCGTTGTCCAGGTTTTTTGAAGCCTGCCTGGCCTCATCAGATTTAATTCCCCCTCATTAACTTCACATCATCGCAAACAGGGACATTCTGAGTCTAACCCTTCCGAGTCGTTCAATATACCAAAAATAGCACTGTCCTAGGACCGACCCCTGTGGGACCCGCCGTCACAGGTGCCCACTTTGGTACATCATTCGTACCCTACTCGTTGTTTTCCCCCCTGTCAGGGTTTTTTTGATCCATTTCATGCCCTTCCTTTTTATGCGCCTGATGCCTAGCTTTCACTAATCTCTTGTGAGGAACTGGTCAAAGGCCTTTTTTGCAGTCCAAGAAAAGCAATCAACCCACCCCGTGTGGGTGGTGGTGTGCGGTGTGTCGGTGTGTGCGGTGGTGCGTGTGTGGTGTGTGTGTGTGGTGTGTTTTGTGGTGTGGGTGCACTCACCTATTTGTGGTTGCAGGGGTCGAGACACAGCTCCTGCCCTGCCTCTTCGCAGGTCGCTACAAGGCCACTCCCTGCTCCGTGAACTATCATACCTCTTCTTAAAGCTATGTATGAATCCTTCCTCCACTGCCTCACTTTCCAGACTATTCCACTTCCTGACAACTTTGTGACTGAAGAAATACTTCCTAACATCTCTGTGACTCATCTGAGTCTTGAACTTCCAATTTTGACCCCTTGTTGCTGTGTCCCACCTCTGGAACATCTTATATCTGTCCACCTTGTCGATTCCTCTCAGTATTTTATATGTTGTTATCATATCCACCCTGTCCTCCAGTGTTGTCAGGTCAGTTTCCCTTAACCTCTCCTCGTAGGACATACCCCTTAGCTCCGGGACTAGTCTTGTTGCAAATCCTAGCACTTTCTCTAATTTCCTGACGTGCTTGCCCAGGTGTGGGTTCCAGGCTGGTGCTGCATACTCCGATATAGGCCTGATAAACACGGTGTACAGTCCTGAACGACTCCTTACTGAGATGTCGGAAAGTTATTCTTAGGTTTGCTAGTCGCTCATGTGTTGCAACAGTTATTTGGTTGATGTGCACCTCAGGTGATATGTTCGGTATTATGGTCATCCCAAGATCCTTTTTCTTGAGTAAGGTTTGTAGTCTTTGGCCTCCTAGGCTGTATTCTATCTGCGGTCTTCTTTGCCCTTCCCCGATCTTCATTACTTTGCACTTAGGAGGGTTGAACTCCAGGAGCCAGTTGCCAAACCAGGCCTACAGCCTCTCCAGATCCCTGTGCAGTCCTGCTCTGTCCTCCTCCGAATCAGTTCTCCTTATTAACTTCACATCGTCTGAAAACACACTCTTCTGAGTCTGTTCCTTCCGTCATGTCATTCACATATACCATAAACAGTACCGGTCATGTGTGTGTGTGTGTGCGCGCGTGTGAATGCATAGACCAGCATGTGGAAACTTCGGGCTGTGTTAACAATAAGATACACCAACAGGTGGGTGCGGTGGGTGGTGTATGTGATGCTGGTGGGTGCTGTGGTGATCTTCCTGGTGGTGGACGCTAGGGAAGACCCACGTCGTCTCATCTCTCTCTTTGGCATCGTGGTTCTTCTGGTGTTCGGGTTCGTCTTCTCAGTGGCTCCTCGTAAGGTGAGTCTTCTCAGTGGCTCCTCGTAAGGTGAGTCTTCTCAGTGGCTCCTCGTAGCGTGAGTCTTCTCAGTGGCTCCTCGTAAGGTGAGCCTTCTCAGTGGCTCCTCGTAAGGTGAGTCTTCTCAGTGGCTCCTCGTAAGGTGAGTCTTCTCAGTGGCTCCTCGTAAGGTGAGTCTTCTCTGTGGCTCCTCGTAAGGTGAGTCTTCTCAGTGGCTCCTCGTACCGTGAGTCTTCTCAGTGGCTCCTCGTAAGGTGAGTCTTCTCAGTGGCTCCTCGTAAGGTAAGTCTCGTCTTTATTTCAGGTGACGGAGGTACCAACGTGTACAACTTAATCATTTATTTCATTTATTATTGTTGTCCTGCTGATAATAGTCTACCACTTCCTTACCAGTTTTATAATTCCAATAATTAGATTAACTAAAGTTCGTGAGTTGATCACAACTTGCTAATAGTGGATGACCAAAACTCGGCCGATTTTAGCCATTAATTATAATTTGAATTTTAAAATGTTAAGTTGATTTTGCAGTTGGTATAATATCTTTTGTGCAAATGGTAAAAAAAATGTCTAAAATAAACGAAACGAAACTTAAAATAGCCTAAGATAACTTAACCTGCGCTATCTCACCCGTCTTATTATAATAAGATTTATTATAATAAGATTTATTATAATAAGATTTATTATAATAAGATTTAATAAATTGTTTTCGATATCTCCCAAAATATAAATTTTCAAACACAAAAAAATACTTATTCTGTGATATACCCAAATTGTAATACACGAGTTCCGCCCAGTAGTAGGATATAAATGTATGTTCGGTAAATATGAACGGCGCACACTGTGGTGCATGGTGTTCCTTGATGCTGGTGAGGGGCTCTTGATCTAGGGAACCGGATCTGTGCTCCAGTTCCCTGAGTTAACCCTGAATACCTTCCATCCCTCCCCCAAGCACTGTATAATCCTATGGGTTTAGTGCTTCCCCTTGATTATAATAATAATGTGGTGCATGGTTTAAAGGCGCACACTGCGATGCATGGTTTAGAGAGGTTGTTGAACATAATACTGTTTTTGTACAGATACGGTGGCGTCACATTGCCTGGGGTATGGGTCTACAGTTCCTGCTGGGTGTTGCTATCCTGAGGTGGCCGCTAGGGCAGGCAGTGTTCCAGTGTGCTGGCGACAAGGTCTCCACCTTCCTCGCCTTCACTGACTCTGGCTCCTCCTTCGTCTTCGGTCCTCTAGTCTCTAAACAACATATATTCGGCTTCAAGGTATATTACTTCATGTGTCGCGGCCCCTTCAAGGGCTTCCCCTTCATGCCAGTAAAGGTTTTTCTATCCAAGGAAGTCAACTTTTCAACAATCCTAAGGGTTTCTTACAAGTATTTAGGAATAATATTAGTGAAGATATAGACCCACTTAAATGTAACTCGGGTCATCTTACTGTTAATAATAACGAACTGTGTACCATTTTCAACACTTATTTCCTCTGTTTTCATACGAGGATTCAAACGAAATCGCAGAAATAAATATACTGGTCAGGATGAAAGTAAGTTATGCAATATCAAGGTCACTAATGTTGAAAATGGTATAAAATACCGACAAGTTCACTAAGTACATGTGCAACACTTGAGTATCTTTGCTGTTAAAACGTTTCGTCTATACAGTAGACTTCTTCAGTCCAATACAGAGGCAGCAAGTGTAGTAGCACAACGGTATCTTGGTACATAGGACATCTTTCACACTTCATTCGCGTAACTACTAGTTATGAGTGAGAAAGGTTGGATTCCAGAGGGACCTGCCTTCTTACTTCTAGTGAATCCCATCCCCTGCAACGTCTTCGAGATCTTCTGCCTTACCTTCGACAGTATTTAAGACTCCATTCTCATGCAACAGCTTCATATCGTTACAGACTATGGAGCTGAACTCTTCCAGGCTGAGGGACTGACCACCTTAAACACCATTTCTCCAAGGTTGAGGGACGGATTACATCTTCATTTCGCTACTACACCTGTTGCCTTTGTATTTGACTGAAGAGGCCTACTGTGTAGGCTAAACCTTTCAACAATAAAGAGAACCCACTGTTGCACTTCTTAATCATGAAGGTCACTAACTACATGATCCTAAAACAAGCCATGGGGCCCTGATGAGCTGTTAAGGGTTGTAAAGGAATGTAAGTAGGAACTTAGTGAACCATTTGATTGTCTCTTCAACATATCACTACAATCTAGCACCGGAAAAATGGTAAATGTAATTCCCATTTACAAAACTGGAGATAGATCTTTAGTTTCAAGTTATAAACCTGTCAGCCTAACCCCAATTGTGGGAAAGCTGATGGAATCGATAACTGTTGATGGAATTCTAAGCTGTCTTGAAAGATACGGTTTAATCAACCAATCTCAGCAGTTTTACAAAGGGTCGTTGCTGCCTAGTGAATATACTAACTTTTTTCACTCGTATTAGGTAACCCAAGATGAAGAAAAGATATAATAATCCTAGGATTATCGTATACTACGATACGATAATCCTAGCAAAAATAAATAACAGTGGTACAAGTTTAGTAGTGTAGAAAAAGGAGTTCTGGTTAACACAAATTTGAAGTCAAGTTAACAGTTCATAATAATGAAGTTAATAGAATTTTTGGCTTCATATCAAGAAATATAAATACTGGAAGTCCTAGATTACATTTAAAGTTAATACGTCTTTAGTTACATTTACAGAAGTTTATGCTACTTATTTCGGATCCCCATATTAAAGGATGGACATAAATGCACTGGAAAGTATATAGACAAGAATGACCAAGTTGATTCCATGTATTAAAAACCGTCCATAAGAAAAGAGGCTGAAAAAGAAAAGAGGAGTAAAATTAGGGAACATGTGATTGAACAGAACAAATGAAAGTCAACATAGACAAGAATAAATAAAAGTCAACATAGACAAGAATAAATAAAAGTCAACATAGACAAGAATAAATAAAAGTCAACATAAATAGCGTGCTGAAAATATGTGATCAGCACAAGACTCACGACAATGGATTCAAATTGGAGAAATTTGAATTTAGAAAAGATATTGGGAAGTGGCAGTTCGGCAGTAGAGTTGTAGATGACTGAAACTAACGTCCAGGATGCCTAATTGAGGCAAGAACTTTGGTAATTTTAAATATAGGTTGGACTGGTACATGAGTGGGTGTGGGTATTTAATTTACCTAGCATTGCCCAGTAGGTTTACTGTAGTGTTCCTTCGTTCTTATGTTCCTCTAAGTTTCCTGATTGCCTTCCATTCTCCAGGCGCTACACAACCCATACGGGTTTGGCTGTTCCTTGTTAATATAATAGTGTTGGCAGCTACTGACAGGTTAGGAAATCAACTGTATACTTGAAGTTGACACAGAACCTGCTTCGCCGCGCCGGTACGTAACTATCATACCAAGCTTCGCCGCGCCGGTACGTAACTATCATACCAAGCTTCGCCGCGCCGGTACGTACTATCATACCAAGCTTCGCCGCGCCGGTACGTAAACTATCATACCAAGCTTCGCCGCGCCGGTACGTAACTATCATACCAAGCTTCGCCGCGCCGGTACGTAACTAATCATACCAAGCTTCGCCGCGCCGGTACGTAACTATCATACCAAGCTTCGCCGCGCCGGTACGTAACTATCATACCAAGCTTCGCCGCGCCGGTACGTAACTATCATACCAAGCTTCGCCGCGCCGGTACGTAACTATCATACCAAGCTTCGCCGCGCCGGTTACGTAACTATCATACCAAGCTTCGCCGCGCCGGTACGTAACTATCATACCAAGCTTCGCCGCGCCGGTACGTAACTATCATACCAAGCTTCGCCGCGCCGGTACGTAACTATCATACCAAGCTTCGCCGCGCCGGTACGTAACTATCATACAAGCTTCGCCGCGCCGGTACGTAACTATCATACCAAGCTTCGCCGCGCCGGTACTAACTATCATACCAAGCTTCGCCGCGCCGGTACGTAACTATCATACCAAGCTTCGCCGCGCCGGTACGTAACTATCATACCAAGCTTCGCCGCGCCGGTACGTAACTATCATACCAAGCTTCGCCGCGCCGGTACGTAACTATCATACCAAGCTTCGCCGCGCCGGTACGTAACTATCATACCAAGCTTCGCCGCGCCGGTACGTAACTATCATACCAAGCTTCGCCGCGGGCCGGTACGTAACTATCATACCAAGCTTCGCCGCGCCGGTACGTAACTATCATACCAAGCTTCGCCGCGCCGGTACGTAACTATCATACCAAGCTTCGCCGCGCCGGTACGTAACTATCATACCAAGCTCTGAATAAAATAAATTTGGCATTATTATATTCCCGGAACAAGTGTTCCAGGAATATAATAAATAATAACAGGATATGTATATTAATTTCGGTGTTATTTCTGTTCAGGTGTTGTCGGTGATCTTGTTCTTCAGCTTCTGCATCCAGATCTTGTATTACTGGGGAGTGATGCAGTGGGTGGTGATCAAGCTGGGCTGGTTCCTGCAGGTCACAGTGGGCACCACTGCCTGTGAGAGTGTCAACGCTGCTGCCAACATCTTCCTCGGTCAGGTGAGTAGCATTAGCGCACCTGTGATAACACACTATTTCACTGTTGTGATGATAGTCAAATGTGTGACTGATAAACTAGTTTTAAATATTGGTATCGTCTGATAGATCTCTAATGGGTCGCAGTTTTCTGTTCTGGCGCCACCCCTTCTGATAGCTCAGTAAATTTATTTAGGTATACACACACACACATACATATATAATTTTATAATATATATATATATATATTATAATATATATATATATATATAATATATATATATATATATATATGCAATAAGATTACAGTAAACAGGTGATTTCAGAATATGCAAAACAACCACTGTGAAAGAATAGAGAAGTTCAATGCGCTTTCGTGACTACTCACATTATCAAGGAACAATGAAAGTAAAGCATTAAAGGAAGGTAATAAAAGGGGTAGCCCACACCTCACTATCAGATCCCACAACAATCGAAACACCTGACGCGAGACAGCAGGCCCGCCGGCCGGACTAGACAGGTCCTTCTTACAACCCACCAACAAACTATTCTACCTAAGAAATAAGAAATTTAAAAAATTATTATTTGTCCAATGTATTATTAAATTCTTCCCAAATTCTATAATTATAAATGGATCTAATTTATATAAACCAAAGGAAATATTCATATTATTGTCAAAACTGCTTTTTATGAAACAAGATTCAATTATATTCCTATCGACCATGGACTTGCTTGGTACTACTTTCTCAACTTTTTGAAAATCAATTGGATGGTTAAAATCTCTTACATGAATAAATAGAGCATTGGAATCTTGTCCAGTTCTAATGCTATATTTATGTTGTTTTAATCTTAGTTCGAGATTTTTACCAGTTTGACCGTAATAAACTTTATCGCAAATTTTACAAGGAATCTTATAGACACATCCATCAGCATTTTGAGGGGAATTCTTTATCAAAAGTTTTTTTACTGTATCAAGATTTTTGAATACAACTTTAATATTAAAAGTCTTAAGAAGAGAAGGCATATCAACCAAGTTTTCATGGTAAGGGAGAACCAACATATTTTTAGTTGAATAAGGCTGGTTGTTTCTTTTTGGATTGTAAAAAGTATTTCTAGCAACTTTAAAAGATTTATCAATTACATTTCTTGGGTATTTCAAATCATTACCTATTTCATAAATTTTGGATATTTCCTCATCTATGAACTCTGGACTACAAATTCGTAAAGCTCTCAAAAACATTGATGAGAAAACAGACAGTTTAACTCTATCTTGATGGGAAGAATAATAGTGGACATAGGAACAGTTATTTGTAGGTTTTCTGTAAATTTTAAATTTGAATTCATTATTACCCTTAATAATTAAAACATCTAGAAAAGGCGCTTGGAACTTCTCTATTCTTTCACAGTGGTTGTTTTGCATATTCTGAAATCACCTGTTTACTGTGATCTTATTGCATTAATGGATACCACACGACTCTTCAGAATGTTCTCGATAAGCTTTCCTAATCATATTTCTTTTGTTTCCCAGTTTTCTTCTGCACTGATCAAGTCCCACAAGTTAAAAATTCGACTTAATTTTTTAAAAAATTGTTTAAATGAACAAGTTCTGCCCACGTGTCTTTTAGCCAATATCATCCTTGACATGAGAGATCGTCCTTTTGATGATTTTATGAGAATTATTCTTCAGAAACATATTGAAATAACTAAAATACAGGAGAAGGAAGCATTCAAAATATTGAGAAACAAAAAATACTCTTTTAATCAGGCCATTCCATCAGAATGGAAACACAGTATGTTGGATCATTGCTATAATAAACTCAGAAGAATTTGTATTGAACTCAAGAACAAACTACAAAGAAAATTAGACATTTTAATTGAAAATAGTGATTGGACAAAGCATGCTAATAATAATTTTGTAATTAACTTATCAGATGAAATTTTAGACAAACATACAACTGCTGCTCTAGGTTTTGGCCTAAGTTTTGCAACTTCAAAAAAACTTAATAATGTTGAAATTGCAAAAGCCTTTTGTAACTTTGAAAAAATTTCTGATTTATCCTCTGATGAAATTAATATTAGTAAAGGAATGGTATACAGCTCTATGTTAAAACCAAACATTAACAATTGCCCTCAAAGATTCTTTAAGTCTTATGATACACTTAATAACAATAAAAATTTGCGCCTTACTAAAGCAGACAAAATAAATGCAATAGTAATTATGAAAGAAAATGATTACCAAGAAAAAATGAATAATCTCTTAGATGATACTGAAACCTATTCTAACCTTAGAAAAAATCCCCTAGAAACCGTTAGCAGCAATTTCAATAAAACAATAAAACTTCTACTGAAAGGCAAAGATGAATTAGTCAAACAATTTACTTCCACTAATCCATCTTTACCTTACATGTATGGACTAATAAAAACACACAAACCAGGTAATCCAGTCAGACCAATTATTAGCTCCATAGGGTCAGTTTCATATAAATTATCCAAATGGCTTGTTGATATTTTGAGCCCTATTGTTGGCAAAATTTCTAACTTTAATGTTAAAAACAACGTAGATTTAGTTGATAAATTAAGCTCCTTGACTGACTTAAATGATTTTAACATGGTTAGTTTTGATGTTACTTCCTTGTTTACGAAAGTTGCTGTTGATGATTTATTAAGTTTCTTATCTGAAGAACTCGTTAATTATGATTTACCATTGCCAGTTCCTACTATCATTAAACTTATTAAACTTTGCATTGTTGATGCAAAATTTGTATTTAATGATAAGTTTTACACTCAGAAGTTTGGTATGGCAATGGGAAATCCTCTTTCACCTGTTCTTAGTAACCTATACATGGAATTTTTTTAAACAAGGCTGCTTAACACAATCCTCCCTAATAGAGCTAAATGGTTCAGATATGTTGATGATATTTTGTGTCTTATGCCCAAAAATGTAGATATACACCATTTCCTTGGCAAATTAAATAGCTTAGCCCATTCAATAAATTTTACTGTTGAATTTGCCTTTTCTAGATGTTTTAATTATTAAGGGTAATAATGAAATCAAATTTAAAATTTACAGAAAACCTACAAATATCTGTTCCTATGTCCACTATTATTCCTCGCATCAAGATAGAGTCAAACTGTCTGTTTTCTCATCAATGTTTTTGAGAGCTTTACGAATTTGTAGTCCAGAGTTTATAGATGAGGAAATATCCAAAATTTATGAAATAGGTAATGATTTGAAATACCCAAGAAATGTAATTGATAAATCTTTTAAAGTTGCTAGAAATACTTTTTATAATCCAAAAAGAAACAACCAGCCTTATTCAACTAAAAATATGTTGGTTCTCCCTTACCATGAAAACTTGGTTGATATGCCTTCTCTTCTTAAGACTTTTAATATTAAAGTTGTATTCAAAAATCTTGATACAGTACAAAAAACTTTTGATAAAGAATTCCCCTCAAAATGCTGATGGATGTGTCTATAAGATTCCTTGTAAAATTTGCGATAAAGTTTATTACGGTCAAACTGGTAAAAATCTCGAACTAAGATTAAAACAACATAAATATAGCATTAGAACTGGACAAGATTCCAATGCTCTATTTATTAATGTAAGAGATTTTAACCATCCAATTGATTTTCAAAAAGTTGAGAAAGTAGTATCAAGCAAGTCGATGGTCGATAGGAATATAATTGAATCTTGTTTCATAAAAAGCAGTTTTGACAATAATATGAATATTTCCTTTGGTTTATATAAATTAGATCCATTTATAATTAATAGAATTTGGGAAGAATTTAATAATACATTGGACAAATAATAATTTTTTAAATTTCTTATTTCTTGGGTAGAATAGTTTGTTGGTGGGTTGTAAGAAGGACCTGTCTAGTCCGGCCGGCGGGCCTGCTGTCTCGCGTCAGGTGTTTCGTTGTTGTGGGATCTGATAGTGAGGTGTGGGCTACCCCTTTATATACCTTCCTTTAATGCTTTACTTTCATTGTTCCTTGATAATGTGAGTAGTCACGAAAGCGCATTGAACTTCTCTATTCTTTCACAGTGGTTGTTTTGCATATATATATATATATATATATATATATATATATATATATATATATATTTATATATATATATATATATATATATATATAAATTATCATACATAACAGCATATGTGTAGAGAACCCGGGATAACTAAAAAAAAGTCAGACAAAGTGACTTATTTCCATTGTGGTTCTTACATTTCACTTGTTACCGTAGTGGTACATTATAGTTAGTTTTTTATTGCTAGACAACACTAACCCAGTGTTTCTCAGACAACACTAACCCAGTGTTTCTCAGACAACACTAACCCAGTGTTTCTCAGACAACACTAACCCAGTGTTTCTCAGACAAACACTAACCAGTGTTTCTCAGACAACACTAACCCAGTGTTTCTCAGACAACACTAACCCAGTGTTTCTCAGACAACACTAACCCAGTGTTTCTCAGACAACACTAACCCAGTGTTTCTCAGACAACACTAACCCAGTGTTTCTCAGACAACACTAACCCAGTGTTTCTCAGACAGCACAAACCCCAGTGTTTCTCAGACAACACTAACCCAGTGTTTCTCAGACAGCACTAACCCAGTTTTTTCTCAGACAACACTAACCCAGTGTTTCTCAGACAACACTAACCAAGTGTTTCTCAGACAACACTAACCCAGTGTTTCTCAGACAACACTAACCCAGTGTTTCTCAGACAACACTAACCCAGTGTTTCTCAGACAACACTAACCCAGTGTTTCTCAGACAACACTAACCCAGTGTTTCTCAGACAACACTAACCCAGTGTTTCTCAGACAACACTAACCCAGTGTTTCTCAGACAACACTAACCCAGTGTTTCTCAGACAACACTAACCCAGTGTTTCTCAGACAACACTAACCCAGTGTTTCTCAGACAACACTAACCCAGTGTTCTCAGACAACACTAACCCAGTGTTTCTCAGACAACACTAACCCAGTGTTTCTCAGACAACACTAACCCAGTGTTTCTCAGACAACACTAAACCCAGTGTTTCTCAGACAACACTAACCCAGTGTTTCTCAGACAACACTAACCCAGTGTTTCTCAGACAACACTAACCCAGTGTTTCTCAGACAACACTAACCAGTGTTTCTCAGACAACACTAACCCAGTGTTTCTCAGACAACACTAACCCAGTGTTTCTCAGACAACACAAACCCCAGTGTTTCTCAGACAACACTAACCCAGTGTTTCTCAGACAAACACTAACCCAGTGTTTCTCAGACAACACTAACCCAGTGTTTCTCAGACAACACTAACCCAGTGTTTCTCAGACAACACTAACCCAGTGTTTCTCAGACAACACTAACCCAGTGTTTCTCAGACAACACTAACCCAGTGTGTTTCTCAGACAACACTAACCCAGTGTTTCTCAGACAACACTAACCCAGTGTTTCTCAGACAACACTAACCCAGTGTTTCTCAGACAACACTAACCCAGTGTTTCTCAGACAACACTAACCAGTGTTTCTCAGACAACACTAACCCAGTGTTTCTCAGACAACACTAACCCAGTGTTTCTCAGACAACACTAACCCAGTGTTTCTCAGACAACACTAACCCAGTGTTTCTCAGACAACACTAACCCAGTGTTTCTCAGACAACACAAACCCCAGTGTTTCTCAGACAACACTAACCCAGTGTTTCTCAGACAACACTAACCAGTGTTTCTCAGACAACACTAACCCAGTGTTTCTCAGACAACACTAACCCAGTGTTTCTCAGACAACACAACCCAGTGTTTCTCAGACAACACTAACCCAGTGTTTCTCAGACAACACTAACCCAGTGTTTCTCAGACAACACTTAACCCAGTGTTTCTCAGACAACACTAACCCAGTGTTTCTCAGACAACACTAACCCAGTGTTTCTCAGACAACACTAACCCAGTGTTTCTCAGACAACACTAACCCAGTGTTTCTCAGACAACACTAACCCAGTGTTTCTCAGACACACTAACCCAGTGTTTCTCAGACAACACTAACCCAGTGTTTCTCAGACAAAACAATAACCCAGTGTTTCTCAGACAACACTAACCCAGTGTTTCTCAGACAACACTAACCCAGTGTTTCCAGACAACACTAACCCAGTGTTTCTCAGACAACACTAACCCAGTGTTTCTCAGACAACACTAACCCAGTGTTTCTCAGACAACACTAACCCAGTGTTTCTCAGACAACACTAACCCAGTGTTTCTCAGACAACACTAACCCAGTGTTTCTCAGCCTCTTTATCCCTGAGGAACCTTACAATAATTTTTATGTCTCAGGGAACTCCCCTACAAAAAAATTATTATATAATTATCAATATCTTTCTATTTTATAAAGGAAGAGATCATAAGGAATACATAACATTTTTTCTTAAATCCAACTGATGGTTCTGGCCACCTCATACGGAGGATTTTATTCACACGAAAAAAATTATCCATAACTGTAAATACAAATAAACATAAATAACTAATATATAAACAGAACGAAAACAGAAAACTAATAAAATAAGTTAAATCGTTAAACCATACCACAGAAGGGATTGAACTCGCGGCGGCTTACCCTGGTCTGGTTTGTTTTCAATAAATCAATTGTTTATTGCATGAGTCAATTGTTTATTGACAATGTTGAAAAGTCATAAGATGAATCAAGGTAAAATGTCAGAAGAACAAATATGTGGGTCAAAGAAATGTAATTTTTGAAGCTAATTTAGATAATGAAATTTGCTTCTCTGATGTGAAAATCGTAGTTATCTTTTGGTACACAAATACGTAATTCTGGGTCGAACTTTAGATAAACACTCACGGACTTCATCTTCAACTGAAAGGAGACTTTCTGTCTTTGTTCTTGGTTAACTACACCAATATATTTACTGTTTTGCTATGAATGGCAGATACTCCACCTTCACATGGCGACCGTGTGTGCGTCCTGTACTCCAGTGACTCGTTTGATACACGAATCCGTCATGTATAGTTCCTGTCGACTGACTACTAAACTCAGTTTTATACTGGTATTGTATAGACGTCGCTGGTTGAAGACTGTTTTATAATACCTAAGTACATGCCGAACCTAATTACTAAAATTATGAATAGAAAATTTCACACAAAAATGACTCGGAAGCGCATTTATATGTGATTATTCTATTCTATTTATCACTATTTCTCTTGGAACCCCTCGAGATCTCTCGTGGAACCCTGGTTCAGAAACTGCTCTAACCTAGAGATCTCTCGTGGAACCCTGGTTCAGAAACTGCTCTAACCTAGAGATCTCTCGTGGAACCCTGGTTCAGAAACTGCTCTAACCTAGATATCTCTCGTGGAACCCTGGTTCAGAAACTGCTCTAACCTAGAGATCTCTCGTGGAACCTGGTTCAGAAACTGCTCTAACCTAGAGATCTCTCGTGGAACCCTGGTTCAGAAACTGCTCTAACCTAGAGATCTCTCGTGGAACCCTGGTTCAGAAACTGCTCTAACCTAGAGATCTCTCGTGGAACCCTGGTTCAGAAACTGCTCTAACCTAGAGATCTCTCGTGGAACCCTGGTTCAGAAACTGCTCTAACCAAGAGATCTCTCGTGGAACCCTGGTTCAGAAACTGCTCTAACCTAGAGATCTCTCGTGGAACCCTGGTTCAGAAACTGCTCTAACCTAGAGATCTCTCGTGGAACCCTGGTTCAGAAACTGCTCTAACCTAGAGATCTCTCGTGGAACCCTGGTTCAGAAACTGCTCTAACCTAGAGATCTCTCGTGGAACCCTGGTTCAGAAACTGCTTTACCTAGAGATCACTCGTGGAACCCTGGTTCAGAAACTGCTCTAACCTAGAGACCTCTCGTGGAACCCTGGTTCAGAAACTGCTCTAACCTAGAGACCTCTCGTGGAACCCTGGTTCAGAAACTGCTCTAACCTAGAGACCTCTCGTGGAACCCTGGTTCAGAAACTGCTCTAACCTAGAGACCTCTCGTGGAACCCTGGTTCAGAAACTGCTCTAACCTAGAGACCTCTCGTGGAACCCTGGTTCAGAAACTGCTCTATCCTAGAGACCTCTCGTGGAACCCTGGTTCAGAAACTACTCTAACCTAGAGACCTCTCGCGGAACCCTGGTTCAGAAACTACTCTAACCTAGAGACCTCTCGTGGAACCCTGGTTCAGAAACTACTCTAACCTAGAGACCTCTCGTGGAACCCTGGTTCAGAAACTGCTCTAACCTAGAGACCTCTCGTGGAACCCTGGTTCAGAAACTGCTCTAACCTAGAGACCTCTCGTGGAACCCTGGTTCAGAAACTGCTCTAACCTAGAGACCTCTCGTGGAACCCTGGTTCAGAAACTGCTCTAACCTAGAGACCTCTCGTGGAACCCTGGTTCAGAAACTAACCTAACTAAACTTAACATAACGTAAATCGATACATTTGCTGCAAAGCGTATCCCAAACCTTAATGTTGAATTTAAGAAGATGGGTCGACTTACACTTCTTTGTGCACTCAGTTACCCACGATAAATAAGGAAATTATCCTCTTATGTGTTTACATAATAATTAAGACCGGGGTAAAAAATACAATACAGTAGTGAGTAATTAGGTGTCGTTGCGGTAAAGCACCCGGCTGTACCAACAAGAGACTGGTTAGATTCACAGTTAATAGCAAGACGCTTGAGCAAATTACCCAACACCTGCTAACTATCGGTATATAAACAACAGGGTATTAGACAAGTGTTAAATGGTAAGGGTGAGGGGTAGGTAGTACTATACCATAAATACGGATGCCCTCTAACACCTGAGTCAGTAAATTAGCTGAGGTAGAATAACATCTCAGCCACTGATTTCGATGATGCTCCAAAAATCTAATAACTGCGTTTCCCTTACTTACTGGTTTATATTTAATATTAAAATAGATTAAAACAGAAACGTGAATTGTAGAGAAATACCGCCATAGACACCAACATGTAGGGAATGCTGCTCCTGTCTGTGTTTAAGCCACATAATAAGGTGGTCAGCTTATTATTATTATGAAAACCTCTGTGATATTTTAGGTGAATCTCTTGGTGTGGTTGACCTAATATTTTTAATATATTCCTTTAACTTGTCATGATCCTTGAAATTCATTATTATAAGTCTGCAAATGTTATTTTATTGGCATTAGTAAGTGCGTATGTGTTGTATTTATTAAATTAATGTTATTTTTATATAGTGAGTCCTGAATGATATTTCTATCTCATTTCTAAATTCCATATTTCCCAAGTCTTGACTCTGTAGTTGTTAATGTTACACTGTTCTGTGTGATGAATGGTTTATTCTGTATTAATAATGTCAACCACCCCATCAGACGGAGGCGCCGCTGCTGATCAAGCCGTATATTACAATAATGACCAAGTCAGAGCTGCATGCTGTCATGACGGGAGGCTTCGCTACCATCGCTGGCTCCGTCCTCGCAGCTTACATCAGCTTCGGCGTCGACGCTGCTCACCTGCTCTCCGCCTCCGTCATGAGCGCCCCGGCAGCTCTCGCCTTCGCTAAGCTCTTCTACCCAGAGACCAAACAATCCAAGACCAGCGTCAAGGATATAAAGATCATTAAAGGGTGAGTCTAAGATTGAAATATAAGGACAAGAAAGAGAGGTAGACTTCATTGATGCTATAGTGAGAATGTTTTGATTGTTATAATGAATCACTTGGAGATTCTCACCTCTTTTCTTAACTGTTTAAGGCACCACCTTCATCAGTCGCTGTCAAAGTGCTCCGTAAACGTCACAACTACTACCTTTAGTCACCTATTTGACTATCTTACCAACAGTGAAATACTGTCTTGTTATTAAGAGGACAGGCTGACAATATATATACTGTGTGATGGTACACTGATATATAACGTGAAACACTTGACCAACAGAGACGAGGCCAACTGGCTGCATGCTGCCATGTTAGGAGTGACTAACGCCATCCCGCTGGTGGCAAACATCGCCGCCAACCTCATTGCTTTCTACGCCTTCATCTCCCTCTGCAGCAGTGTGTTTGACTGGTCGTGTACTTTGGCCGGCGCTGAGCCCGGGGTGTGCTCGCTCGAGGTGAGACCCCAACACTTGGCAACACCAGAGTGAATTTCACACACTAATGCTCTCACATATTCTGCTTCGTTATACACTAATGTTTACCATATGGTGAAAAACACACACACACACACACGCACACACACACACACACACACACACACACACACACACACACACACACACACACACACACACACACACACACACACACACACCCACCAAGTGCAAAGTCATGAAGATTGGGGAAGGGCAAAGAAGGCCGCAGACGGAGTACAGTCTAGGGGGTCAGAGACTACAAACCTCACTCAAGGAAAAAGATTTGGGGTGAGTATAACACCAGGCACATCCCTGAAGCGCACATAAACCCAAAAATAACTGCTGCAGCATATGGGCGCCTAGAAAAACCTCAGAACAGCATTCCGACATCTTAATAAGGAATCGTTCAGGACCCTGTACCAGTATACGTTAGGCCATATTGGAGTATGCGGCACCAGTTTGGAACCCACACCAGCCAAGCACGTAAAGAAACTAGAGAAAGTGCAAAGGTTTGCAAAAAGACTAGTCCCAGAGCTAAGAGGTATGTCCTACGAGGAGAGGTTAAGGGAAATCAACCTGACGACACTGGAGGACAGGAGAGATAGGGGGGACATGGTAACGACATACAAAATACTGGGGGAATTGACAAGGTGGACAAAGACAGGATGTTCCAGAGATTGGACCAGTAACAAGGGGACACAGTTGGAAGCTGAAGACACAGATGAATCACAGGGATGTTAGGAAGTATTTCTTCAGCCACAGAGTAGTCAGTAAGTGGAATAGTTTGGGAAGCGATGTAGTGGAGGCAGGATCCATACATAGCTTTAAGCAGAGGTATGATAAAGCTCACGGCTCGGGGAGAGTGACCTAGTAGCGATCAGTGAAGAGGCGGGGCCAGGAGCTCGGACTCGACCCCCGCAACCTCAACTAGGTGAGTACAACTAGGTGAGTACACACACACACACGCGCGCACGCACGCACGACGAGGTGTCAAAGAGGGCGCCTATGACGAGCGGGGTTCCCCAGGGGTCAGTCCTAGGACCGGTGCTGTTTCTAGTTTATGTGAATGACATGACGGAAAGCATAGATTCAGAGGTGTCCCTGTTTGCAGACGATGTGAAGCTAATGCGAAGAATTCAAACGGATGAGGATCAGGATCAGGTAGCACTACAAAGGGATCTGGACAGGTTGCAAGCCTGGTTCAGCAACTGGCTCCTGGAGTTTAACCCCACCAGGTGCAAAGCCATGAAGATTGGGGAAGGTCAGAGGAGACAACAGAGTACAGGCTAGGTGGCCAAAGACTGCAAACCTCACTCAAGGAAAAGGGATTCTGGGGTGAGTATGATGCCGAGCACATCTGAGGCGCGCATCAACCAAATAATTGCTGCAGCCTATGGGTGCCTGGCAAACCTAAGAATAGCGTTTCGATAGCTGAGTAAGGAGTCATTCAAGACTCTGTACACAATATACGTCAGGTCCATATTGGAGTATGTAGCACCAATATGGAACCCACACCTTGTCAAGAACATCGAGTAAGTGCAAAGGTTTGCAACAAGACTATTCCTGGAACTGAGTGATTTGTCCTACGAGGAGGACGTGAGGGATAGGGAAGACATGACTGAGAATAATTGACATGCTGGATAGGGACAGAATGTTTTTGATGGGACACAGCAACAAGGGGTCACAATTGGAAGTTGAAGACTCAGCTGAGTCACAAGGATATTAAGAAGTATTTCTTCACAGAGTTGTCAGGAAGTGGGAAAAATCTGGAGTGATGTAGTGGGGGCAGGATCCATACATATCTTTAAGAAGAGGTACCATAAAGCTCATGGAGCAGGGATTTAAACCTAGTAGCGACCAGGGAAGAGGCGAGGCCAGGAGCTGTGACTCGACCTCTGCAACCACAAATAGGTGAGCGCACATGCACACTCTTACGTCAGGCCCAACACTAGTTTGGAACCCACACCTGGTCAAGCAAGTCAGGAAATTAGATATAGTGCAAAGTTTTGCAACAAGACTAGTCCCAAAGTTAAGGGGTATGTCCTACGAGGAGAGGTTAAGGAAAATAAACCTGACGACCCTGGAGAACAGGAGGGATGGGGGACATAATGACATAATATACTGACAGGAATATAATAATGGTTATAAATGACCATAATTTTTAAAGGGGTGGACCGGTAAGCCAGCGGAAGGCCTCGGTCAGATGACCAAAAGCTCCAAAGGCGGGTCATCATCTGACTAAGACCCGCGTCAGGAAACATTTGTCCTGTTTCCTGACGAACCGAACCTAACCTAACCTAACTGACAGGAATCGACAAGGTAGATAGATACATGTTCCAGAGATGTGACAAAGCAACAAGGGGTCACAACTGGAAGTTGAAGACTCATATGAGTCACAGGGATGTTAGGAAGTACTTCTTCAGTCATAGAGTTGTCAGGAAGTGGAACCGTCTGGAAAGTGATGTAGTGGAGGCAGGATCCATAAACATCTTTAAGTAGAGGTATGATAAAGCTCATGGAGCAGGGACAGAGTGGACCTTGTAGCTACCAGTGAAGAGACTGGGCCAGGAGCTGTGACTCGACCCCTGCAACCACAGTTAGGTGAGCACACATACACTCAGTAAATTTGCCACAGACCATAATAAGAAATTATTGACAATTATATGAAAGATGACTTTGTGGTTAACATTAACATGGTATATTTTGTGGTTAACATTAACATGGTATATTTTGTGGTTAACATTAACATGGTATATTTTGTGGTTAAAAATTTAAAATGGTATATTTTGTGGTTAACATTAACATGGTATATTTTGTGGTTAACATTAACATGGTATATTTTGTGGTTAACATTAACATGGTATATTTTGTGGTTAACATTAACATGGTATATTTTGTGGTTAACATTAACATGGTATATTCTTTAAGGACGCTGAAGTGCTCTGCGGGTTAATGAAGACAATGTAACAATTTTCCATTATCAATGTTATAAACCATACCACGGGTGGGGTTTGAACCCGCGGTCAGACAGTCTCAGCTAGTTGGCCCAGTGGCTGCCGCGTCGGTCTGGAGTTTTGCGACTCTGACCGCGGGTTCAAACCCCACCTTTGTTATGTTTGTTTGCAATCGTGTCATTACGATTTCGTGAATCAATTTTATAATTTAATAATCTGTGTTGAGTATTTATGTTCGTTGACTTTCTGACATTATATATATATATATATATATATATATATATATATATATATATATATTATATATATATATATATATATATATATATATATATATATATATATATAAAGGGAGGCGGTAATTTCATGCACTGGCCAGGGAGGTATACCATCTTTTAGGAGTGAAGAAGAGCAGAATGTAAGTGTGGGGGAGGTACGTGAGGCATTACGTAGAATGAAAGGGGGTAAAGCAGCTGGAAATGATGGGATCATGACAGAAATGTTAAAAGCAGGGGGGGATATAGTGTTGGAGTGGTTGGTACATTTGTTTAATAAATGTATGAAAGAGGGGAAGGTACCTAGGGATTGGCAGAGAGCATGTATAGTCCCTTTATATAAAGGGAAAGGGGACAAAAGAGATTGTAAAAATTATAGAGGAATAAGTTTACTGAGTATACCAGGAAAAGTATACGGTAGGGTTATAATTGAAAGAATCAGAGGTAAGACAGAATGTAGAATTGCGGATGGCAAGGAGGTTTCAGAGTGGGTAGGGGATGTGTAGATCAAGTGTTTACATTGAAGCATATATGTGAACAGTATTTAGATAAAGGTAGGGAAGTTTTTATTGCATTTATGGATTTAGAAAAGGCATATGATAGAGTGGATAGAGGAGCAATGTGGCAGATGTTGCAAGTATATGGAATAGGTGGTAAGTTACTAAATGCTGTAAAGAGCTTTTATGAGGATAGTGAGGCTCAGGCTAGGGTGTGTAGAAGAGAGGGAGAATACTTCCCAGTAAAAGTAGGTCTTAGACAGGGATGTGTAATGTCACCATGGTTGTTTAATATATTTATAGATGGGGTTGTAAAAGAAGTAAATGCTAGGGTGTTCGGGAGAGGGGTGGGATTAAATTATGGGGAATCAAATTCAAAATGGGAATTGACACAGTTACTTTTTGCTGATGATACTGTGCTTATGGGAGATTCTAAAGAAAAATTGCAAAGGTTAGTGGATGAGTTTGAGAATGTGTGTAAAGGTAGAAAGTTGAAAGTGAACATAGAAAAGAGTAAGGTGATTAGGGTATCAAATGATTTAGATAAAGAAAAATTGGATATCAAATTGGGGAGGAGGAGTATGGAAGAAGTGAATGTTTTCAGATACTTGGGAGTTGACGTGTCGGCGGATGGATTTATGAAGGATGAGGTTAATCATAGAATTGATGAGGGAAAAAAGGTGAGTGGTGCGTTGAGGTATATGTGGAGTCAAAAAACGTTATCTATGGAGGCAAAGAAGGGAATGTAAGAAAGTATAGTAGTACCAACACTCTTATATGGATGTGAAGCTTGGGTGGTAAATGCAGCAGCGAGGAGACGGTTGGAGGCAGTGGAGATGTCCTGTCTAAGGACAATGTGTGGTGTAAATATTATGCAGAAAATTCGGAGTGTGGAAATTAGGAGAAGGTGTGGAGTTAATAAAAGCATTAGTCAGAGGGCAGAAGAGGGGTTGTTGAGGTGGTTTGGTCATTTAGAGAGAATGGATCAAAGTAGAATGACAATGGAAAGCATATAATCTATAGGGGAAGGAAAGAGGGGTAGGGGTCGTCCTCGAAGGGTTGGAAAGAGGGGATAAAGGAGGTTTTGTGGGCGAGGGGCTTGGACTCCAGCAAGCGTGCATGAGCGTGTTAGATAGGAGTGAATGGAGACGAATGATACTTGGGACCTGACGATCTGTTGGAGTGTGAGCAGGGTAATATTTAGTGAAGGGATTCAGGGAAACCGGTTATTTTATCATATAGTCGGACTTGAGTCCTGGAAATGGGAAGTACAATGCCTGCACTCTAAGGAGGGGTTTGGAATATTGTCAGTTTGGAGGGATATGTTGGGTATCTTTATACGTATATGCTTCTAAACTGTTGTATTCTGGCACCTCTGCAAAAGCAGTGATAATGTGTGAGTGTGGTGTGAAAGTGTTGAATGATGATGAAAGTATTTTCTTTTTGGGGATTTTCTTTCTTTTTTGGGTCACCCTGCCTCGGTGGGAGATGGCCCGACTTGTTGAAATATATATATATATATATATATATATATATATATATATATTATATATATTATATATATATATATAATATATATATATATATATAATATATATATATATATATAATATATATATATATATATATATATATAAATATATATATATTATATATATATATATATATATATATATATATATATTATTATATATATCAATAACAACAATGCACTGTAAGAATTAATAATTTTGTATCAAAAGAACATAAGAAAACTTAACTAACCTTATTATAACAAGCGCAATTTAATTTGGTCTAATCCATCTAAATATATTTTAGATAAGTTTGCAATAATCAAACACAATGAAATATATTTTTTTCGTTAGGTTCAGAATTATTTTTGCAAAATTATTGCATACACAAATTTTCGCTTGCCTTATTCGGCAAGAAGTGTGTCGCTATATTGTTTGTGTATGTGTGTTAGAGGTCTGAATTACCTACACTGACCAAATGCTTAATAAATATAACATGTAGTATTTGTTATATATGTGCAGAGTTTGTTTGGATGGATCTTCATGCCGCTGGCCTGGGTGATGGGCGTCGACTGGTCAGAGTGTGACAGAGTCGGGGAACTTATCGGCATCAAAACTATAATCAACGAGTTTGTGGCTTATTCCAAACTCTCCGAGATGAAGAAAGCCAAGCAGCTCTCGGTAAGGCTATATATCAACATTTGTTGTAAACAATTTGGTTGGATATTCAGGCGTCCGTCATAATTACTTTGCTAAAAGCTCTTAGTGTTCTGTACTTGTAAGACCAATATTATGCCATGTAGGTTTTATTTTGATCTAGTTTCCCAACCTTCTAGGGAAGGAAAGGGGGGCGGGGGGAAGAGTGCGTTGATGCTGGAGAAAGGCACTTGATCCACGGAGCTGGAGCTATCCTTTTCTTTGTTCAAAACTGATTACCTTCCACACTCTAGATTCTGTACGAACCCTACGGATTTATTTCCCGTGAGGATGATAATCACTGGTGTAGTAACGCCGTGACAGGGCCATTGTTTGCTAAACAAGAGAAGTACGTGACTGTGTCATGCTAGATGCACTGTGCACTGTGCACTCTTGATCATTATTATCATTTATTATCATTACTATGCGCAAAATAATAGTAATTTATCTATGTTCCCCCAGAAACGTGCAGAAATCATCGCCACGTACGCTCTGTGTGGCTTCAGCAACATCAGTTCAATTGGCATCTGTCTGGGTGGGTTTGGCTCCATGGCTCCAGACCGCAAGGCTGACCTGGCCAAGGTGGTGGTTAGAGCCATGATCGCTGGCAGCTGTGCCTGCTTCCTTACAGCCTGTGTTGCAGGTACGTCCTCTCTCTCTCTCTCTCTCTCTCTCTCTCTCTCTCTCTCTCTCTCTCTCTCTCTCTCTCTCTCTCGTGTGTGTGTGTGTGTGTGTGTGTACTCGCCTAGTTGTGGTTGCAGGGGTCGAGCCTCAGCTCCTGGCCCCGCCTCTTCACTGGCCGCTACTGGGCCACTCTCCCTGAACCATGAACTTTATCATACCTCTGCTTAAAGCTATGTATGGATCCTGCCTCCACTACATCGCTTCCCAAACTATTCGACTTCTTGACAACTCTGTGACTCAAGAAATACTTCCTAACATCCCTGTGATTCATCTGTGTCTTCAACTTTCAACTGTGTCCCTTTGTTGCTATGTCCCATCTCTGGAACATCCTGTGTGTGTGTGTGTTTGTGTACTCACCTAATTGTCCTCGCAGGGGTGGATTTACAGCTCATGGCCCCAACCTGCGTGTGTGTGTGTGTGTGTGTGCACTCACCTCTTTATAGTTCCAGAGGCTCCCGCCTTTTCGCTGTCGCAACTAGATCCACTCTTTCTCTAAGAGCCTTGTTGTACCTCTTCTTGAAACGGTATATGATGGATGCTGCCTCCATTTCAGTAACTGTTCTACTTTCTGACAACTCTATTACTGAAGAAATACTTCCTAACATCTTATAACTCATCTGAGTTTTCAACTTCAGTTGTGGCTCCTTTTATGTTTGTTTGGGAGGGGGGGGGAGAGGGCAAGTGGCAGCTGTACCCGCTTCCTTACTGCCTGTGATGCTGGTACCTTCTCTGCTGTGTAGATTTGGGAATTGTTGGGAGGCGGCTTATATTTTTATATGTATTCACATATTTATTATTACAAGGGTTGAGTCTCAGCACCTGGACCGTGTTCTTAGCATGGTAAGATTGGTTGTACAAGTTTCCTACCAACTCATTTGCGTTCTTAACTTCCAGTTGTGTCCTCTTATTCCCTGTCCTTTAATTTCAAGTTTGTGTCTTCTCTTTAAAGCTTTGTATATCATCAACGTTGTTATAATGTCTTCTGCTTCTTCTTTCCTTAATGGTTATTAGGTTCAGTTTGTTTAGCTTCTCGTAGGTCAGCGGTGATACCAGTCTTACTGCAAATTTTTAAGCTTTCTCTAGTTTCTTTGTCTTATCGGATGTGGGCAGAAGTAGACTACCAGAGGCATGATTGTACTATGATTATTTGAAGGTCTTTATGCTTGTTTGAGGTCTTATATCTCGCTGGTCTTTACTCCGGCACTGGTCTTTACTCCGGCACTGGTCTTTACTCCGGCACTGGTCTTTACTCCGGCACTGTCTTTACTCCGGCATCTTACTCGGCATGGTCTTTACTCCGGCACTGGTCTTTACTCCGGCACTAGTCTTTACTCCGGCACTGGTCTTTACTCCGGCACTGGTCTTTACTCCGGCACTAGTCTTTACTCCGGCACTGGTCTTTACTCCGGCACTAGTCTTTACTCCGGCACTGGTCTTTCACCTCCAGATATTCTAAGGTTTGCAGTTGCTGGATTCAATTCCAGTAGACATTTTCATGGAGTATATACAACTGTCAAAGAGCTATTGCAGTATTTTCCATGATCTATCCAGTTAGTATATCTATATTATTATTTATATACATCTATAAATTGAGGAATATATATATATATGAAACTATCTCTTCCGGTATGTGGTACACATAGCTGAAGGACAGGACTGACCCCTGGGGGACCCCGCTTATCACCTCTGCCCATTCTAATATATCCTCTCTGATCACTACCGTCTCCTTTCCCTTGGGTATTATACGATCCGTTTTAATATCTTTATCGTTTTTCTTGTGTGTTCTTCTAGTTGGTAGACCAGTCAGTCTGTGATGTGGCACAGCATCCGATGTTGAAAAACAGGAATATACAGTCCGCCCTCTCCAGTTTCCTGCATTAACTTTGTCAGACAGGGCACTATAACCAGGTGCTGCTTATCATATATGAATGTTTCTCCCGGTACTCCATATTCTGTTGTCCTCTCTGTTTCCTGTTTCAAAGATACATGTCTGTTACTTAGCCTTTCTCCTCCCGCTTCCTTCAGTATTAATATTACATTTATTGTCTTGCACATTTTCTCCTTGCATGGTATTTGTAGTTATTCTCGTCTCTCTCACCAACTTAAACTATCTTCCACTTTTTTTTTACGCTAAACTTTGGTAGTCAGTTGTTCGACTGATCTTGTAGCTTCTCTTATCAACAGCTTCATTCTTCAGTGGGAATGTCATCACTGCTATTCATATATATTGATGTTATTAATGTATATTAAGTCAGTTCTTGTGGTTAATCTTCTTAAAACTGCTCCTTAATAATTCCTTAATTCAGGGGTTATTAACCGAGGGTATCCATACCCCTTGGGAGTATGGGAACCCAATAATGGGGGTATGGGAACCCAATAATGGGAGTATGGGAACCCAATAATGGGGGTATGGGAACCCAATAATGGGGTATGGGAACCCAATAATGGGAGTATGGGAACCCAATAATGGGGGTATGGGAACCCAATAATGGGAGTATGGGAACCCAATAATGGGGGTATTGGACTCAGTCTCCGAACAATTTAAAAATAATGTTATTAGATTAAACTATCAGGTGTTCTGTGCTCGTTGTCCGTATGTAAAGCAAAACAAACTATTGACATCCGTTGAAGTCATATTGGTACCTAATAAGACTGCTGATAATGATGATTTCTACAGTCTGGTGAAGGGCGTATGGGGACATATTAGGCAATCCACTGGTTGTTTGTAATGGTACAAAGGTTAAGTACCCCTGTGTTAATCTGTTGAAGCACTTTTCCTTCAACGGTACAATGCTGTTTTGGTGTTTGATTATTAAATTCTGCCGGCTTACTGTATGTTTTCTTACTGTCCAAGAATATGTAACTTACGTATCTATTTTTTTGTTTAATTGGTCTCCTGTATTCTGTCACATAAGTCCGGTAGGTTCACAAGTCAGGACCAACTTTCCGTAAATCCATTCTGGTTTCCTGCCACTGAGTTCCTACCCTCTCGAAGTCATTCTACTTCGTTTCATCCTCTCTACATGTCCAAACCATCTCAATAACCCCTCCTCAGCCCTCTGGATAGTAGTTTTGGTAATCCCACACCTCCTCCTAATCTCCAAACTACAGATTCTCAGGGTGCTCAACCAACCTCATAAATTATCTGTTCCAGTGTGTGATAGTATACATGCCTGTAAGACTGCCCTATAATTCAGTGTTCTGATTATGTTTTCCGACCATATTTTACAGTTTTCCAGTTGTCCCGTTTCAAGTGACTTGCAGATCTTTGTTATAGGCTCTCAGAATTTTTCTGATATTTTAATAGTTATGGTAATATGTAGCCAGACTCCAGCCTTTCCTTGTATCCATCTCTTTCATTATAGTTAACATTTTGCCTTTGATGTGTGAATGTTGTTTAATCTCTCTTGGTCAGCCACTTTTTTTTGTGATGCCATCTTTGTCTCCTTATTGAACTTCTCTTCCAATCATCTTCTGAGTTCCTTGTTCACCTGTGTCGTTGTGCTACTCACTTCTACAGCCTTAGAATTTGGTCTTTATATATGTTCTTATGTGATTGGAACAAGTGTTTGTTTGGTGTTTGCTGCTGACACTCTTTGTTTGGTGTTTGCTGCTGACACTCTTTGTTTGGTGTTTGCTGCTGACACTCTTTGTTTGGTGTTTGCTGCTGACACTCTTATTCTTAAATTTCTGCTATGCTTGCTTTCATTTTTTCTTCTTTATATGCCCTCTTTATTCTGTACCCTTTAAATATTTGTTTCGTGTACAATAAGTCGTGGAAATACTCAGTTCTAGTGAGTGACTTGTTGGTTACGAGCATCATCATGTACTTCCTTCTTCCGTAGGTACATTACTGTACTCAGTTCTAGTGAGTGACTTGTTGGTTACGAGCATCATCATGTACTTCCTTCTTCCGTAGGTACATTACTGGCCTAGATAGTTGAGAAAGACACCAACTACAACTCCACACTTAGTCTTACCTGAGCCAGCACTCTCATCACCTGCACGAGGGAGGTTCTTCCTCTGGCATCGTGCGACTGTTACAAGTACTGCGTGTTGGCAGTGACTGTTTACCTCCCTGAGTGTCGACATTGTGAGAGGTCCTGATGTGTGCCGCAGCTTCCCGCACCTCTGATGTACTGTGGACAATTATCACGCTGTGATGGCACTACCTTTTAATGTGCAGAAAATATGCATAATATTAAAGTACTGGTTTATATAATTTTTTTTTTTATAAGGATAGTGACGGGAAAATATTTAACTTCACATTATCCCAGGAAATATTAATTATACTTCATGATGGATGTTCAGTTGTTCTTATCAGAATTAGTTATTCAAATTTATTAAGTAAAAAGTCAATGAAAACGTAAGTTAATAAGTAACTTTTTCCCACTGTGAAACGAATGACCAAATTTGTGTAGCAGGTGTGTGTAAGTATTCATGGTGAGGTAGTGTAGGTGGAGTGTACCTGGAGAGGGTGTCGGGGGTGAACGCCCCCGCGGTTCGGTCTGTGACCAGGTGGGATGATAAGTGAAATATAATTTCAATAATGTAGCCTAGTGTAACTCGGGTATTGTGTACTTAAATGTAAAAATTAGAGTGGAAACATTACTGTAGTACAAGAAGAACATTTGCTGGCCTAGGTAGTCAGACTGGCCCAGTGGCTCACCAGTACATTTGGAGTTTTACGATTTTGTACTGCGGGTTCAAGCCCCGCTCGTGTTATGGTTTGGTCAAAATAGTCTTACTATTTGACTATATATTTTCATTCTCCATGGGATAATTCTCAATTATTTTATATACTATTTTTTAATGTTTAAAGTAATACTTGCTAAGTTTATGTAAATCAGCTTGTGTAGTAAGTGGATGTGACTTAATGTTGTGATGTGACTTAATGTTGTGATGTGACTTAATGTTGTGATGTGACTTAATGTTGTGATGTGACTTAATGTTGTTGTGATGTGACTTAATGTTGTGATTGCTGACGTTAATTGTTGTGATGTGACTTAATGATTGAGAGGTGAACTTAATGATGATGTGCTTAATGTTGTATGGAAATTAATGTGGGATGTAGGACTTACAGTGTGTGATATGGAAACTATGTGTGTATGTAACTTACAGGTGGATGTACTTATGACTATGTTTGATGACCAGCGTAACTAAGTGTGATTTTAGAATACGGAGAAGTACACTCTAATATGCAGTTACACTACAGGGGATACCAGGAAACTACAGGGGATACTAGGAAACTACAGGGGATACTAGGAAACTACAGGGGATACTAGGAAACTACAGGGGATACTAGGAAACTACAGGGGATACTAGGAAACTACAGGGGATACCAGGAAACTACAGGGGATACCGGAAACTACAGGGGATACTAGGAAACTAACTACAGGGGGTACCAGGAAACTACAGGGGATACTAGGAAACTACAGGGGATACAGGAAACTACAGGGGGTACCGGAAACTACAGGGATACAGGAAACTAAAAGGGGATACTAGGAAACTACAGGGGATACTAGGAAACTACAGGGGATACTAGGAACTACAGGGGATACTAGGAAACTACAGGGGATACTAGGAAACTACAGGGGATACTAGGAAACTACAGGGGTACCAGGAAACTACAGGGGATACCAGGAAAACTACAGGGGATCCCTGGGGAAACTACAGGGGATACTAGGAAACTACGGGGGATACTAGGAAACTACAGGGGATACCAGGAAACTACAGGGGATACAGGAAACTACAGGGATCGGAAATAAGGGGTACCAGGAAACTACAGGGGATCAGGAAATACAGGGATCCGGAAACTCAGGGGATACCCGGAAACTACAGGGGATACTAGGAAACTACAGGGGATACCAGGAAACTACAGGGATACTAGGAAACTACAGGGGATACAGGAAAAACTACAGGGGATACTAGGAAACTACAGGGGATACCAGGAAACTACAGGGGATACTAGGAAACTACAGGGGATACCAGGAAACTACAGGGGATACAGGAAACTACGGGGGGAAAAACTAGGGATACCAGGAAACTACAGGGATACTAGGAAACTACAGGGGATACTAGGAAACTACAGGGGATACTAGGAACTACAGGGGATACCAGGAAACTACAGGGGATACTAGGAAACTACAGGGGATACTAGGAAAACAACAGGGGATACTAGGAAACTACAGGGGATACTAGGAAACTACAGGGGATACTAGGAAACTACAGGGGATACTAGGAAACTACAGGGGATACTAGGAAACTACAGGGGATACCAGGAAACTACAGGGGATACCAGGAAACTACAGGGGATACCAGGAAACTACAGGGGATACTAGGAAACTACAGGGGATACCAGGAAACTACAGGGGATACCAGGAAACTACAGGGGATACCAGGAAACTACAGGGGATACTAGGAAACTACAGGGGATACTAGGAAACTACAGGGGATACCAGGAAACTACAGGGGATACTAGGAAACTACAGGGGATACCAGACTACAGGGAAAACACAGGGGGATACCAGGAAACTACAGGGGATACAGGAAACTACAGGGGATTACAGGAAACTACAGGGGATGGATCCAGGAAACTACAGGGGATACTAGGAAACTACAGGGGATACAGGAAACTACAGGGGATACCAGGAAACTACAGGGGATACTAGGAAACTACAGGGGATACCAGGAAACTACAGGGGATACCAGGAAACTACAGGGGATACAGGAAACGGGTGACGCAGGTTTTCAAGTCAGACATCATTCATGGATGTCATTAAATACATGTATCTTTAAAAGTCAGACATCTTCAGAGATGTCAGTTTAAAAAAAAAATAAACCATTGTTACGATATTAAGTGACGATTGTCATATATTATGAAAAACATTTTGTTTTTTACAGTATTTTTGGCAGTAAAACAAGAACTTGGTACTGTATAACTGTATCGTTGAATTTTAATTAGTTTAATGCTACGTTACATATTTGTAACTGAATACAACCCTTGTGGTTTAGCGCTTCTTTTTGATTATAATAATGATAATGGAACTTAATGTTAAGTCCAATATAATTAAATTGTCTGAATGATAATTATGTTCTCTGAAGTTAAGATTATTGAAGCAAATGCTTATAATTAGTTAACAAAACTGTACATTTAAACTAATCAGTATATTTATTTTTTTATTTATTATTATTTAGACATGATACATGTAAGTACAAAGACATACAGTGGTTGAGTGTACATGTCAAAGTGCCTTGTATATAGAGCATTATGGGCAGCTTAAAATTAACTTAAGATTAACTAAACAATGATATATTCAGTGGTAAAAATTACAATAAACAAATTACAACGTTAAGTACAAATGATTATTTCCAGTAAGAAGCTTTATACTTGTACAAATTTGTAGCATAACAATGTATAATATAATCCAATCAGATCAATGATTTGTAGTGCAGAAACAGTTCACTTGGTCAATAGATGAGTTACTGTACATTCTAGAGAATGGAGTATTATATTAGGTAATGTAATTAAAAAACATAGTTTAATAGATACAATTATTTAATAGATACAATTATTCAGTATTTATTTAGTTGTGGTTGAGTAAGTGGTGGCCTGGTGGTTAACGCTCTCGCTTCACACGGTGAGGGCCTGGGTTCGATTCCCAGCCAGAGTAGAAACATTGGACGTGTTTCTTTCCACCTGTTGTCTATGTTCCCCATCAGTAAAATGGGTACCTGGGTGTTAGTCGACTGGTGTGGGTCGCATCCTGGGACACTGACCTAAGAAGGCCTGGTCACAGACCGGGCCGCGGGGGCGTTGACCCCCGGAACTCTCTCCAGATAAACTCCAGAAACTCCAGATAAACTGACAGTATTTATTTTATATTCACAGGTAATGAATTCCAGATTTTTGGCCCTTTAATGTGTATTGAGTTTTTACATAGTGTGAGATGGACACCAGGAACATCAAAGATTGATCTGTGTCTTGTGTTATGGTCAAGTGTTCTGTTGAGGTTGGTAAGGAGAAGTTTGAGGGGAGGGTTTATATCAGAGTTAAGTGTTCTATGTATGTAGTAGGTACAATAATAAGTATGGATGTTTTGTACAGTGGGTAAGTTTAGAGTTTTGAATATTGGTGGAGTGTGCTTGACTCACGAAATCGTAATGACACGATTGCAAACAAACCATACCCCGGCCGGGATTGAACCCTCGGTCATACAGTCTCAAAACTCCAGCCCGTCGCGTTAGCCACTAGACCAGCTAGCCACAATAAGATTCATCCAACTAGGTATAGAGTTCGTCACGGCCACGCTAGCTGGAGATTCGTCTGTAAAAACTTGCATTCGTGGTCACAGTGGTGCCTGTGCTAACCTTCCTATGGTGTAGAAATATACCTAGTTGGACGAATCTTATTGTGGCTAGCTGGTCCAGTGGCTAACGCGACGGGCTGGAGTTTTGAGACTGGTTTAGAAAGACACGTAAGCAAACACTATAACATATTTATTAGAAAACGTTTCGGTCCTGGGACCTTGATCACTTCTAACATACAGAGGTAGAAAGACATTATATATAGGCGGAGAGTGAGATGTGACGCACGTGACCTGAGGAATGTCATAAGAACATAAGAATGGAGGAACACTGTAGAAGGCCTACTGGCTCAGTGTTCCTCCATTCTTATGTTCTTATGACATTCCTCAGGTCACGTGCGTCACACCTCACTCTCCGCCTATATATAATGTCTTTCTACCTCTGTATGTTAGAAGTGATCAAGGTCCCTGGACCGAAACGTTTTCTAATAAATATGTTATAGTGTTTGCTTACGTGTCTTTCTAAACCAACTTGTCGGTATTTATTACCAAGGTTTATACCAGTTTTGAGACTCTCTGACCGCGGGTTCAATCCCGTCCGTGGTATGGAGTGTGCTGCCTGTAGTGGGAATTTGTTATCATTCTGACTGCAGCCTTTTGTTGGGTAATTAGTGGTCTGAGATGGTAATACAAAACTGTATTGACTCTCTTATTTATATTAAATATAGGGTACAAATGTAGAGGTAATAAGTGCATGAGTATAAATGATCATTGTAATAAGACGAGGGGGTCTGCCATGCTGGGTTGTGGCTGCCGCTGAGCCCAGCAGACATGCCAGGTCCAGGATGAGCTGAGCCCAGCAGACATGCCAGGTCCAGGATGAGCTGAGCCCAGCAGACATGCCAGGTCCAGGATGAGCTGAGCCCAGCAGACACGCCAGGTCCAGGATGAGCTGAGCTCAGCAGACACGCCAGGTCCAGGATGAGCTGAGCCCAGCAGACACGCCAGGTCCAGGATGAGCTGGGTCCAGCAGACATGCCAGGTCCAGGATGAGCTGAGCCCAGCAGACATGCCAGGTCCAGGATAAGCTGAGCCCAGCAGACACGCCAGGTCCAGGATGAGCTGAGCTCAGCAGACACGCCAAGTCCAGGATGAGCTGAGCTCAGCAGACACGCCAGGTCCAGGATGAGCTGAGCTCAGCAGATACGCCAGGTCCAGGATGAGCTGAGCCCAGCAGACACGCCAGGTCCAGGATGAGCTGAGCCCAGCAGACACGCCAGGTCCAGGATGAGCTGAGCTCAGCAGACACGCCAAGTCCAGGATGAGCTGAGCCCAGCAGACACGCCAGGTCCAGGATGAGCTGAGCTCAGCAGACACGCCAGGTCCAGGATGAGCTGAGCCCAGGAGACACGCCAGGTCCAGGATGAGCTGAGCTCAGCAGACACGCCAAGTCCAGGATGAGCTGAGCTCAGCAGACACGCCAGGTCCAGGATGAGCTGAGCTCAGCAGACACGCCAGGTCCAGGATGAGCTGAGCTCAGCAGACACGCCAGGTCCAGGATGAGCTGAGCTCAGCGGACACGCCAGGTCCAGGATCAGCTGAGCCCAGCAGACATGCCAGGTCCAGGATGAACTGAGCCCAGCAGACATGCCAGGTCCAGGATGAGCTGGGCCCAGCAGACATGCCAGGCCCAGGATGAGCTGAGCCCAGCAGACATGCCAGATCCAGGATCAGCTGAGCTCAGCAGACACGCCAGGTCCAGGATGAGCTGAGCTCAGCAGACACGCCAAGTCCAGGATGAGCTGAGCTCAGCAGACACGCCAGATCCAGGATGAGCTGAGCTCAGCAGACACGCCAGGTCCAGGATGAGCTGAGCTCAGCAGACACGCCAGGTCCAGGATCAGCTGACCTCAGCGGACACGCCAGGTCCAGGATCAGCTGAGCCCAGCAGACATGCCAGGTCCAGGATGAGCTGAGCTCAGCAGACACACCGGGTCCAGGATGAGCTGAGCTCAGCGGACACGCCCGGTCCAGGATGAGCTGAGCCCAGCAGACACGCCAGGTCCAGGATGAGCTGAGCCCAGGAGACACGCCAGGTCCAGGATGAGCTGAGCCCAGCAGACATGCCAGGTCCAGGATGAGCTGAGCCCAGCAGACACGCCAGGTCCAGGATGAGCTGAGCCCAGGAGACACGCCAGGTCCAGGATGAGCTGAGCCCAGGAGACACGCCAGGTCCAGGATGAGCTGAGCCCAGGAGACACGCCAGGTCCAGGATGAGCTGAGCCCAGCAGACACGCCAGGTCCAGGATGAGCTGAGCCCAGCAGACACGCCAGGTCCAGGATGAGCTGAGCCCAGGAGACACGCCAGGTCCAGGATGAGCTGAGCTCAGCAGACACGCCAGGTCCAGGATGAGCTGAGCTCAGCAGACACGCCAGGTCCAGGATGAGCTGAGCTCAGCAGACACGCCAGGTCCAGGATCAGCTACAAATGCTCCAGCCAGAAAGAGCCGATGATTTTTTTCTGGAACGACTGTTATCTTAGACATATTTGACAGTTATATTGAGTTGTCGAAAAATGACATAAAATCTGGGAGTTTCATAACTTTTTGAAGGTGACAGCTGAGGAATATTCTCCATCTTCTGGTACAGTGGTCTATATTTTTAGCCATTTTATTTGTGGCCAGGTGGCCTGGTGGCCCGGTGGCCCGGTGGCCTGGTGGCCCGGTGGCCTGGTGGCCCGGTGGCCTGGTGGCCCGGTGGCCTGGTGGCTAAACCTCCCGCTTCACACACGGAGGGCCCGGGTTCGATTCCCTGCTGGTGGAAACATTTCGACACGTTTCCTTACACCTGTTGTCCTGTTCACCTAGCAGCAAATAGGTACCAGGGTGTTAGTCGACTGGTGTGGGTCGCATCCTGGGGGACAAGATTAGGGACCCCAATGGAAATAAGTTAGACAGTCCTCGATGACGCACTGACTTTTTTGGGTTATCCTGGGTGGCTAACCCTCCGGGGTTAAAAATCAGAACGAATCTTATATGCATGGAGCTTCAACTGAGGTTGAGTGGAACACATGGGATATCAGTGATATTTATTTCTTGTATTATCTGAGCATTCTGTTCTAGCTCTCCAAGAAGAGTTTTAGCACTAAATTAAATTCTTTTGTAAATGCCGTGTGCACAGCAGTAAGTGGATATTGTGTATGATGAGTGTGCCATGCAAAGGCTGTCTCCCCCAACAAGCGAACCAGGTACTAAGGGTTGACAATGGGGCCCCGTCGTTCAATCAGTACCCAGGTTCCAGCCAATGAGAAGATGGTTTTGGCAATCGCAGAGGTGTTGTGGGTACCACACACCTGTCTGCCCTTGTCATTCCCATTCTAGAGCTGGTTGAAGCACGGTCTGCTCTCTAGTGGCTTCTATTCTGCCTTGCTTACCGTGGAGTGCACTAATACCTATTGTTGTACATAGTGTATAAAGTGTACATACTTCTGTTCTAAACTGGTGAAGGATAATACAAGTCAAAAGTTTTTCTGCTGTGTTTATTTTGCTCCCTTTACACCCAGGATAACAGGACATTTGGACTCCTGGGTTGTAATAATGAGTGAATTTAAACATTTGAAGTGTGTGTGTGTGTGTGTGTGTGTGTGTGTGTGAGTAATCGTAGATTTTTGTTTGGTTACAAGGGGTATAATTATTAAGGTGGTTTGGTTACAAGGGGGTTTAAGATGGTTTGGTTACAAAGGGGTTTAAGATGGTTTGGTTACAAGGGGGTTTAAGATGTTTTGGTTACAAGGGAGTTTAAGATGGTTTGGTTACAAGGGAGTTTAAGATGGTTTGGTTACAAGTGGGTTTAAGATGGTTTGGTTACAAGGGGGTTTAAGATGGTTTGGTTACAAGTGGGTTTAAGATGGTTTGGTTACAAGGGGTTTAAGATGGTGTGGTTACAAGGGGTTTAAGATGGTTTGGTTACAAGGGGGTTTAAGATGGTTTGGTTACAAGGGGGTTTAAGATGGTTTGGTTACAAGGGAGTTTAACATGGTTTGGTTACAAGGGAGTTTAAGATGGTTTGGTTACAAGGGAGTTTAAGATGGTTTGGTTACAAGGGGGTTTAACATGGTTTGGTTACAAGGGAGTTTAAGATGGTTTGGTTACAAGGGAGTTTAAGATGGTTTGGTTACAAGGGGGTTTAAGATGGTTTGGTTACAAGGGGGTTTAAGATGGTTTGGTCTTGTAGATCTTCACAGTAGAATTATCTTGGATACCTGCTAGATACGGGGGTTGAATTTTCGTTTGCTGTTATTAACCTTTATATTTAACTGAATGCATTTGGGTTTAGTCCCAGACACTATGGACGTCCTACCAGCAGAAAGTTGTCTGCTGTCCATATAGATAAATGTGTAGCAGCTGACACTGTCTTGTTGAGGACGTCCAGCTCTGGATCTGACATGAGTTGCGTCGTCTGCAGACAGAATTTGTTTAAACTGTCTTGTTGAGGACGTCCAGCTCTGGATCTGACATGAGTTGCGTCGTCTGCAGACAGAATTTGTTTAAACTGTCTTGTTGAGGACGTCCAGCTCTGGATCTGACATGAGTTGCGTCGTCTGCAGACAGAATTTGTTTTTTTAAAACTGTCTTGCTGAGGACGTCCAGCTCTGGATCTGACATGAGTTGCGTCGTCTGCAGACAGAATTTGTTTAAACTGTCTTGTTGAGGACGTCCAGCTCTGGATCTGACATGAGGTTTGCGTCGTCTGCAGACAGAATTTGTTTTAAACTGTCTTGCTGAGGACGTCCAGCTCTGGATCTGACATGAGTTGCGTCGTCTGCAGACAGAATTTGTTTAAAACTGTCTTGTTGAGGACGTCCAGCTCTGGATCTGACATGAGTTGCGTCGTCTGCAGACAGAATTTGTTTAAACTGTCTTGTTGAGGACGTCCAGCTCTGGATCTGACATGAGGTTGCGTCGTCTGCAGACAGAATTTGTTTTAAACTGTCTTGTTGAGGACGTCCAGCTCTGGATCTGACATGAGTTGCGTCGTCTGCAGACAGAATTTGTTTAAACTGTCTTGCTGAGGACGTCCAGCTCTGGATCTGACATGAGTTGCGTCGTCTGCAGACAGAATTTGTTTAAACTGTCTTGTTGAGGACGTCCAGCTCTGGATCTGACATGAGTTACGTCGTCTGCAGACAGAATTTGTTTAAACTGTCTTGCTGAGGACGTCCAGCTCTGGATCTGACATGGTTGCGTCGTCTGCAGACAGAATTTGTTTAAACTGTCTTGTTGAGGACGTCCAGCTCTGGATCTGACATGAGTTGCGTCGTCTGCAGACAGAATTTGTTTAAACTGTCTTGTTGAGGACGTCCAGCTCTGGATCTGACATGAGTTGCGTCGTCTGCAGACAGAATTTGTTTTAAACTGTCTTGCTGAGGACGTCCAGCTCTGGATCTGACATGAGTTGCGTCGTCTGCAGACAGAATTTGTTTAAACTGTCTTGTTGAGGACGTCCAGCTCTGGATTACATGAGTTACGTCGTCTGCAGACAGAATTTGTTTAAACTGTCTTGCTGAGGACGTCCAGCTCTGGATCTGACATGAGTTGCGTCGTCTGCAGACAGAATTTGTTTAAACTGTCTTGTTGAGGACGTCCAGCTCTGGATCTGACATGAGTTGCGTCGTCTGCAGACAGAAATTGTTCAAGCTCTGGGAGGCATTATTTAGGTCACTGATATAGTACACTGACCTGTGGCAACTCTGTTAATAAATGAAATTAAGAAAATATTATTATTAACGGTCACATGTTTGTGAAGTGTTACAGTTGGACTTTGTGAGACCGTCATCTCTGTTTCCACATTGTGCTGACTTAAACACCACAATGTGCTGACTTAAACACCACAATGTGCTGACTTAAACACCACAATGTGCTGACTTAAACACCACAATGTGCTGACTTAAACACCACAATGTGCTGACTTAAACACCACAATGTACTGACTTAAACACACAATGTGCTGACTTAAACACCACAATGTACTGACTTAAACAACCACAATGTACTGACTTAAACACCACAATGTACTGACTTAAACACCACAATGTACTGACTTAAAAAACCACAATGTACTGGGCTTAAACAACACAATGTACTGACTTAAACACCACAATGTACTGACTTAAACACCACAATGTACTGACTTAAACACCACAATGTACTGACTTAAACACCACAATGTACTGACTTAAACACCACAATGTACTGACTAACCACAATGTAGACTTAAACACCACAAAGTGCTGACTTAAACACCACAATGTACTGACTTAAACACCACAATGTACTGACTTAAACACCACAATGTACTGACTTATAACACCACAATGTGCTGACTTTAAACACCACAATGTACTGACTTAAACACCAAAAATGTACTGACTTTAAACACACAATGTACTGACTTAAAAACCACAATGTGACTGACTTAAACACCACAATGTACTGACTTAAACACCACAATGTACTGACTTAACACACCACAATGTCTGACTTAAAAACAACACCAACAAATGTGCTGACTTAAACACCACAATGTACTGACTCAAACACCACAATGTACTGACTTAAACACCACAATGTACTGACTTAAACACCACAATGTACTGACTTAAACACCACAATGTGCTGACTTAAAAAAAAAAACACCACAATGTGCTGACTTAAACACCACAATGTGCTGACTTAAACACCACCAATGTGCTGACTTAAACACCACAATGTGCTGACTTAAACACCACAATGTGCTGACTTCAAACACCACAATGTGCTGACTTAAACACACAATGTACTGACTTAAACACCACAATGTGCTGACTTAAACACCACAATGTGCTGACTTAAACACCACAATGTGCTGACTTAAACACCACAATGTACTGACTTAAACACCACAATGTACTGACTTAAACACCACAATGTGCTGACTCAAACACCACAATGTGCTGACTTAAACACCACAATGTGCTGACTTAAACACCACAATGTGCTGACTTAAACACCACAATGTCTGACTTAAACACCACAATGACTGACTTAAACACCACAATGTGACTGACTTAAACACCACAATGTCTGACTTAAACACACAATGTCTGACTTAAACACCACAATGTGATGACTAAACACCACAATGTGCTGACTAAACACCACAATGTGCTGACTTAAACACACAAATGTGACTGACTTAAACACCACAATGTACTGACTTAAACACCACAATGTGCTGACTTAAACACCACAATGTGCTGACTTAAACACCACAATGTGCTGACTTAAACACCACAATGTGCTGACTTAAACACCACAATGTGCTGACTTAAACACCACAATGTGCTGACTTAAACACCACAATGTGCTGACTTAAACACCACAATGTACTGACTTAAACACCACAATGTACTGACTTAAACACCAACAATGTCTGACTTAAACACCACAATGTGCTGACTTAAACCACTTACTACAACAATGTACTGACTTAAACACCACAATGTAGCTGACTAAACACCACAATGTACTGACTTAAACCACCACAACGTCTGACTTAAACACCACAATGTACTGACTTAAACACCACAATGTACTGACTTAAACACCACAATGTGCTGACTTAAACACCACAATGTGCTGACTTAAACACCACAATGTACTGACTTAAACACCACAATGTACTGACTTAAACACCACAATGTGCTGACTTAAACACCACAATGTGCTGACTTAAACACCACAATGTGCTGACTTAAACACCACAATGTGCTGACTTAAACACCACAATGTACTGACTTAAACACCACAATGTGCTGACTTAAACACCACAATTGTTAACTGACTTAAACACCACAATGTGCTGACTTAAAACCACAATGTGCTGACTTAAAACCACAATGTGCTGACTTAAACACCACAATGTGCTGACTTAAACACCACAATGTGCTGACTTAAACACCACAATGTGCTGACTTAAACACCACAATGTGCTGACTTAAACACCACAATGTGCTGACTTAAACACCACAAAAGTGACTTCCCCTTTATAAACCACATGTGCTGACTTAAACACCACAATGTACTGAATTTAAACACCACAATGTGACTGACTTAAACACCACAATGTACTGACTTAAACTCACAATGTCTGACTTAAACACCACAATGTCTGACTTAAAACCACAATGTGATGACTTAAACACCACATGTGCTGACTTAAACACCACAATGTGACTGACTTAAACACCACAATGTGCTGACTCTAAACACACAATGTACTGACTTAACACCACAATGTACTGACTTAAACACCACATGTACTGACTTAACACCACAAGGTACTTTTAAACACACAATGTGACTGATTAAAACACCACAATGTGATGACTTAAACACCACAATGTGCTGACTTAAACACCCCAATGTGCTGACTTTAAACACCACAATGTGCTGACTAAACACCACAATGTGCTGACTCTAAACACCCACAATGTGCTGACTTAAACACCACAATGTGCTGACTTAAAACACCACAATGTGCTACTTAAACACCAAATGTACTGACTTCAAACACACAATGTGTAGTGACTCTAACACACAATGTTGTGACTAAAAAACCCAATGTACTGACTTAAACACCACAATGTACTGACTCAAACACCACAATGTGACTGACTTAAACACCACAATGTGCTGACTTAAACACCACATGTACTGACTTAACACCACAATGTACTGACTAAACACCACAATGTTGGACTTAAACACCACAATGTCTGACTTAAAACACCACAATGTACTGACTTAAACACACACATGTACTGACTTAAACACCACAATGTACTGACTCAAACACCACATGTGTCTGACTTAAACACCACAATGTACTGACTTAAACACCACAATGTACTGACTCAAACACCACAATGTACTGACTCAAACACCACAATGTGACTGACTTAAACACCACAATGTACTGACTCAAACACCACAATGTACTGACTCAAACACCACAATGTGCTGACTTAAACACCACAATGTGCTGACTTAAACACCACAATGTGCTGACTCAAACACCACAATGTACTGACTCTAACACCACAATGTACTGACTAAACACCACAATGTGCTGACTTAAACACCACAATGTCTGACTTAAACACCACAATGTACTGACTTAAAACACCACAATGTGCTGACTCAAACACACACAATGTTGACTTCAAACACCACAATGTACTGACTTAACACCACAATGTGCTGACTCAACACCACAATGTGCTGACTTTAACACCACAATGTACTGACTTAAACACCACAATGTGCTG
>NC_069442.1:40677208-40694850 GCF_026875155.1 Cherax quadricarinatus | reverse complement strand
AAATAGTCTTTGCAAACCTTTGCACTTACTCGATGTTCTTGAAAAGGGGTGGTGGGTTCCCAATTTTGGGTTTGCTAATACTCCAATATGGACCTGATATTTTGTGTAAGAGTTTGAATGACTCCAAATCAGCTACGAAAAGCTATTCTTGGGTTTCCCAGGCCCCCATGGGGCTGCAAAAAATTTTTTGGGTTTGATGCGCGCCTCAGATGTGCTCGGCATCATACTCACCCCAGAATCCCTTTTCCTTGAGTGAGGTTTGCAGTCTTTGGCCACCTAGCCTGACTCTGTTGTCTCCTCTGACCTTCCCCATTTTCATGGCTTTGCACCTGGTGGGGTTAAACTCAGGAGCAGTTGCTGAACCAGGCTTGCAACCTGTCCAGATCCCTTTGTAGTGCTACCTGATCCGATCCTCATCCGTTTGAATTCTTCGCATTAGCTTCACATCGTCTGCAAACAGGGACCCCTCTGAATCTATGCTTTCCGTCATGTCATTCACATAAACTAGAAACAGCACCGGTCCTAGGACGGGAACCCCTGGGGAACCCCGCTCGTCATAGGCGCCCTCTTTGACACCTCGTCGTGCTGCGTGCGCGTGCGTGTGTGTGTGTGTGTGTGTGTGTGTGTGTGTGTGGTGTGTGTGTGTGTGTGTGTTGTGTGTGTGTGTGGTGTGTGTGTGTGTGTGTGCTTTTCCCATATGGAAAAACCAATTAGTGTATAAAGGGAAGCAGAATTTTTGTGAGAGCATTAGTGTGTGAAATTCACTCTGGTGTTGCCAAGTGTTGGGGTCTCACCTCGAGCGAGCACACCCCGGGCTCGCCCCGGCCAAAGTACACGACCAGTCAAACACACTGCTGCAGAGGGAGATGAAGGGGGTAGAAAGCAATGAGGTTGGCGGCGATGTTTGCCACCAGCGGGATGGGTTTAGTCTCCTTTACATGGCAGCATGCAGCCAGTTGGCCTCGTCTCTGTTGGTCAAGTGTTTCACGTTATATATCAGGGGTACCATCACACAGGGATATATATTGTCGCCTGTCCTCTTAATAACAAAGACAGTATTTCACTGTTGGTAAGATAGTCAAATAGGTGACTGAAGGTAGTAGTTGTGACGTTTACGGAGCACTTTGACAGCGACTGATGAAGGTGGTGCCTTAACAGTTAGAAAAGAGGTGTGAATCTCCAAGTGTTTCATTATAACATCAAACTTTCCCTCACTATAGCATCAATAAAGTCTACCTCTCTTTCTTGTCCTTATATTTCAATCTTGACTCACCTTTAATGATCTTTATATCCTTGACGCTGGTCTTGGATTGTTTGGTCTCGGGGAAAGAAGAGCTTTAGCGAAGGCGAGAGCTGCCGGGGCGCTCATGACGGAGGCGGAGAGCAGGTGGGCAGCGTCGACGCCGAAGCTGATGTAAGCTGCGAGGACGGAGCCAGCGATGGTAGCGAAGCCTCCGTCATGACAGCATGCAGCTCTGACTTGGTCATTATTGTAATATACGGCTTGATCAGCAGCGGCGCCTCCGTCTGATGGGGTGGTTGACATTATTAATACAGAACAATATAACATTAACAACTACAGAGTCAAGACTTGGGAAATATGGAATTTAGAAATGAGGTAGAAATATCATTCAGGACTCACTATATAAAAATAACATTAATTTAATAAAATACAACACATACGCACTTACAAATGCCAATAAAATAACATTTGCAGACTTATAATAATGAATTTCAAGGATCATGACAAGTTAAAGGAATATATTAAAAATATTAGGTCAACCACACCAAGAGATTACCTAAAATATCACAGAGGTTTTCATATAATAATAAGGTGACCACCTTTATTATGTGGCTTAAACACAGACAGGAGCAGCATTCCCTACAGTTGGTGTCTTTGGCGGTATTTCTCTACAATTCACTTTTCCCTGTTTTAATCTATTTTAATATTAAAATAAACCAGTAATAAGGGAAACGCAGTTATTAGATTTTTGGGCATCATTGAAATCAGTGGCTGAGATGTTATTCTACCTCAGCCTTAATTTACTGACTCAGGTGTTAGAGGGCATCCGTATTTATGGTTTTGTACTACCTACCCTCACCCTTACCATTTTAACACTTGTCTAACACCCTTGTTTTTTATATACCGATAGTTAGCAGATGTTGGTAATTTGCACAAGGTCTTGCTATTAACTGTGAATTAACCAGTCTCTTGTTGGTACAGCCGGGTGCTTTACCGCAACGACACCTAATTACTCACTACTGTATTGTATTTTTTTAACCCGGTCTTAATTATTATGTAAACACATAAGGGATAATTTCCTTATTTATCGTGGGTAACTGGTGCACAAAGAAGTGTAAGTCGACCCATCTTCTTTAAATTCAACATTAAGGTTTGGGATCGCTTTGCAGAAAATGTATCGATTTACTTTATGTTAATTTTAGTTGGGTTTAAGTTTCGGGGAACCAGGGTTCCACAGAGGTCTCTGGTTAGAGCATTTTTTCGAACCGGGTTTCCCACGAGAGGTCTCTAGGTTAGAGTTTTTTCTGAACCAGGGTTCCGCGAGAGGTCTTTTGGTTAGAGCTTTTTCTAAAACCGGGGTTTGGGCCCGGGGAGATCTCTGGGTTAGGGGTAGTTTCTAACCGGGCTTCCGGGGGAGGTCTCTGGGTTTAAGTTTTTTTCTGAACCGGGTTCCACGACAGGCCCTCAAAGGATAGACAGTTTCTAAACCCGGGGGTTCCCACAAAGGGGTTCTCTAGGTTAAAGCATTTTCTAACCAGGGTTCCACGAGAGATCTTTTGGGTTAGAGCATTTTTCTAAACCCGGGTTCCCCCGGAGGGGGTCTCTGGTTAAAGCATTTTCCCCTAAAACCAGGTTCCACAAAAGGGGGTCCCTAGTTAAAAGAAGTTTCTGAACCAGGGTTTCCACGAGAGCTCTCTGGGTTTGGGGAAGTTTCTGAACCGGGGTTCCACGAGAAAATTTTCTAAAATTGAGCGGGTTTCTGAACCGGGGTTCCAAAAGAGGTCTCTAGGTTAGAGCAGTTTTTAAACCCGGGGGTTCCCACGAGAGATCTCAAGGTTAAGTTTTTTCTGAACCAGGGTTCCACAAAGGGTCTCTAGCTTAAAGCAGTTTCTAAAACCGGGGTTTCCACGAGAGATCTCTGGGTTTTAGAGCGTTTTTTGAACCGGGGTTTTCCCACGAGGGGGTCCCCCTAGGTTAGGCATTTTCCTAAACCCAGGGTTCCACGGGAGGTCTCTAGGTTAGAGCATTTTCTGAACCAGGTTTCCACGAGAGGTCTCAGGTTAGAGCATTTTCTGAACCAGGGTTTCCACTAGAGATTTCTGGGTTTAGAGCTTTTTTAAACCCAGGGTTCCACGAAATCTCCAAGGGTTTTGAGCAGTTTCAAAACCCAGGTTCCCCCGAGGGGGTCCCCGGGGTTTAGAGCAGTTTCTAAACCGGGGTTTTCCACAAAGGGGATCTCTAGGTTAGAGCAGTTTCGAACCGGGGTTCCACGAGAGATCTCTAGGTTAGAGCAGTTTTGAACCGGGTTTCCCAAACGAGAGATTTAAAGGGTTTTTAAGCATTTCAAAAACCAGGGTTCCACGAGAGGTTTTCTAGGTTAGAGCAGTTTTTTGAACCAGGGTTCCCGAGAAATCTCTGGGTTAAGCAGTTTCTGAACCCAGGGTTCCACGAGAGCTCTTAGGTTGAGCAGTTTCAAAACCCCGGGTTCCACGAGGGTCTCTAGGTTAGAGCATTTTTCTGAACCAGGGTTCCCGGTGATCTCTAGGTTAGAGCGGGTTTCGAACTAGGGTTCCCACAAAGAAAATCCTTGGGTTTTAGACATTTTCGAACCAGGGTTCCACGAGAAAATCTCTAGGTTAGGCATTTTCCCGAACCGGGGTTTCCCACAAAGAATCTCTGGGTTTTAGAGCAGTTTCTAAAACCCGGGGTTCCCACAAAGAGGCCTCGGGTTAGACGTTTCAAAACGGGGGTTTTCCACGAGAGATCTCTGGGTTTAGAGCAGTTTCTGAACCGGGGTTCCACGGGGAGCTCTCTGGGGTGAGAAAGTTTCGAACCGGGTTCCCCCGAGAGGTCTCTAGGTTAGGGGGCAGTTTTTTGAACCGGGGTTTCCCACGAGGTCTCTGGGTTTTAAGTTTTTTTCAAACCCAGGGTTCCAGGAGAGAACCGGGTTTAGAGCATTTTCCCCTGAACCGGGGGTTCCACAGAGGTCTTAGGTTTAGGCATTTTCCCTAAAACCGGGGTTTCCACGAAGGTCTCAGGTTAGAGCTTTCTGAACCAGGGTTCCACGAGAGGTCTCTAGCTTAAAGCTTTTTCTAAACCCGGGGTTCCACGGAGTTTTCCCCCTAGGTTAGAGCATTTCAAAACCGGGTTTCCACGAGAGGTTTAGGTTGAGCAGTTTCTGAACCGGGGTTCCCAAACGAGAGGCCCTTTTGGTTAGGGCGGGTTTTCTAAATTTGGGTTCCACGAGAGATTTTTGGGTTAGAGAAATTCTAAACCCGGGGGTTCCACGAAAAAATTCTGGGTTTAAAGAGCAGTTTTTAAACCCAGGGTTCCACGGAGACCAAGTTTAGGCATTTTCCCTGAACCGGGGTTCCACGAGGGTCTCTAGGTTAGAGAATTTCTGAACCAGGTTCCAGAGAGATCTCTGGGTTAGAGCGGGTTTCTAAACCCAGGGTTCCACGAGAGATCTCTAGGTTAGAGCATTTTTCCTGAACCGGGGTTTCCAGGGAAGATCTCTAGGTTAGAGCATTTTTCAAAACCAGGGTTCCACGAGAGGTTTTTTAGGTTAGACCCAGTTTTTGAACCGGGGTTCCCCAAGAGAGATCTGGGGGTTTAGACGTTTCTAAAACCAGGGTTCCAGAGAGGTCCCCGGGTTTAAAGGGGCAGTTTCTAAACCCGGGGTTCCACGAGGCCTTTTGGTTAGAGCAGTTTCAAAACCAGGGTTCCACAGAGATCCCCTGGGTTTAAAGCGGGTTTCGAACCAGGGTTCCACGAGGGGTTCCTAGGGTAGACCCGTTTTTTAACCCCAGGGTTTCCCACAAAGGAGGTCTCCAGGTTGGTTTTTTCTGAAAAAGGGGTTTCCCCACGAGAGGCCCTCTGGGTTAGAGCAGTTTCTAAACCGGGGCCCCACGAGAGGCCCTCTAGGTTAGAGCATTTCAAACCCGGGGTTTCCCAAACGAGTGACCTGGTTAGGCAGTTTCTGAACAAAGGTTCCACGAGAATCTCTAGGTTAAAAGCATTTTTCTGAACCGGGGTTTTCCACAGAGATTCTGGGTTTAAGCATTTTTTCTGAACCGGGGGTTCCCACGAGAGATCTCTAGGTTAAGCAGTTTCTAAACCAAGGGTTCCACGAGAGGCCTCTGGGTTTAAAGAGCAGTTTCTAACGGGGGTTCCAAGAGAGATCTCTGGGGTTTAGAGCAGTTTCTAAAACCGGGTTTCCCACAGGGGGTTCTCTGGGTTTAGAGCGGGTTTTAAAACCAGGGTTCCACGGGGTTTCCTGGGTTAGAGCAGTTTCTGAACCGGGGTTTCCAACGGAGATCTCTATTTTTGAGCATTTTCCGGGAACCAGGGTTTCCCCACGAGAGGTCTCTGGGGTTTAGACCCAGTTTCTGAACCGGGGTTTCCAACGACAGGTCCCCCCAGGTTTAGAGCGTTTTAAACAAGGGTTCCACGAGAGATCTCTAGGTTAGGGGGGCAGTTTCTGAACCAGGGTTCCTTTAAGGTCTTAGGTTAGAGCATTTGAACCGGGGTTTCCCACGAGAGGCCTCTATTAGAGCTTTTCCCTAAAACGGGGGTAAACGAGAGATCCTAGGTTAGAGCAGTTTCGGAACCGGGTCCCCCAAGGTCTTTTGGGTTTTTAAGCAGTTTCTGAACAGGGTTTCCCCACGAGAGGTCTCTGGGTTTTAAAAAAAAGTTTCTAAACCCGGGTTCCACGAGAGCTCTCTGGGTTTAAAGGCATTTCTGAGCCGGGGTTTCCCAACGAGAAAACTCAAAGATTAGAGCATTTCTGAAAAAGGGTTTCCAAACGAGAGGCCCTCTAGGTTAAGCATTTTCTAAACCGGGGTTTCCCCCACGAGAGATCTAAAGGGTTAGACAGTTTCTGAACCAGGGTTCCCAAACAGAGGTTTCCCCTTTGGGCTTTGACGGGTTTTTTTGGGACCAAAGGGGGTTCCACGAGATCTCTAGGTTAGAGCATTTCTAAACCCCAGGGTTCCACGAGAGGTTTTTAGGTTAGGGCAGTTTCTAAAACCGGGGTTTCCACGAGAGGCGGGGGGGGGGGTTTTAACGTTTTTTTTTTTTTTTTTTTTGAACCCTTTTTTTTCCACAAACCCTAGGTTTTGGGGCAGTTTCGAACCGGGGTTTCCACGAGAGTTTCTCTGGGTTTAAGCATTTTTGGGAACCGGGGTTCCACGAGAGATTAAAGGTTAGAGCAGTTTCTGAAACCGGTTTTCCCGAAAGGTCCTGGGTTAGAGCAGTTCTGACCAGGGTTCCCCCGGGCCTTTAAAGGTAAGCGGGTTTCTGAACCAGGGTTCCACGAGAGATCTCTAGGTTAGGCATTTTCTAAAACCGGGGTTCCACGAGAGATCTCTGGGTTAGAGCATTTCGAACCAGGGTTCCACAAAGAGGCCCCGGGGGTTTAAAAGCAGTTTCAAACCCGGGGTTCCACGAAGATCCCCAAGGTTAAGCATTTTCGGGAAACCAGGGTTCCACGGGGTCTCTAGGTTAGAGCAGTTTCTAAACCAGGGTTCCACGAGGTTTCCTTTTTTAAAGGGGCATTTTTGGGAACCAGGGTTCCCCCCGAGGGGGTCTTGGGGTAGAGCTTTTCTGAACCAGGGTTCCACGAGAGGTCCCCCCCAGGTTAGAGAAGTTTCTGAACCGGGGTTCCCCACGAGACTCTCTAGGTTGGGGCCATTTCTAAAAACCGGGGTTTCCCACGAGAGGTCTCGGGTTGGGAGCAGTTTCTAAAACCGGGTTTTTCCACGATTATCTTAGGTTAGGCAGTTTTTTAACTAGGGTTTTCCACGGGGAGATCTCTAGGTTGGGAGTTTTTCTAAACCCAGGGTTCCATTTAGAGACCCTCTAGGTTAGAGCAGTTTTTGAACCGGGGGTTCCCACGGAGATCTAAATTTTTAGAGCATTTTTTCTAAACCAGGGTTCCACGAGGGGGTTTTCTGGGTTGGGGCCCATTTCTGAAGGGGGTTCCACGAGAATCTTAGGTTAAAGAGCATTTCGGGAACCGGGGTTTTTCCACGAGGGATCTTAGGTTAAAACATTTTTCTGAACCAGGGTTCCACGAGAGACCTCAAGGTTAAAAGCAGTTTCCAAAACCAGGGTTCCCCCGAGGGGTCTCTGGGGTTAGACATTTTCTAAACCGGGGTTCCACGGGGGATCTCTAGGTTAGACCCTTTTCTGAACCGGGGTTTCCCAAAGAGACTCTCTAGGTTAGAGCATTTTCTAAAACCGGGTTCCACCAGGAGGTCTCTGGGTTTAAGACAGTTTTGAACCAGGGTTCCCGGTGACCCTCTAGGTTAGAGCATTTCCTAAACCTGGGGTTTCCCACGAGAGATCTCTGGTTAAGCAGTTTCTAACCAGGGTTCCACGAGAAAACCCTCTAGGTTAACCCAGTTTCTGAACCAGGGTTCCACGAGAGATCTCTGGGTTTTAGAGCATTTTCCAAAACCGGGGTTCCACGAGGGGCCCTCTGGGGTTAGAGCATTTTTCTAAAACGGGGGTTTCCACGAGAGATCTTAGGTTAGAGCAGTTTCGAACCGGGGTTTCACGAGAGTTCCCCTGGGGTAGAGCAGTTTCTAAACCCGGGGGTTTCCACGAGAGGTCTCTGGGTTTTGACCCGTTTCTAAACCCGGGGTTTCCCACGGGGTCTCTGGGGTTAAGAAAGTTTTGAACCGGGGTTCCAGGAGAGACCCTCTGGGGTTTAGAAAAATTTCTAAACCGGGGTTTCCCCCGAGGGGGTCCTAGGTTAGAGCATTTTTCTGAACCGGGGTTTCCCCACGAGAGGTCCAAGGTTGGGAGCAGTTTCTGAACCAGGGCCCACGAGGGGGTTTTCTAGTTTAAAAGCATTTTTCTGAACCGGGGTTCCACGAGAGATCTCTGGGTTAAAGACCGTTTTCTAAACCCGGGGGGTTCCCACGAGAGGTCCCCTAGGTTAAAAGCAGTTTCTGAACCAGGGTTCCACGAGAGGTTTGGGTTTTAAAAAAAGCATTTTCCCGGAACCGGGGGTTCCACGAGAAAATTTTTGGGTTTAGAGCATTTTTCTAAACCGGGGGTTCCCGAGAGATATCTAGGTTAGAGCATTTTTCTGAACCGGGGGCCCACGAGAGATTCAAGTTTGGGAGCATTTCTGAACCAGGGTTCCACAAAGGGGGTCTCTGGGTTAGAGCAGTTTTGAACCGGGGTTCCAGGGAAGACTCTGGGTTAAAGAGCATTTTTCCTAAAAACCAGGGTTCCACAGGTTTCCAAAGTTAGGGGAGTTTTAAACCCGGGTTTTTCCACGAGAGTTTCTTGGGTTTAGAGCAGTTTTTTCAACCAAAAGGGTCCACGAGAGGTCTTTGGGTTAGAGCAGTTTCTGAACCAGGGCCCACGAGAGATCTCTTGGTTTAGAGCAGTTTTCTGAACCAGGGTTCCACGAGAGATCTCTAGGTTAGAGCAGTTTCTGAACCAGGGTTCCACGAGAGATCTCTAGGTTAGAGCAGTTTCTGAACCAGGGTTCCCACAGGGATCTTAGGTTAGGCGTTTCTGAACCAGGGTTCCACGGAGATCTCTGGGTTTAAAGAGCAGTTTTTTAACCAGGGTTCCACGAGAGTTCTCTAGGTTAGAGCAGTTTCTGAACCAGGGTCCCCCGAGAGTTCTAGGTTAGAGATTTTCTGAACCAGGGTTCCACGAGAGATTCTAGGTTAGAGCAGTTTCTGAACCAGGGTTCCACGGGGAGATCTCTAGGTTAGAGCAGTTTCTAAACCCAGGGTTCCACGGAGGTCTCTAGGTTAGAGCAGTTTCTAACCAGGGTCCACGAGATCTCTAGGTTAGAGCAGTTTCTGAAACCAGGGTTCCACGAAGGTCTTAGGTTAGAGCAGTTTCTAAACCAGGGTTCCACGAGAGACCCTTAGGTTAGAGCAGTTTCTGAACCAGGTCCACGAGAGGTCTCTAGGTTAGAGCAGTTCTGAACCAGGGTTTCACGAGAGATCTCTTGGTTTTAGAGCAGTTTCTAAAACCAGGGTTCCACGAGAGGTCTCTAGGTTAGAGCAGTTTCTGAACCAGGGTTCCACGAGAGGTCTCTAGGTTAGAGCAGTTTCTGAACCAGGGTTCCACGAGGTCTCTAGGTTAGAGCAGTTTCTGAACCAGGGTTCCACGAGAGATCTCTAGGTTAGAGCAGTTTCTGAACCAGGGTTCCACGAGAGGTCTCTAGGTTAGAGCAGTTTCTGAACCAGGGTTCACGAGAGATCTCTAGGTTAGAGCAGTTTCTGAACCAGGGTTCCACGAGAGATCTCTAGGTTAGAGCAGTTTCTGAACCAGGGTTCCACGAGAGGTCTCTAGGTTAGAGCAGTTTCTGAACCGGGGTTTTCCCGAGAGTCTCTAGGTTAGAGCAGTTTCTGAACCAGGGTTCCACGAGAGTCTCTAGGTTAGAGCAGTTTCTAAACCAGGGTTCACGAGAGGTCTCTAGGTTAGAGCAGTTTCTGAACCAGGGTTCCACGAGGTCTCTAGGTTAGAGCAGTTTCTGAACCAGGGTTCCACGAGAGGTCTCTAGGTTAGAGCAGTTTCTGAACCAGGGTTCCACGAGAGGTCTCTAGGTTAGAGCAGTTTCTGAACCAGGGTTCCACGGAGATCTCTTGGTTAGAGAAGTTTCTGAACCAGGGTTCCCACGAGGGGTCTTAGGTTTGAGCAATTTTAACCAGGGTTCCACGGGGGTCTCAGGTTGAGCACGGTTTCTAAACCCGGGTTCCCAAAGTCTCTAGGTTAGAGCAGTTCTGAACAGGGTTCCACGAGAGATCTCTAGGTAGAGCGGGTTTCTGAACCGGGGTTTTCCACAAAGAGATCTCTGGGTTAGAGCAGTTTCTAAACCAGGGTTTTCCACGAGAGATCTCTTGGTTAGTGCAGTTTCTGAACCAGGGTTCCACGAGGAGTTCTAGGCTAGAGCAGTTTCTGAACCAGGGTTCCCACGAGAGATCTCTAGGTTTTAGAGCAGTTGTTCTGAACCAGGTTCCACGTGGAGTATCTCTAGGTTAGAGCAGTTTTCTGAACCGGGTTCCAACGAGAGATCTCTAGGTTTAGAGCAGTTTCTGAAACCAGGGTTCCACGAGAGATATCTAGGTTAGAGCAGTTTCTGAACCAGGGTTCCACGAGAGATCTCTAGGTTAGAGCAGTTTCTGAACCAGGGTTCACGAGAGGTCTTAGGTTAGAGCAGTTTCTGAACCTGGGTTCCACGAGTGGGTCTCTAGCGTTAGAGCAGTTTCTGAACCAGGGTTACCACGAGAGATCTCTAGGTTAGAGCAAGTTTCTGAACCAGGGGTTCCACGAGAGGACTCTAGGTTAGAGCAGTTTTCTGAACCAGGGGTTCAACGGAGTGATCTCTAGGTTAGAGCATTTTCTGATCCAGGGTTCCACGAGAGATCTCTAGGTTTAGAGAGCAGTTTCTGAACAGAGTTCCACGAGTGATCTCTAGGTTAGAGCAAGTTTCTGAACCAGGGGTTCCACGAGAGATATCTAGGTTAGAGCAGGTTTTCTGAACAGAGGGTTCCCACGAGAGGTCTCTAGTTAGAGCAGTTTATGAACCAGGTTTTTTTTCAACGTGTGATCTCTAGGTTAGAGCATGTTTCTGAACCATGGGGTTTTCCACGAGAGAATCTCTAGGTTATAGAGCAGTTTCTGTACACTGGGTTTCACACGAGGAGATCTCTAGGTTAGAGCAGTTTCTCTGAAACCTGGGTTCCTCGAGAGATCTCTAGGTTAGAGGCAGTTTCCTGAACCAGGGTTCCACGAGAGATCTCTAGGTATTTAGAGCAGTTTCTGAACCAGGGTTTTTTTCCACGAAGATCTCTAGGTTTAGAGCAGTTTCCTTGAACAGGGTTTTTCCACGAGAGGATCTCGAGGGTGGTTCCAAGAGATAATAGTGATAAATAGAATAGAATAATCACATTAATGCGCTTCCGAGTCATTTTTGGGTGTAATATTCTATTGATAATTTTAGTAATTAGGTTTCGGCCATGTACTTAGGTATTATAAAACAGTCTTCAACCAGCGACCCACCCCCCGTCTATAACAATACCGTATTAAATCTGAGTTTAGTAGTCAGTACTGGAAAATATACATGACGGTTTCGTGTATCAAACGGGAAGTACTGGAGTTACAGGACGCACACCACGGTCGCCATGTGAAGGTAGAGTATCTGCATTCATAGCAAAACAGTAAAATTTCTTGGCTATAGTGTTTTTAACAAGAACAAAGACAAAAAGTCTCCTTTCAGTTGTGAAGATGAAGTCCGTGAGTGTTTATCTAATGTTCGACCCAGAATTACGTATTGTTGTACCAAAAGATAACTACGATTTTCACCATCCAGAGAAAGAAGCAAATTTATTATCTAAATTAGCCTTACAAAAATTACATTCTTTTGACCCACATATTTGTTCTTTGACATTTTTACCTTTGATTCATCTTATGACTTTTACATTGTCAATAACAATTGGACTCATGCAAATAAACAATTGATTTTTGAAACAAAACCAGACAGGGGTATTAAGCCGCCGCGAGTCTCAATCCTCTGTGGTATGGTTACGGATTTAATTATTTTATTAGTCTTCTGTTTTCGTTCTGTTTAATATTAGTTATTTAATGTTTATTTGTATTTACAGTTTTATGGATAATTTTTTTCGTCGTGAATAAAAACCTCCGCATGAGGTGGGCCAGCAGAACCATCAGATGGATTTAAAGAAAAAATGTATGTATTCCTTTATGAACTCTTCCTTTATAAAAAATAGAAAGATATTGATATTTATATAATAATTTGTTAATGCTATGGGGAGTTCCCTGAGACATAAAAAATTATTGTAGTTTCTCAGGGATAAAGAGGTGAGAAAGAAACACTGGGGTTAAAAAACAGCCCTGCGCTTTGTTCGGCTACCATATGCAGCTCATTAAGACTGCCATCCCCACGAGCCCCTTTGAGGGCGGGGCAGATGGCAGGACCAGAGGCTTAGCTTCTCCCTACGAAGCCCCGTGAGGGCGGGAGAGGGAAGGGGAGGGAATGTGGCTAGGGCCTGGGGACAGTGGTCCCAAAGTTGCTGAGGGGGGGGGGGGTACTTGTACCTCCTCCCTGGGTGAGACTTAAGTCTCGAGGACCAACTCCCCAGATAGGGAAGCCAAAGGCGGGTCACAACTATTGGAAAAAGACCCGGGCCGGGAGAATACCGGCCGATTATAAAAATAAAAAAAAAAAAAAAAAAAACTCTGGGTTTTAGTGTTGTCTGAGAAACACTGGGTTAGTGTTGTCTGAGAAACACTGGGTTTAGGTGTTGTTGAGAATACCACTTGGGTTAGTGTTGTTCTGAGAAACACTGGGGTTAGTGGTGTTGAGAAACCACTGGGTTTGTGTTGTCTGTGGAAGAAAATCTATGGGTTAGTGTTGGTCTGAGAAACATGGGGTTAGTGTTGTTCCTGAGAGAAACACTTGGGTTTGTTGTTGGTCTGACTGAAAACACTGGTGTTTGTGTTTTGGCTGAGAAACACTGGAGTTTTAGTGTTGTCTGTGAAAACAATGGGTTTGTGGTTGTCTGTAGAAGAAACACCTGGGTTAGTGTTGTATGTGACAACACTGGGTTTTAGTGTGTCTGATGAATAACACTGGTGGGTTTTTAGTGTTGTTTGAGAATAAAACTCACTGGGTTTAGTGTTGTCTGAGAAATACACTGCCGGGTGTGTTTGTCTTAGTACACTGGGTTAGTGTTGTCTGAGAAACACTGGGGTTAGGTGTTGTCTGAGAAGAAAAACACTGGCGTGTTTGTGTTGTACTGAGAAACAATGGGTTAGTGTTTCTGAGATAACTTGGAGTTAGTGTTGTCGAGAAATCACTGGGGTTAGTGTTGTTGAGAAACACTGGGTTTGTGTTGTCTGAAGATACAATGGGGTTAGTGTTGTTCTGAGAATACACTGGGGTTAGGGTTGGCTGAGATATCATGGGTGGTCCCCCCCTAGTGTGTCGCCCGGAGATACTACCTGGGTTTAGTGTTGTTAGGTGATAGAAATGGAACACTGGGTTAGTGTGGTCTGAGAAAACTGGGTTAGTGGTTGTCTAGCAATTAATTAAAAAACTAACTTAATGTAACACTACGGTATCAAGTGGAATGTAATCCACAATGGAAAATAAGTCAACTTTGTCTGATTTTTTTTTGTTATCCCGGGTTCTCTACACATATGACATGCGATGTATGATTATTTAAGAATATATATATATATTATATATATATATATATATATACTATTGATATTTATATATATATATATATATTATATATGCCATAACAACCACTGTGAAAGAAATAGAGAAGTTCAATGGCTTTCGTGACTACTCACATTATCAAGGAACAATGAAAGTAAAGCATCAAAGGAAGGTTATAAACGGGTTAGCCCACCCTCACTATCAGAATTCCCACAACAACGAAACACCTGTTAGGTTAAGACACATATGCAACTGTTAGGTATCTTATTCGAAACGTTTCGCCTACACAGTAGGCCTTCTTCAGTTCGGAGTACAGAAAAAAGTTGATAGAAGATATTGAAGGACGATGTAATCAGTCCATTACCCTTAAAGCTTTTGTGGTGAGTCAGTCCCTCAGTCTGGGAGAGAAGAGCAATTGTTCCTGGTCTGGAAACAATATGTTTCAGACATATTGTTTGGACATACGGAACAATGCCTCTTTTTTTTTCTCACCCAGATGAGGGTATACCCTCTTAATCGTTTTTGGGGGTGGGTAGAGGTGTATCAGAGGGTACTTGTTCTGCGGAGTTGCATAACTTTTCGGTATACCTCGAATCGAAGGACAGAAAAGAAGAAAAGAAGTGAAGAGAGAACCAAGAAGGCCTAACGTTGTTGGCGGAGACGTTTCGAAATAATGATACTAACTGTTGAAATATGTGTCTACCTAAACAATTGTCGGTATTTTTTATACCATGTTAATGTTCAACGAAACACCTGACGCGAGAGACTGCTGGACCGCCGGAAGTTCGTGAATGGGCAGTATTTCTTAGCCTCATAATTATTTTAGTGGAGTAAATTGGGTTTCGTTGTTTGGGTTTTTTTTGGTGGTGGGGGAATTGGGTGGTGGTTTGGAGGAAGAAATTTCGGGAGTGGCTTGTGTGTTGGGTGAGTTGGTTGTTCTTTAATTGGTTTGTGGATGTGGTGGAGGCAAATTTTAGGCGGGAGGGGGTGGCTTTATTGTGGATTTGTGTGGAAGGGCGGTACATGGGAAGGGAGGGTCGGTGTAGTAGGGGAGATTAGCGGGGGGGTTTTTGATTGGGGCTGGGGGGGTTTTGACGAGGTATGGTTGTTTGTGTTGATAGGGTTGATGGGAACTGGGAGTTGGAGTGTGGGTGCGGGGGGGGTGAGGGCCGTGGGAGTCGTGGGCGGTTAAATGGGGGTAAGGTTGTTTACGGGAGAGATTTGGGGGTATTGTTGGGAGGGTGTGTATATGAATGATTGATTATGATGGGGGGGGGGGGGTGGAGGGTCGGTTTAGGGGGGGGGGGGGGTAGGGTGATAGTGTGGGGTTTGTTGTATTCGGGATGTTGTTTTGGCATGTTGTTGTGGCTTGCATGTTCATTCATAGTTGGCCTGTGGGTTGGGAGTTCCTATTTTTGGGTGGGGTTGTTGGGGGGTGGGGGGAGGGGGGGTGGGGGGTTTTTCGGTGGACGTGATTAGGGCATTTTGTGGGTGGATTGGTATGGGGGGGGGTGGGGATTTGATGGTAAGTTGGGATGTTTGCGGGGGTAGTGGGAAGATGAGTGATAAGAGGGTGTATTTTGGGAGGGGTTGGGGTGTGGGGTTTGGAGATCTTTTTATGGGTGGTGGCGGGTTTTATCCCCTGGCCTAGCATCGGAGTTCAAGATGGAGGGGCTGGGGGTTGTTTTTGTGGGGGATGTGGTGTGGTTACTGGGTGGTGGGTGGGCGGGGAGCGTTTGGGGTTTGTGGGTGTTGATGGTGGTCCACCTTTAGTAGGTGTTTTCTCTTGAAACTATGGCTAAGGAGTTTATGAGTACTATTTGCTTCTGGTTATAAATTTATTTGAATGGGCTATACTAATAAGCTATTTAATTTGCCAAAGGGAAATGGTTTTTGTTGCTATGTTACATTTTTGGGCATAAGACACAAAATGTCACTAATTTCTGTACACATTTTGACTCCTATTTGGGGTGGATTGTGTGTTTAAGAAACCTGTTTCATTTTTTTCATGGTGATTGGGTTACGAAGGCCGGCTTGTTTTGGTTAGAGGTTTTACCAATTGCAATACCAAATTCTGAGTTAGTTAATGCTTATCATTAAATAAAAATATTTGCATCAACAACTAGCATATCTTTAATTAAGTTTAATGATTAGTAGGAATTGGCAATGGGTGAAATCATAGTTACGAGTTCTCATGATATGAACATTAATTAATATAATAAACAGCTCTTTCGTAAACAAGAAAGGAACATCAAAACTTAATCCATTTATTTAATTATAATTTATGTCAGTCATGGAGATGTAGTGGTGATTCCTTTGGCGTTGTTGTTTTTAACATTTTATAAAGTTAGAAATTTTACCAACAATAGGGCTCAAAATATCAACAAGCCATTTGGATAATTTATATGAAACGCCCCTTTATGGAGCTAATAATTGGTCTGACTGGATTCCCTGGTTTGTGTATTTTTATTAGTCCATACTGTAAGGTAAAGATGGATTAGTGGAAGTAAATTGTTTGACTAATTCATCTTTGCCTTTCAGTAGAAGTTTTATTCTTTTATTGAAATTGCTGTTAAGGGTTTTGTCTAGGGGATTTTTTCTAAAAGTTAGAATAGGTTTCAGTATCATCTAAGAGATTTTTCCCATTTTTTCTTGGTAATCATTTTCTTTCATAATTACTATTGCATTTATTTTGTCTGCTTTAGTAAGGCGCAAATTTTTATTGTTATTAAGTGTATCATAAGACTTTAAAGAATCTTTGAGGGCAATTGGGAATGTTTGGTTTTAACATTGAGCTATATACCATTCCTTTTCTATTATTAATTTCATCAGAGGATAAATCAGAAAATTTTTCAAATTTAACAAAGGCTTTTGGGCAATTTCAACATTATTAAGTTTTTTTGAAGTTGCAAAACTTAGGCCAAAACCTAGAGCAGCAGTTGTTATGTTTGCCCTAATATTTCATCTGATAAGTTAATTACAAATTTTTATTAGCATGATTTGTCCAATCACTATTTTCAATTAAAATGTCTAATTTTCTTTGTAGTTTGCTCTTGAGTTCATTAAAAATTTCTTCTGAGTTATTATAGAAATTTGATCCAACATACGGGTGTTTCCATTCTGATGGAATGGCCTGATTAAAAAGATTTTTTTGTTTCTCAATATTTTGAATGCTTCCTTCTCCTGTATTTTAGTTATTTCAATATGTTTTTTGAAGAATAATTCTCAAAAAAATCATCAAAAGGACGATCTCTCATGTCAAGGATGATATTGGCTAAAAGACACGTGGGGCAGAACTTGTTCATTTAAATTTTTTTTTTTAAATTAAGTCGAATTTTTAACTTGTGGGACTTGATCAGTGCAGAAGACAACTGGGAAACAAAAAAATATGATTAGGAAAGCTTATCGAGAACATTCTAAAAGTCGTGTGGGTATCCATTAATGAATAGATCACAGTAAACAGTGATTTCAGAATATTTCAAACAACCCTGTGAAGAATTTGGAATTCCAAGCGCCTTTTCTAATGTTTTAATTATTTAAAGGGTAATAATGAATTCAAATTTAAAATTTACAGAAAACCTACAAATAACTGTTCCTATGTCCACTATTATTCTTCCCATCAAGACAGAGTTAAACTGTCTGTTTTCTCATCAATGTTTTTGAGAGCTTTACGAATTTGTAGTCCAGAGTTCATAGATGAGGAAATATCCAAAATTTATGAAATAGGTAAAGATTTGAAATACCCAAGAAATGTAATTGATAAATCTTTTAAAGTTGCTAGAAATACTTTTTACAATCCAAAAAGAAACAACCAGCCTTATTCAACTAAAAATATGTTGGTTCTCCCTTACCATGAAAACTTGGTTGATATGCCTTCTCTTCTTAAGACTTTTAATATTAAAGTTGTATTAAAAAATCTTTGATACAGTAAAAAAACTTTTGATAAAGAATTCCCCTCAAAATGCTGATGGATGTGTCTATAAGATTAAACCATACCCCCGGCCGGGATTGAACCCGCGGTCATAGAGTCTCAAAACTCCAGCCCGTCGCGTTAACCACTAGACCAGCTAGCCACATAAGATTCATCCAAAATAGGTATATTTTCTACCCATAGGAAGGTTAGCACAGGCACTCTGTGACCACAAATGCAAGTTTTTACAGACGAACTCCAGCTAG
>NC_069442.1:40656487-40676708 GCF_026875155.1 Cherax quadricarinatus | reverse complement strand
GGGTTTGTTGTGGTCTGTGGGGGCTGCTGGGGTTGATTTCTTTATTGATGCACCGTGGTCTGTTGCTGTATCCCGGGTTGGGGTAGCCGGGATCTGCTGGTGAGGAAAGGAGGGCCTGGGTTTCGTGCTAGGGCCGGGTGGGCTCTTTAGTGCCGCCTGCTGATCGATTGACCAGATGCCCCCTGTTGACCCCTTTGTTCCTCTTGTTTCTTTTTCTTCTTTTAGTAGGGGTGAGGGGGTTTTCTTGACCTTGCGCCGGGGTTGAGGCTTCTAGGGTTGGGAAAACCGGGGCAAGACGGGGGTTTGGCTGCTGAGAATCTGGGGTTAGGCAGGGTTCTCTGCACTCTGTTTGCTGAGAGTGATGATCCGTCGTAGCCTTTTCCCGATTTTTTGGCGTCTTCCAGACTTCTTGAATTCGGGGCGGCCTTCGGGGCAGGGGAAATTCCGGGCATGATGTTTTGCCTGATTCGGGCTTTGGGGGAATGGGGGCGATGCATTTTTTCAGCTTGGTGATGCTTCCCTCGGTAGGGTGGTGCTGGCTCGACCCGGGGCAATTACTCTTTTCGGACAGAGTCCCCGGGTCCTAACGCTGACATTTGAAACGCGAACGGGTTTGCTGTAAAGGTCCTGACATCGTACCTCCCCAAAACCGAGGTCCATGGGAGGAGTGGCCCTACTGCTGAATGGGGACCTGTCGGGTTTTGGTGCTTTCCCTGCCGTTTTTTGCCTTGGACTTTTGAGCTGACACACCGGGGGTGAGCTGCTACTCCCATGGGCATCATCGGGGGTATCGCCCCAAATACCCCTTGGTGTTTCTGCCGAGAGTCCATTCCTCCGGGGAAGAGCGATCTTCTCCATGACTCTCTTAAAGGTGGTATACTTTTCCCTTGTTGAGGGGAGTCAATTTTGGGTTCTCCCCCAAGTTAAACCCATATTTTTGAACTTCGGGTTGTGTCGTAACCCAGGTAGAAACAACCCTAGGGGTTCTGTGGCCCCGTAAGCTTCACCTTGAATTTCCCGGGTCGGTTGGCTGGTTTTGCCTGCCCTTTGGACGGATGGCGTTCTTTTTCTTGTCCACAGTGCCCCACCCCTCTGGTTTTGGGGGGGTGGGTGTTTATTTCCCGCACCTTTTCATTGTCGTGGCTCCATTTTTTGGGACTGTCGCTGCTACAATGTGAGCGGGATCTTCCTCTTCCTCCGAAACTTCTTCGCTAAAAATTTCCCCCACATTTCCAAATTGAGTCCCCCGTCGTGTTCAGGGCACGTGACCTCTTCTTTGGGCAAAAGCCATGGGCCCATCTTGTGAAAAGGGTAGTAACCCCTGAAGAGTGTGTGCCCAATGGAGTCGTAATACGATTGTCTAAAACATGAACTTACCGTTCTGATAAAGTGATAATGTCAGCAAAAGGCCGAGACGTGGGTTAAATTTCGTTTGGGGGTGACTTGAAGCAGACGGGGGCGGGCATAGTGGTATCATCCACTAGTCAAGTAGGTCTTTGTCCCAAAAGGGTTAACAAGCTTGAAGAATTTTTTGTAAAAGACCCATGACTGCGTGTCGACAGTTTGATGAATGGTTGAAAAAACCCACAAGTGGAGATACCACTTGATCCCGCCTCCGTTTGCTTTCAAGTCACCTCACTACAGTATTAAGCCACCTTTCGGCCCTATCTGTCATTCTACAAGATTAGGACGAACACATGACTCCAGGCTGAGGATGTTACCTCATACCCTCCCCTCTTAGCCCTTCCTTTGTATTGGATGATAACCCCGTGTGGGCGAAACGTTTCCTGAAAAAGATTCCCAATGCTGCATAAGGTCTCAACTTCCTTGTCGGTTTTCAAACCATTCTCACAACTTCAGACCTGCACATCTGGGGTCTTCTTACAAAGAAACTTTCAACCTTGTTCCCTTTTTACAAAGACCCACTTCGCTAGTGGGTATACCACTTGACCCGCCCCGTCTGCTTCAAGTCCCTCACACAGTATAAAAACCACGTTACGGCCCCATGCGTACATCTAAAGATTTATGACTGAACACATCGACCCAGGCTGAGGATGATTACCCCAACCCCCCTCTCCTTACGCCTTCCTCTTTGTATTGGACTGGAAGCCACTGTGTGGCGAAAAATTTCCTGAAAAAGATTCCCAAATGCTATAATGTCTCAAACTTCAACTTTTCGGTTTGGGATTTTTTGAGGGCGCTCCACTTACATAAACCCAAATGGGCCTTGAAGGGGGATGATTTCGGTGTTCGGGCTCAGGGGTTTCCCGTTTTAAATTGGGCTAGGACGGACTGATGGGGACCCCATTTTCCCTCCGTAGGTTTTGTTTAGGCGTTATGAAAGAAAACAGTTTAAATTAACACAGAGTTCAATCGTCAATCAAGAAATCTCTGGAGGTAGAGGAAGATTAAAAATCCGATTGCTTTTACTGTAGAACCCCGATGGCTTTTTTGGTAGGTACTTTGTGAAGGGGAAGTCACACCAAACTGCTTAGTTTCTTGTTACATGGAAGGTTTGGAGCGGTTGAGAAGGTCGCCCGATGTTTTTAAAAGAGCGGGGGGATGGGCCCCCGAAGGCAGGAAAGATTTTGGCAAGAAAACCGCAGTTTGTTGGAGACGCTATTCCGACGTGATTGGTTGAGAGGAATATTGTGTTTAGGGGCTTGGGGAAACCATACTGTGGTGGTTTAGGGGTGCTTTGGGAAAAAGTAAGAAGTTTCTTTCCCTTCCTGTGCATTGAGTTTTGCTGGTTTTGTATAGAAAGCTTTGGGGAGCGCTCCCCCGTTGATGTGATGGGTTCGTATGAGATTGATCATTTAAAAAATCCATCATTTTTTTGTTGTGTCACTGGGTGTTGAGTTACGACTCCCCTCCCTTTTCGGCGGGGGTGAGAAAAATTGGGGTCGTTTGCGAGGTCCAAGGGCAGTGGTGTATCGTCAGGAAAAATTAGAAGAAAAAGTTCACATAAAAACTGCAGTGGAAGGGCCCGTAAAAAACCCTTTTTGGAAGTTGCGTCACTGTGTCTAGGTTCCTGGTAACCATTCACGGAGTTCACTACCTTATCACAAGATAGGCACAAGGCTTCTGCCGAAAAAAAGGGCCCAAAATGCTCCATGAACACGACGGGGACTCGATTTGGAAATGGGGGGGCGAAATTCTAGGGAAAAATTGCGAGGGAAGGGGAAGACCTGCTCACATTGTAGCAGCTGACAGCCCCCAACAATTGACCCAGCGACAATAAAAAACAGGTCCAAAAAAACCCCGCACCCCCCCAAAACCAAGGGGGATGGAACACGTGGACAAAAAAAAGAAGCGCCGTTCGCCCAAGGGCAGGAAAACAAGCCACCGACCAGGCAAATTTAAGGTGAAGTCTTCGGGGACCACAGAACCCAATGGCGTTTTTCATCCCGGAATCACGACACAACCTAAGTTCAATAATTTTTCAATTTAAAGGGGGAAAACCCAATATTGACTCCTCTCAACAAGGAAATGAATACCACATTGAAGAGAGTTGGAGACAGATCGCTTTTCACCGGAGAAACTGGACCTCGGCAGAAAATCCCCAAAGGGGGTGTATGAGCGATACCCCTATATGCCCCCAGGCATAGCAGCTCAGCCCATGGGGTAGCTCAACGTCCAAAGGAAAGACGGAAGAAAACGCCCAAACCCCGCGGTCCCATTCAGCAAGTAGGCCATCCCACCCCAGCTGACCTCGGTTTCTTGGGGGGTACGATGTCAGGACCTTCACAGCAGAACCAGTTTGCGTTTCAAGTGTCAGCGTTATGGACACCTGGGGCACCTGTAAAACAGAGTAATCTGGGGTGTCTCAGCCGCACCCCCCACCGAGGAAGCATCACAAAGCGAAAAATGCACCCACCCCTCCACAATCCCCGACTGCAGACAGAAACACCATGCTGAATCCTCGATCCCCCAAAGGGGCTCCCCCAAAAAATTCAAGAAGTCGGAAGACCCCAAAAACAGGAAACAGGTACGAGGGCATCACTTCAAAAAACGAGGGGTGCGGAGAACCCCCCATCCGCAGACTCTCAGCACAAACCCAAGTAAAATCCCCCGGGGAATTCCCCGCTCAAGCCTAAAACCAGGCTAAAGGGTCAAGAACCTCCTGCACCCATACCTCAACGAAAAAAACAGAAACAAGAAAAACAGGGGGCCAACGGGTGCATTGGTCAAGCAATCAAGCGGCACTAAACGAGCCCCCCCCGGGCCCTAGCACGACAACGCAGGCACTCCTTACCTGCACAGGCGCTTTGCAGACTCAACTGGCATCACAGCAGACCCCGGGCTACCCAACCGGGTATCAGAAACAACCACTTTGCATACAAAAAAAAAACCCAAACCCTCAAAGTCCCTACAGCCACAACAGAAAAGAAAATTCCACTTTTAAAACCCAACCCAAGGCGGGCCCTCACAAGGAAGGATCGTGTACTAATAAAGGTTTTCACGGATCTTATTTAAACAAAATAAACTCCACGGAACAAAAAGCACTTCCGCAGAGGTCAGTACCCCTGAGAGTTGTTTTCCCGGGCCGAAGGGAGACAGGGTGCCATGAATTTGCGGGTTTCCGAGCGGGCGGACCATCCCCATCAGAAACAACGCGATGGAAAAACCCTCGGTACCAAAAACCCCCCGGTCCTACAAGGAACATTCGGCCCTTGGGGCAAACAGCATCTCTTGCTGGAGGCAGAAAATTCGGGAGGGGTTACACGTCTTGCTACAAAAAACCTGATGTCCGACAGGCCCAAACACCCGGTTTTGCTGGGTATTTTGGCCCAAAAGGACCCGGCGTTCACTGCGAGGCCGCTTTATTTGTACCAAATACAATCCCACGAGGTTTAGGCAACCCGTGGACTTGGGGGAGTCGATCAGGCCACCTTGTGCACTACCTGAGGCCCCCATACCATCATAACCTTACAAAACCCCAAACACACCCTCGACATTGCAGAGCCCCCTCGACTAGCCCCACTGAGTGATTTTGTGGGTGGAGATTTCAACGCACATCCCCAATCTGCACCCATCAGCAACCAATGCTGCGGGAGACACATGCAAGCTCCTACCGATATTCCAAGGTAAAGTTGTAAACAATGGAGCCCCCACACACCTGTTCGTGCCTCCCTCGAACTTACCTTGGAAGACAACTCGCAGCAGGAGCCCCAGGGGAAACTCCCTCACCTTGCATGCCCACTTTGCTGATCACCACCTTAACTCAACGGCCTCCCCAGTTTTTGCCTCCAGATGGGACAAAAGAGGGCCAACTGGAGGTTTCCAGGTTTATCTTCAGCTGGGGGGTCCACATACTCCTGTCAAAACCTTTGATACGGCTGAACAGTAGCTAACCTGTTTCATCCAGGCAGCAGAGTGCACAATTAAAAGAAGTCCGCGGGACGCACTCAAAAAGGTGGTGGTTCTACAACGATGAGGGGGGAAAGCAGAACCCCCAATCAACCTTTTGGGAACTATACGGCGAACCCAGGGCAGGAACGGGGAATACTCTGAAGCCATTGGCGCATCCCCGCAGATCTCTCTCGGAGAAAAAAACGGGAAAAAATGGCTGAGGGTGCTCAACATTCGGGCCCACCCCCTTATCTGAGATAGGGGGCAAGCTCAACAAGCAACTGGCAAGAGCAACCGAGGCCACCAGCACCCCCAAACCCATCCCAGGAACGAGAAACTAGTGGGCTTTTTCACTTCCAGGGGCCTCCACAAGCCCCCCACAGACATCCGAATTACAGAGGGGTCTTTCCACGCACAGCTAACGATAAAACTGCATGGAGGGGAAGAATGACTGACAAACCTAACGGACTTGGAAAAACCCCCGACGTGGCATTAAAACACAGGTGACATCCCCCGGGGGCCATGGGTACAAACCCCATGATGCAGGGCTGAGCAGAGGGGAGGGGCCAAATAGACTCATTAACAAGTCGGGGGGGCCCCAGGAACCCCCGCATTTGGGAAGAAACTACCATCTACCAATTTCCCAAAGCCCAAAAACCCCGGCATTAAAAACCCCATTTTGCTGACCATGCATAGCCAAGCCTCGAGAGGAGGGTGTTAAACCGCCCCCTAGGGAAACTGGACCCTCTCATCATACATAATTGGCTTCCCCAAAAAGGATGGGTACAGCAAGTGCAAAACCCATCTACTAAGCCGATTGCGAAGTAAAAAAAAAACCTATTTTGTCTTCAAACCTCGCCCTTGAAAAGGAAAAAGACAAGCCAGGCCCACGAAAATTCGGGCAATATAGCTCAAAAAGGGAATCAAGGACCCCTCCTGGCCGGAAAAGGCCCTCCTTTGGGGGCAGGAGGCCTGTGTCAGCTTTCAGGGGCACTACTCTTTTTCTAAAACCCCGGAAAAAAGGATGCACAAGGTGGCTCAGTCCACCCGTTTAAAAATCCTTTTGCGGAACTTTTGAGCCTTCCCTTTCTAGTGGTCACAGCCCCAGCTTCTGATGATCTTGCCTCCTAGTGAAGGGGGAAAGCAATTTTGAACGACAGGCTTTGAACATTGGGCCCAATTTTGCAGTCTTGCAAGGGAAAAGGCCTCAAACCGGCGGAAATCCTTTCAAGCGTTCAAAGGCCAGATCCCCGGAAAATTACGTATCAGGATATGAACTTGGTGGAAAGACTCCCACCTGTACTTGGGAAAAAAATTTATAAAAAACTACCTTTCAGAAACAGGGCCCAGTACCCGGTCACGTCCTACTCAACTCAACGCCTGAAGCCATGCAGGCCCCGGGAGGGGCAAGCAAGACTACTTTACTTGTACTATATACAAGCTTCCTCCTCATTGACTACGGTGCACCGGCGTTGCTCATCCTCCCCCGAGCAGGAAAGGGTGGGGGTCGTACAAAAACAAGTAAGAACATGCTTGGGGATATTGGACCAACCAGTATGTCTAATCGAGGCCGGCTTCCTTTTGGGTGACAAGTAAGATACATAAAAGGCAAAATGGCCCCGATTCTGCATAGGGAGCAAGGTACCCCATAAGGAGACGGATATGACAACCAGGGTCAAGATCCCAACTCTTCACGGATACTCCGGATTCGTTCGTTTTTTTGGGTGCGGGGGGAAGTGCTGCCTATACAACACTCCCTTTAGAAGGTTGTGACCCTTTCCCGTTTTCTGTTACCCTCCACCCCCCCCTGGGGCCCCAACCCCTGAGTTCATCATGCGCTACCCATCTCTAAGCGCTTTGCAGTCAAGAACCCTCACAATCATGCTGAGACAACATGGCACTGGGAGAGGGAGGCAACCTTTGCATGTATTTTACAGAGGTTCTGCGACCCTGAAAGGAAAAGAGCGCAGTTGGCATGGCAATGCCTGCTGAATCACCACCAGCTAGCTGAAAAGGGTCGTGCAGTGGTCAGGGAGTCGCCCGCCTTGTGGTGACATTGTGGTACAGTCCCCTGCTGCTCTCTTTCCCGCAGGGGAAGAACCACGGAAAAACGTGCCATTGCTTCCCTTGTTAGTATGCTTTCGCTGATTTCTGAGGGTGTCTTTACTGCAAAACCTTAGAGAAGGGGGCTGCATGATGAAACATCGGTTTGGATCTGGCCCAGGGAGGGGGTGGAGGTACCCCCAACAGGGGAAATCACAACTTTCCAAGGATAGTTTTATAGGCACAGCTTCCGCCCAGCAGCACAAAACAACGAACCAGGAGATTTCCCTGAAAGTGTGGGGTCTTGTATCTGGGGTTTCAATATCCCTCTGTGGGGGCCTTCTGCCGGGAGAACCTGGCCCCTCTGCAGGGTTTATTATCTACTCGTCACCAAGGAAAGGGAAACCCGGGCCCCAAATTTAGACAACTGAGTTGGGCCAATGGGGCCCCAAGCATAGTTCATCGCCTGTTTGTACGACCTTTACCTTTTTTCCTGCCTGGGGAAGAGATGACTAACGCCGGTGCACCGTATCAATGAGCAAGCGTTTGCTTTTATATATAAAAACAAAGTACACTTTGCTTGCCCCCGCACGGTGCCTCGTCATGGCTCTCATGGCGTTGATCTGATGAGCACGTGACCTGACAACCGGCCTGTTTTTTGAAAGGTCAGTTTTTATCAATGAGATCCCAAATTTCAGGTAGGGCCGTCCACTCAAGTCTTATCCTGAATATAATCTATTCCCGGGTCGGACCCTTGAACATATTTCAAGGATTTCTCGGCCCAGATTTTGAAGCCTATTCCTTGCAAACTGCAAATTAGGTCCAAACTCTCTAAGCCTTTCGTTCTAAATTGCCTTTCTCATTACTACGGGCAAGACATCAAACATGCTGAGGGCTGTACCCTATGAAGGGAAGGCTCACAATTTTCCTGCAAAGGATGTTAAAAAAGGACTCCAAATCGTAATGAAATTGCAAAAAAACCAACCCCCGCCCGGGGTTTAACCCGCGGCAAATTTTGAACCCCATACCGGGGTTCAACCCGGCCGGGTAGGGAGTTAAACGAAGGATGAGCACACTTCCTTGGGTTTTACCGTTTTTCCCGGGGTTTTTAAAAGAAGATTGTGTCCCTGAAACTGACACAGGCCCCCCTGACCTAAGGGAGGCCCTACCGGCCCGGAGGCGTCCTTTGATTTCCTTCCGAGCTAGTATTGCCCGAATTGCGTTTCGGCGGCAGCTCAAATCCCTTTTAGGTCAGGTAGGCGACGATACAGGGTTTTTTGTTTCTACGCAATCTGGTTAGTAAGTGGTTTTGCACTCGCGTCTTTCCCTTTGGGGACCAAAAAAGTGATGAGGAGGGTCCAATTTCCCCTGGAGGGGGTTTTTAAAACTTCCTCTCAGCAGTCTTTGGGTAACAGTGGCAGTGATATTGGTCTCATACTGCCTGGGGGGCCTTGGGGTTTGGAATTGTACATGTAGCTTTCTTCCCAAACTGCTGGGAGTGTCCTGGCCCTTCACGCTTGTTAATGACGTCTATATGGCCTCCCATCCACTCTCCCGCCTAGCAATCATAGGACGTAACACCACGATCCCGCATGTCCCCCTTTTTTCTTAAAGGCACTCGGAATTCCCAAATCCGTGAGGTCTTCATCAGCACATCTTCGACTCACATCCTGTACGTTAGCTGGCGCTGTGGGAAAAAATCCTATGTATTTTCCGATGTTCTGTGGGACTGAGGGAGGCTTCCCCGGAAGTGAAAAGCTCCACTATTTCCAGCTTTCCCGGGGGGGTTCGGGGTGTGGTGGCCCCGGCTTGCTCTTGCCCTTTCTAGTTGAGCTTGCCCCATACTAGATAAGGTGGTTGAGCCCGAATGTTAGCACCACTCCACATTTCTCAGTTTTTACTTGGAAGACTCTGGGGGGATGCTGCAAATGGCTCTCAGAGTATTCCTATCCCGACATAGGGTTACGCCCGTATAGCTTCCCAAAAGAGTTTATCGGGGTTCTGCTCCCGCACCTATTGTTGTAGAACCACCTTTTCTTTTGTGAGTGCGTCTGCGTAATTCTTTTGGGAAATTTCGCACTCCGCCTGGGGGATAACAGTGATTACTCCTGTTCACCCTATCACGTTTCAGATAAGGGGTTTGTGGACCACCGTCATGAAGATAAACCTGGTACACCCTTTCCCTTGGCCCTCTTTTTGTCCCCTCTAGGGGGCAGGACAATGGGAGGCCCTTTTAGTTGAAGGTGGTGATCATGCAAAGGGTCATGACAAGGGTGAGGATGAGTTTCCCTTTTTGCTCCTGCGCGAGTTTTCTTGACCCGAAGGTAAGGTCGAGGGAGCCACCCCAAAAGGGGGTTGGGTTCCATTGTTAGCAACTTACCTCTGGAATATCGTGTAGGAGCATTGCTATGTGCTGCCACAGCATGGTTCTGAGTGAGAGGCACTTTTGGGGATTGCGTTTAAATCTCCCCCACATAATCACTCAGTGGTGCTATGCGAGGGGCTCTGCAATGTGAGGGTGGCTTGGGGTTTTTGTAGAGTTTAAAAGGTAAAGGGTGCCCCAGTATGTGCACAAGGATGGGCCCGTTTTCCTCGCATCCCCCCACAGTCCCCAGGTTGGCAAACCCCGGGGGTATTGTATTGGATACAAATACAGCTGGCCCCTCAGTGAACCCCGGGGGCCCTGTGCTGAAAAAACCCAGCAAAAACCAGGTAGTCTTGGGCACATAGTCGAGGCATCAGAGTTTCTTCAGAAGACGAGTCAACCCATCCCGAATTACGCCCCAGCAAGAGGGGCGTTTGCCCCTTTTGGCCCGAATGTTCCTTTGGGCCCTTTGAGGGGTGTTTTGGGTCCCGGGATATTCCATTGCGTTGTTCCTGAGCGGGAGACTGAGTCCTCCCTTTTGAGAACCTGCAAATTCATGCATCCACTGTCTCCTCCTGGGTCGTAACACACTCCGGGAGCATACTGACACCCCGGAAGTGCTCTGTTTTCGGGGAGTTGATTGTGTGCAATAAATCCGTGAACCCTTGAGGGGTGCTACGGTCCTCCCGGGTGAGGGTGTTTGGGGGAAGGTGTCAAATTTACTAAGAACAGTGTTCCAGTCCCACAAAAACACTCATTACGGAGCCCTCCCTTTATCACAAGATGGGACAGGGCTTTCCCCAAAAAGAAGAGACCACGATCTCCAGAAACACGGAGGACAAGATTTGGAAATGTGGGGCGAAATCTAGAAAAAGTTGCGAGGGGAAGAGGAAGATCCGCTCACTTTGTAGCAGATTTGACAGTTCCCAACCATGACCCAGCGACAATAAAAACAGGTGAGGAAATAAACACCCCACCCCCCGTGTCCATTTTTCAATGTGGAAGAGGTCGTGCCCAAAAATTTTGGGCACGCCCCTAATTCCACTTGAAAAAAGTAACACGACTATGACGTGCCCTCTCCTGCCTACGGTTAAAAGCGCTTCTCCGCTGATATCCCGTTTTCTATTAAAGATTGATGGACTGAACACACGACTAAGTTGAGGGCTTTTTCCCTCATTCTCCTCCTGTCTTTAAGTTTCTCCTACGTATGGGCTGATGAAGCCACTGGGGCGAAACGTTCCTCAATAAAATACCCAAAATTTTCAATTTTTCTAATTTTCAACATTCGGTTTTCCCGAACCCTTCATCTACACACTACAATTGTTTTAGAAAAAAAAGACTTCCTATGTCCTTTTTAAAACAAATTTATCCAACTTATAACCATTTTTTCTGGTTCTTTCCTGGGTTTGACACTCTCTACTTTTTTAATGTCTCCCTTTTTTTGCCTTCATCCCTTAACACTTCAATGAATCTCCCCTCATTTCTACGCCCTCCCCAGAGTGGGGGATTTAAGGCTTTTAATCATCTTTAACGGGATTCCTTACCGAAAACATTTAGTCATTCTTCTCGTATGTTTCTCTAATGAGTCTATGTCCATCCTGTAGTAAGGGGACCAAAACGACAGCATAATTAAATGGGGCCTCACTATGATTATAGAGCTGTAAAAAAAAATTTTTGGGCTTTTGTTACCATCTTTTTGAGATAAATCCAAGTAACTGTTGGGCCCTTGTTCGCACACTGAGGCATGCGTCTTGGGCTTAGATTTGCTTCCATGAACCCCAACCCTTTTTACTTTCGTTGACCAAGCTCTTTTTCACCAATTTATACTTGGGGGGGTTTATTTTCTTTAAAAAGGGAAAGTACCTTACACTACCCAAATGAATTTTCATCGCCTTTTTTTTCAGCCAAGACATTATTTGCCCAAAATCGTCGGGGTTCTTGTATCCCCTCGGAGTGAATTAGCGCCCTATCTTTTGTTCATCAGCAAATTTTACTCATGCATCTATCCCTTAAACAAGGTCATTATGAAATTATGAAAAAGGAGGCCAAAAACGATCCTTGTGGAACGCCACTAGTGACTAATCCCCTTCAATTCACTCCATTAATGGTAACTTTCTGCTTTCTAAGGGGTAAGCCAGCCTCAATCCATGCTAGAATTTACCCCCCTAAACCATAGCTGCCACTTTTTTAAAGTCTCTTGTGGGGACCTTCAAAGGGGCTTTACTAAAACCAAATAAAAAATTTAAAATTTTCCTTATCACGTCAACTGCCAAAAATTTTTCATTGAAGAAGTCAGTATTTTTGTCGGGCAGGAACGACCCCGTGAACCCATGCGAGATTCATTTAAAAGTTATGTCTTCAAGGATTTCTGAAATGTCAGCTTAAATTGATTCAATAACTTGCCCACTAAGATGTCAGGCTTTTTGCACGGTAATTTGAAGGAGGGACCTATCCCCGATTTGAATGTAGAACCCCATAAGCCATCTTAAAAAATTGGCACACACCGTAAGGATGGGGCAATTGAATACATCGTTAATGGCTGACAAGCTCCATCTTGCTTCCTTAAATACCCTGGAAAACAGCTCATCGGGTCCCGGGGGCTTATTTGTTTCGTTGGGGGGGGGGGGCTATCTGTTTAAATAACCCTGTCCCTCGTACAGTAATATTGTTAACTTTTAAATTCATCAGGAAATAAATAAATTTTTAAAATTTCGGAAAACCATTTTCATCTTCCTGGTAAAAACTGCAAAAATAGTCATTAAATAAGGAACCATTTCCCTTCATTTCCGTCACGCCCCTTTTCCCAAATTTTTAAGGTCCTACTTTTTTTCCCTTCACCTTCGTCCTATAACCTGAAAGAACCCCTTTGGATTTTCTTTGATTCATTAGCAACTCTAATTTATAGTCACTTTAGCCTTTCTAATCCCCTTTTTTTCTCTCTTTTAAACGAACATATTGGTCAGTAAAGGTTTAACCCCCCTTTGTGATGGCCTATAATTTCCCCTTTTCTCCCCCAATAGTGCTTTAGCCTCCTGTAACCCATTTGGGATTTTTATTTAGACCTAATTTCTCTTGGGAATGTAAAACCTGGGGACGGTTACATTATAAAAAAAACAACATAAAAGCAATCCCTTCATAATCTAAAATAGATCATCGCAAAAAAATCATTAGCTAGATAACCTCAATCAAGATTAACAGGTGTTCCCAAGTCCATTATAAACGGCAAAACAAAAATCGGGGGTTTTTATGTATTATCATTATTCTTGCTTTCCCAGTAATGCTGAAAGTGATGTTTTGTTCACTTCGCCAAGCTCTTCATGATCTCCAGATTTTTCACTATTTTAAAAGACACCCCTGGAGGCTCGTCACGCCTGCTTCAAAAATCCTAAACGGGTTTCCATAAAGTCCTGGACTCTAGTTTCCCGTCAAAAAATTCCCAGTCAATTTGACTAAATTAAAAGTCCCCTACTATGATATGTTATTGTGTCTAGAAGCCCTAACAATTTCGCCCCAAAGAAGTCTCCCCCATCTGATCCGGGCCCTGGAGGCGGTATATTAAACACCTAGAATTATTTTTCTTGACCCTCCACGAACTTCCCCAAAAACATTCGTTATGCTATCTATTTTTATCCCTTTTTTTTAGCAACAATTAAATTTTCTCGAACATAAAATGCAACTCCTCCCCCCTTCCCATTACATCTATCCAGTTAAATACTTAAACCCCTGAATATTACACTCAGCAGTCATACCCCGACTCTTTAAATAACCATTTCAGTTAATGCAATGTTATAAAGCCCCAGCACATGTACCAAAGTGTTCTTTAAATTTTATTTCTGCACTTTGACTTTTGCATAAAAAACCATAATTTTTTTCTTTTTGCCATTTTTTCCCATTGATCTTTGTTTTTTACACAATTCTAAATTTATTACCCAGTTATCCATGACAGTTATATTAAGATTTTTAATATCAAGCATAAGCAATATATCCATACCTTTATTACCTTTCTAAACCCATACCTCTAACTAATCCTAGTTTAAAGTCCAAACAACCCCCCAACTGAGTTAGCAAAAAACCCCCACACCTGCCCGGGATAAGTGAACCCCATCCTGGCATAATGTTTTTTCGGCCACAGAAGTTGTCCCAGTTGTAATAAATTTGTATGCTTTATCCTTACAGTGTTTACCCAGCCAACAATTAATAAAAATTGCTCTGGACAACCTTCATTAAAAACACCTCTTTTGGGAAAAAATGCCACATATAACGGGACACCCCCCTTCTTCCTAATTAGTCTATAGCTGTCCTGAATTTTCTAACAAAACCCCTCACTTCACGTTTTGCTACTCTTTCCCCTCCCACTGAGGCAAAAAAATGGGATTGATCCCATTCCCTTTCATGATGTTGTCAAGCTGGCTAACAAGTCTCCATCCCACCCCCAGGAAAGCAAACCCTCTGCCCCTTCCCCCTGCCCTTTTAAAGCAGAAGCCCACCATGTACCAAAGTACTCCTTCCTTGTTGTCGTTCGTCGTGACGATCCCAGATCACTCCCCATTCGTCAGGTTGCACCGAAAATGCTTGGAGGTTTCCACAAGATTTCTACAGCATCTCTTTTTTCTTTATCTTTTCCCCGCTTTCCATTCGTTTTCTTAAACGTCAACTTCTCTCCTGCTGTCCAGCCACGCCCACACCCCTTTGACTGGGGACTCGAAACGGGAGGACCACTACAATCCTTTGTCTCCTGGGCAATCGCCGTTCTCCATCTTTCGCTACCCTAAATTTCCTTTAAGCTGCTGGTAAATTTGCCGATGGGGGGCATTTTGGGTTCAGTCAAGGGGAGCACACAAGAACTTCTTCACAGAGTTAAGTACAGGTCCCACTGGTTAAGAAAGGGTCACCAGACCCTGAGTTAAGTCGGGTTTCACCACTGAGTTAAGTACGGTCACCACATACAAAAAAGATAACCCAGTTGAACAAATGTCTTTTAAATTTCATCTTGTCGGTATTGTATACGTCACACAACAAAGCACATTACAAAATGAACACTGAAACAGACTTTGCCTCTTCCGTCTATATTTTTCCAACCATTTTTTATGTTACCCCAAATAAAACTTTTTTATCTTTTTACAATGTACGAATTAATTGCTCTACCTATTGAAATTTCTTTTGTCACTACCACTACTACTACTAAAACTCTACTATACTATACTACCACCACTAGTGAACACGAAATGGTACCCCACTAGTTTTGCACCTCACCTAGCCTTTTTTACCCTCTGTGTCCTGTATTGTTTTTAAATGGCTTGATAAACCCCTCCGGGAAGCGAAACGTTCCCAAAAAAAATTTGTCACTTTAAAGTTACACTTGTGCCCTTTTTAACTTTACTTTATTGTGGGTAATTCTACCAACTTTATTACTACTGCATCATTTATCTATTACATTCAACCCCTATACTACTACTTCCCTTCAAATACTACTACTACACTATTTTCCAAATTTCTATTACTGCTACACTACTACTTTCCCATTCTATTACTACTACTACTACTACTTCCACTTCTATTACTACTCAAAAAAACTACAACACCTTTTCTACTTCAACTGCATTTTAATATTTGTAGTACAAACGTTTTTTTTTTCCCTATTATTTTTCCTATTTCTACTACCACTGCTCTTAATTTTACTACAATACAATTATTACTATTCCTACTACTGCTTTTAAATTACTCAAATTATTACAAATACTACAATTATTACCACTACTTTTACTTCACTACTAAAAACTACGAAAAAAATAGGACACAAGTGCAACTAATGTGACGTTTTTTTTTTGGGGCAACGTTTCCTCCCCAGGAGTTTTTGCCCAAGCCTTTACCAACTTGTTTATCCCTCCGGGAGAGTAAAATTTTTTGCCACAAAAAAAGGGCCACATTAGTTTCACCGTGAAAATTTTACATTTGTGGGTAATTCAAACCAACATTTTTACAATTACACTATTATTACTCCACTATTCCCTACTACTACACAACTACAACTACTACATATTTTTAACAACTACTTCTCCCTTCTACTAAAACTTACTACTACTACTCCCTACAAACAACAAAAATACAAACAACTACTACAACTACTCAACGTCTTTACAAACTACTACTACAACTATTTACAAACTACACACTTACTCCTACAACTACTCTACTACACTACTACCCTCCTTCCTTATTTAAAACCTTTTTTTTAAACAAAAATGGGTTCCCCCTTTTACCAAAAAGTTGGTTTTGGGAGTTCCTTTTAAAGGACAAAGGTTTAAGTTGGGGGGAAATTCCGCCTGAAAGGACGGAAGGGGTGCCCCGGGAAGTGGATTGGCGGGGGCCCACGACCCTCCAGTGCCTTGGAACAATCATAAACTTTTAATGGGATTTCCCAAAAACAAAAAGGGTTTACAATCCCCGTGACAAAAAAAAAATACAAAAATTTGGGTTTGGAAAACACGAAAGCAAACACATAACATATTTATTAGAAAACTTTTCGGCCTCCCTTCAAGTTTTCTTAGTGCCCTTTCCCTAGCCCCAACGGGCGGTATTTTTTAACCCCAAGGGTTTTATCCCATAAAACAAAAAACCCGCACAAAAGGGGAGGGGGAGCTTACGACGACGTTTGGGCCCGCCGGACCTTTTACAAAGTTACACGGTGTTTTGTAAATGGTACAAGTGGGGCCCAAAACCCGGGTCCACTAAGTGAATACCGTCTGGCAGTCGACATGTTTTAACTGCCCTACCAAACCGGAGGGGGGTAGACACCTCACTTTCCCAAAAAATTTTAAAAAGCTGCGAAAAATGGGAATTTACAATACTTTTTATTTTTTTTTAATGCCTCCGGAAAGAAGAAGGTTTAGAGTTGTAAAAAGGGCACTTCAAAAAAACTTCCAATGCCCCCCTTTTAATATAAAGGGTTTGGCCCGGGAGTGCTTCCCAGGGCATGAACTCTGCCCTTTGGAAAATAATTGGGTTTCCAGAAATTTTTGTCCATGAGAAAGGGTTTTTTAAGGGTTTTTGTTTCTGGCCCGTCGACCCTCTGCTTGTTGTGGAAAGTAATTTTGGCATTGGGGGGAAATTTTATGGGGTTGGATGTGAGGGGCCAAAGGGTGTGGAAAGTTGGTAAGGGGCCCCATGAAGAGCTAAACCACTGAAGACTGCAACACCTTTTATCTACAACGCAACTTTAGCACATCTGAGGGAAAATTTCTTTACAGAAGAGGAAGAAGATGGAAAAGGTGCCCTTTTCTGAGATTTTAAAGGGGTTTGGGGGGCAATGTGAGTAGGGTGCAAGCATTTGTGGAGGGAACATCACCCCCGAGAAAGCTGTTTCAATCTTTTTGCTGGGATTTTTACAATTACAATGCCAGTCCCCCTTTTAGGGAAAATTTTAAAAAACCCAAAACAGAGCCTCTGGACCAATATTTTTTTGGGGAAAGGGGGCCAGTTACTCTCAAGCTGATCCAAATGGCAAATAAAAGACAAAGAAGGGAAGTGAAACCCGAGAGGGACTTTTGGGAAAATAAGTCCTTTGGGCGGGGAAACCCCCTACCAAAAAAAAACCTCCCTCCCCTCTCCCCTCCCTGTCATGCTGAATGTTCATTCTTCTTTTCATGTAAATCTATATTTAAGCTAAAAAAAATTTTTTTTTAATACTTTTGGGAACAGATTAATTGGATTTACGTTATTTTGTTATGGGGAGAATGTTCCAGTTTTTGTTGATTTCGGTTTTCGCCAGTCTGTCTGGAATGGATTAATGATGAATACCGAGGGTCCACTGGATATAAAAACAAATCCTCGTAGATATTGTACTGATAGATGGTACAGCATGTCTAATCATGCCTGCACATGTCTGCATACAGTAGGACCCCATCTTACAATGTTAATTCGTTCCATAAGAAACAATGTAAAGTGAATTGATGCATTCCTGAACCATAATACAGTGGAACCTCAGCTTACGAATTTAATCCGTCCGTGACCTTGTTCGTATCCTGATTTGTTTATGTACTGAGTCAATGTTATTAATCCGTTCCAGTGGAATTCCTGCTCTCAGGAGGCACGACAAAATACTTGAGTATGACGCTAATATTAATCCTACGACTTATTTATCACAATTCATCTAATTTCACCATCACTCAAGGAATACACAAGAGTTGTATCATTGTCATTGTTCAGTATTTCTTCGATGTCAGCTTCCTGTAACTCCATTAGCATACAGTTAAGATGAGTAAATAGAATTGTTAATGTTTAGTGCTTGGGAACGTTTATTCTGTTAGTGGGTGGGATTTGTGAAGGACCTGCCTAGTATGGGCCAAAAGGCCTGCTGCAGTGTTCCTCCTTTCTTATGTTCTTATGATGATGATGATGATGATGATGATGATGATGATGATGATGATGATGATGATGATGATGATGATGATGATGAGTGGTGGCGGCGGCGGTGGTGACCATATACACATATATGCATACCAGGAGTTGTGACTCGACCCGTGCAACCACAATTAGGTGAGTATGCGTACAGAAATTTACACACACACACACACACACACACACACACACACACACACACACAAGACTCTGTATACCATCTACGTCAGGCCCAACTGGAGTATGCAGCACCAGTTTGGAATCCACACCTAGTCAAGCACGTCAAGAAATTAGAGAAAGTGCAAAGGTTTGCAACAAGACTAGTACCAGAGCTACGGGGATTGTCCTACGAAGAAAGGTTGAGGGAAATCGGCCTGTTTACACTGGAGGCCAGGAGGGTCAGGGGGGAAAATGATAACGACATAAAAAAATACTGCGGGAAAAAGACAAGGTGACAAAGACGGGATGTTCCAGAGATGGGGCACAGACACAAGATGTCACAATTTGGGAAATGAAGACTCAGATGAATCAAAGGGATGTTAGGAAGTATTTCTTCAGTCATAGAGTAGTCAAGCCGTGGAATAGCCTAGAAAGTGACATAGTCGAGGCGGGAACCATACATAGTTTTAAGGCGAGGTATGATAGAGCTCATGGAGCAGGGAGAGAGAGGACCTAGTAGCAATCAGCGAAGAGGCGGGGACAGGAGCTATGACTCGACCCCTGCAACCACAAATAGGTGAGTACAAATAGGTGAGTACACACACACACACACACACACACACACACACACGTATGTCTTCCTGTAGATGGCATTTTATGCCCATTTTCCACTCATGGTTTTGGGTGTCGTGAGGTAGAGGAGGCTGGGCTTGTGGGACCCAGGGATGACCATGTGGGATCCTTCAACTTTCCGATTTTATTTCAATCATTACTCGAGAACGCCTTGACTACTAGACTTAAAAGGTACACTCCTACAGGTATACTCCTCCAGGTATACTCCTCCAGGTATACTCCTCCAGGTATACTCCTCCAGGTATACTCCTCCAGGTATACTCCTCCAGGTATACTGGGATACCTGGAAGATAAAATACAATAATAGTTTGTTGGGATTTTTAACCCCGGAGGGTTAACCACCCAGGATAACCCAGGGAAGGGTTAGCCATCCAGGATAACCCAGGGAAGGGTAGCCACCCCGGGTAAAACCCCGGGGAAGGGGTTTGCCAGCCAGGATAACTCAGGGGAGGGTTAGCCACCCAGGATAACCCAGGGAAGGGTTAGCCAACCAGGATAACCCAGGGAAGGGTTAGCCACCCAGAATAACCCAGGGAAGGGTTAGCCACCCAGGATAACCCAGGGGAGGGTTAGCCACCCAGGATAACCCAGGGAAGGGTTAGCCACCCAGGATAACCCAGGGAAGGGTTAGCCACCCAGGATAACCCAGGGAAGGGTTAACCACCCAGGATAACCCAGGGGAGGGTTAGCCACCCAGGATAACCCAGGGAAGGGTTAGCCACCCCCGGATTTAAACCCCGGGAAGGGTTAAACCACCCAGGATAACCCAGGGAAGGGTTAGCCACCCAGGATAACCCAGGGGAGGGTTAGCCACCCAGGATAACCCAGGGAAGGGTTAGCCACCCAGGATAACCCGGGGAGGGTTTTTCCACCCAGATAACCCGGGAGGGTTAGCCACCCAGGATAACCCAGGAGAGGGTTAGCCACCCAGGATAACCCAGGAGAGGGTTAGCCACCCAGGATAACCCAGGGAGAGTTAGCCACCCAGGATAACCAGGGGGGGATTAGCCACCCAGGATAACCAGGGGAGGGTCCCACCCCGGAAACCAGGGGAAAGGGGTTTGCCACCCAGGAAAAACCCAGGGGGGGGACCACCCAGGATAAAACCCGGGGGGTGTTACCACCCAGGGGTAACTCAGGGAAGGGTTAGCCCCCCCCAGGGAAAACCCCGGGGGGGGGTTAGCCACCCAGGAAACCCAGGGGAGGGTTGCCACCCGGATACCCGGAAGGGTTGCCACCCCGGATAACCCGGGGTGTTAGCCAACCAAAAAG
>NC_069442.1:40578392-40655987 GCF_026875155.1 Cherax quadricarinatus | reverse complement strand
TAGCCACCCAGGATAACCCAGGGGAGGGTTAGCCACCCAGGATAACCCAGGGAAGGGTTAGCCACCCAGGATAACCCAGGGGAGGGTTAGCCACCCAGGATAACCCAAGGGAGGGTTAGCCACCCAGGATAACCCAGGGAAGGGTTAGCCACCCAGGATAACCCAGGGGAGGGTTAGCCACCCAGGATAACCCAGGGAAGGGTTAGCCACCCAGGATAACCCAGAGGAGGGTTAGCCACCCAGGATAACCCAGTGGAGGGTTAGCCACCCAGGATAACCCAAGAAAGGCAATACATCATCGAGGACTGTTTTTCTAATCTCTATTGCTGTATAGTCCTTGTGGCTTAGCGCTTCTTTTTGATTATAATAATAATAATCTAATCTCTATTGGGGTCCACAATCTTGTTCCCCAGGATGCGACCCACACCAGTCGACTAAACCCAGGTACCTACTTGCTGCAAAATGAGCAGGACAACAGGTGTACGGAAATGCATCGAAATATTTCTACCCCGCCGAGAATCAAACCCGGGCCCTCCGTGTGTGAAGCGCAAGCTTTGCCAGCCAGGCCATGGGGTCACTCATATTCTAAGAGATGTAGTTAGATTTGGTGGTATACCCATGATATACCTCTGCCTGGTTTCATGAGATTTTCTACCCTCGGAGCCCAGTCTGAGGCCAGGCTAGTTGATTTGATCCTTAGCAGAGATGGTGATCCAGTTTCCACTTGGAAGTAGCAAATAGACCTGGGTCTATTTCCTCCCACCCAGTTGTCTCACTCTTCTATACTGTTATGGTATTGTATTGATTTGTGAATTTTGAGGTTAGGCTTAGAAATGTAAAGTTTACTCCACGTTACAATATAAAAGAAAAAATATAATAAATCCTAAAAAATACTTTTATTACTACATGCATGGGGAAAGTACTAAGCTGATATAAATCATACAGTCCCTAGGACAATGAGAGATAATCAGGTTCAATTAGTGCTAAAATACTGTTATACAGTACATCTATAAAAAATGAGAGAGATGCACAGAATTCAGAGCAAAAAAAAATAAAATAAAAGGTGATATGGGGTTTTCAAAGGTATAATTCAGAAGGCTAAGGAGGGGTTATTGTAGTTTGAGAATATAGAAACATTGGAGGAATAGGCTGAAGAGGAGCATGTATAAATCTAGGGTGTAAAGTAGAAGGGGTAGGGGTGGGTGGAGGAAAGGAGTAAAGAGGCTTTAAGTTTTATGGGTTTGAACATCCAGCAGGCTTGTATGTGATAGATAGAAGTGAATAGAGACAAGTGGTTTTTTAATGGATATGCTGTTGGAGTGTGAGCAAGATAACTCTTATGAAAAGATTCAGGAAAACTGGTTAACTAAACATGCATCCTAGAAGTGGGAAGGGCAGTGCCTGCACTCTGGAGGAGGAGTAGAGAGTTGAAGTTAGAGGGTAAACTGATTGTGATGTCAGCGCACTTCTGGGAAGATGGCAATTGCTTTCTTCTTTGAAGCATTCTTTGGTAGGAGGTGGCTGAATTAAGGAAAATGTCCAAGTTCCTAATGCTAGAAGCTTAGACATCCAACAGGCTTGTGTGAGCATGTTAGATATGAATAAGTGGAAAGTAGTAGTTTTTAGGATATGATGTGCTGTTGGAGTGTAGGTAACATTTATGAAGGGACTTGGGAAAACTGGCTAGCTGGACTCAAGTATTACAGCACATGTACTCTGAAGAAAGAGTGGGGCTTTTGCAGTCTGGAGGGTAATTTGAACTGTAATGTCAGCACACTTCTGGCAAGACAGTGATTGAGTGACAGTGCACGTTTTCTTCTTTGTCAGGTCACCCTTTCTTGGGAAGACAGCCATTTTTTTTTTTTTTTAAAAAGGTATGATTACACATACTATAAGAAATCTATACATTATCCTTGCACTCACAACAGCCATGCTCTATGCTGTTCAGATGGCTAGAATCGTGTTGCGGTAAGAAGGCAGTAAAGGCCAACAACTAGAGGGAAAGACATTTCAGTCCTGGGACCTTGATCAATTTAAATACCAGTACTGTACAAGTATTTAAAATGATCAAGATCCCAGGACTGAAATGTCTTCAATAAAGTGGCTGCATTTATGCCCATTTCCCTCTGGCTAAAGGTATCATGCATGTCATTCCCATCATCCTCTTTTCAGACATCATCACTGGAAAGTGTCCTTCAAGAGGTGCTGAGATGCTGCAAGGTCTGGATGTATTATCCAAGCATTCTCATACATAAAAAAAAAAAAGTTTTGACTATTTAAAATCTTGAACATCACTCCGTTATCCTTCCACTAAGCTCATGACTTGCATTTCTCACCAAATATACTAGCAAAGTTCTTTAGGAATGTGGTAATTTGGAGGCAGTGGAGATGTCGTGTCTAAGGGCCATGTGTGATGTAAATATTATGCAGAGAATTCGTTGTGTGGAAATTAGGTGGTGTGGAGCTACTAAAAGTATTAGTCAGAAGGCTGAAGAGAGGCTGTTGAGGTGGTTTGGTCATTTAGAGAATGGAATAAAGTAAAATGAGTTGGAAAGCATATAAATCTGTAGGGGAAGGAAGGCAGGGTAGGGGTCGTTCTTGAAAAGGTTAGAGGTTTTGTGGGCATGGGGCTTGGACTTCCAGCAAGCATGGGTGAGCGTTTTAGATAGGAGTGAATGGAGGCGAATGGTTTTTTTGGGACCTGTTTTGAGCGGGCTGGAGTGTGAACGGGTAATATTTTTTGAAGGGACCCGGGGAAAACCCGGGTTTAGCGGACTTGAGCCTGGAAAGGGAAGTAAAAATCCTCCCACTTTAAAAAAGGGGTTTTGGGAATTACATTTGGGAGAGACATCTAAACTGTTTTATCTGAGCACCTCGAAAAGCCAAATATTTTTTTTATTTTTTTATTTTTTTATTAATTTGAGCAACAAACAGAGGAACCAAAAAATACAGGTAAACAGCAGGGCCAAAGCCACAAATAAAAGGGCATAGAAATTTATGGGCGGGCAAAAAAAACCTTTTAAAATTTAAAACAAAGGGAAATGAAAAATCAGTGATAAAACTTTATTGAAAACAGAAAACTAAAAAGCACAAATGAGAAATTAAACAAAAGACAGGTCATATGGTTCCCTGAAATTGCTGTACTTTCAGTCGAAGGATTTTCCCTTTTTAGGTAGTGATTTAAAAAATAATAAAGTTAGATTGGGTTTTTTTTTTTAAAAATTTATGTAAAATAAAATTTGTGAGAAACTTTTAAGATATACAATTTATAAGGGTTTTTCAGAAAAATTTGAAAGGGGGTAAGGCCCCGGGGATTGTTTGGGTAAAGATAAAATTTTAAAAAGCAGGTGGGATATAGTTTTGGAGTGGTTGGGGGCAATTTTTTAAAAAAAAATTAGGGAAGAGGGTAAGGTACCTAGGGTTTTGCGAGAGCAGGGATAGTTTCCTTTTGATAAAGGCAAAGGGGATAAAAGAGAGTGCAAAAAAAAAGGGGGATAAGTCTTTTTAGTGTACCGGGTTAAAGGTATGGTAGAGTTATAATTAAAAGAATTAAGATTTAAGACGGAAAAATGGATAGCAATGAACAAGGGGGTTTTTGGGAAAAAGGTTTGGGGGGTTTGGGGACCAGGTTTTTAAACATGAAACATATTTTTTGAACATTTAATTTTAGATAAGGCAAAAAGGGGTTCTTTGTGATTTAGGTTTTGGGAAAAAGGGCGATGACAGGGGGTTTAGGGGGAAAATGGGCAGATGTTGCAATTTGTATGGTGTAGGATAGTTAAACGAAAGCAGTGAAGATTTTTTACGGATTTTGAGGCTCAAGTTAAAAGTATGTGGGAAAGGGGGAAAATTTTTTTCCCAGTAAAAGAAAGGCCTTAGAAAAGGGAAATGTGGATTTCCCGTGTTTTTTAATTATTTAAAGAGGGGTTTTTGTAAAGAAGAAAAAAGCGAGGGTTTTGGGAAGAGGCGGGGAGTTAAAAGATAAAGAATCACACACAAAGGGGATTTTGCCCCACAGCTGCTCTTTTTGGGGGATGAACTGTGCTCTTGGGAGATTCTGAAGAGAACCCTGCAGAGTTTGGGTGGAAATTTGGTGGGGTTTGGCCCAAAAAGAAAAAAATTTTAAAGGGTGAAACAGGAAAGAAAAGGGTTTAAATGGGGATAACAAAAAGTTTGGGTTGATAAAAATTTTTAAAATATCAAAATTGGAGGGAGAGAGTATGGGGGAGGTAAATTTAAATTCAGATTTTTTGGGATTGGACGTGTCACCCGGAGGGGTCTAAAAGTTTGAGGTGAATCATAAAAATTTGGGATGGGGGAAAAAGAGGGGAGGGGTGCACTTAGGAGCGTGGAGAAAAAAGAACTTTGCCCTTTGGGGAGGCAAAGGGGGGGAATTATGAGGGGAAATTTTTTACCAACGCTCTTATATGGGTGTGAAGCGTGGTGATGAATGTTGAAAGCGAAGAAAAAGGGGCGGGAGGCAGTGGAATGTCATTTTTTGGGGGCAATGTGTGGTGTAAATAAATGCAGAGAATTCGTATTTTTGGAAGTTGGGAGGAGGTGCGGGTTCCCAAAAAACTTTTTGTCCGAGGGCGAGGAAGGGTTTTTGAGGGGGTTTCGGCCCATGTAAGAAAAAATTGAGCGAAACAAAAATAAATTTAAAAGGGTTTTATCAGCCCTGTAGTGGAAGGAAGGGGGGGAAGGGGTCGGCCTAGGAAGGTTGGAAGGGGGGGGAAAAGGGGGTTTTTTGTGTGCGAGGGGTTTGGGACTTCCGAAAGGCATGCGTGACCCGGGGTTTTGATAGGAGTGAATGGGGGAAAAAGGGGTTTTAAATTTTTACTTAAACGTCGTTGGATGTGGGGCAAAAACATTTATAAAGGGGGTTTTTTGGGGAAACCGGCGGGCCCCGGACTTGAGTTCTGGAGATGGGAAGTACATGCCTCACCTGAAGGAGGGGGAAAAATGTTGCATTTAAAAAACGGGTAGTGTAAAGCCCCCTTCTGGCAAGACAGGAGGAGTAAATTGTTTGGTTTAAAAGGTTTTTCTTTTTTGGGGCCCACCCTCCCCTTGGGGGAAAATCGGCCAGGGGGTGATAATAAAAAAAAAAAAAATAAAACAGTTATTCAGTATTTTTTTGGGTTTTTGGTGATTAAGTGACTTTAGAAAAGACTTGAATATTTTAAACGGGTAGTGTTTTCTTTAATTTACAGGAAAAGAACCCCAAAGATTTTAAGGGCCCTTTTTAAATGGCATGAGTTTTTGCATAGCTTTAGAAAAAAACAGGAAATAAAAAGAGTGATCTGTGCCTTTGTTAGGGCCCATGTTTTCTGTTGAGGTAGGCAAGGAGGATTTTTGAGGGGAGGGTTAAATCAATTTAAGTGTTCAAATGTATAAAAAAGGGTTGCAATAATAATTTTATGGTTTTTTTGAAAAGGGAGTAGGATTTTTTGGGAATATTGGTGGAGTTTTGCTCCCCTGAAATGAAAAATTTTTTTAATCATTCTAACGGGGCACCCCTTTTTTTGGGGTAATTAGTGGTCGGGAGATGGTTTTAAAATTGTTGTTGGACCCCCAAAGCAAAAATTTTCCATAATTTGGGGGAAGGGGTAAAAAAGAGAGTGTTTAAGGGCCCAAAGGGGGGCTGACTGTGGGGGCATAGAACCGTATCTTCGATAGAAATGCCTACAGCCCCTTGGAAATTTTCTTAGAAATTTGTTGAAATTGTGTATAAAAATTTGAGTCTATTATAAAGGGTTTGGTTTTCCAAAAGAATTTTTCCCTCTTTTGGGTTTTTGGTGATAGTGATCCTTTAAAATTATGTTAAGAGGGACATCTGTAGCTCTTTTACCAAACTAAATGAATGGGTTTTTTGTAAATTTTTTTAGTGTAAGTTTTTTAGTCCCCATCCAGGTAATATTTTCGAAAATTGGAAATCAAAATATTGGCTACTTTACTGGGCTCAGTGGAGAAGAACGTATTTAGTTTCATCTGCAAAACATGGGGGTTTTGAGAAATTTGGGCCCAAACCCTTTTGGGTAGGTCTTTAAATGTAAGAGAAAGAGAAGAGGGCCAAGGACACTTCCCTGGGGACACCAACTGTAATTGGTTGTGGGGAAGAGCTTGGGCCCTTTTTCCGACACTTTTTTTGGCTTCTGTTGCGGAGGTAGGATTAAGGGATTGAAGGGGGTGCCCTCTTATACCATAAATTTTGACAATTTTAAATGAGCAAGTCATTTTCCAACAAAATCAAAAGCTTTTTGTAAGTCCCAAAGAATCCCCAGTGGGGCTTCTTTTTTTTCTATTGCAGTGATATATGTTCTAGCAAGTGATAATACATCAAGGGATTTTTATTAGGAAATGAAACCAAATTTGGGAGGGTTGAGAAATTTTTTTGGGGATGAGGTAAAAATTAAATAAAATTCGTTTAAGAATTAATTTTTTTGAAGATTTTTTGAGAAGTGTGTAAATTGGATATTTGGGCCCATAGTTTTTTACAACTCTTTTGGGCTCCCCTTTTTGGGTTTGGGGTGACCCCCTTTCATTTTGAGAACTGTAGGGAAGGTGGAGGATTCAATGGATTTTTTAAAGAGGGTTTTTCAAGATTGGTGAACACTTGTGCACTTTTTTTTTATATAAAGGGGTAAGGTATTTAAAAAACTCCTGCCCTTTTTTTTTAGTGCGTTGGGTAATAAGGGAGACTTTTGTATGGGGTTTGTCGGGGCTAGGAAAAGTGTTTTCGGGTAGTTGCCCGTGAGGTAGGGCATTTGGTGGGGTATCTGAAGGGTTGGGGTTTTATTGGGAAGGATTTTTCCTATTGGAGAAGAAACCCTTGATCTGTTTTCTGTTTTTTGTTGGGGGAGTTGGGGGTTTATCTGATTTTGCTAAATTTTTAAATTTTTCCCATTTCCCTGATATCTTTTTTGTTCCCAAATTTCTGATAAAGGGTTTTTTTCCCGGTCTTTTTTTTATCACCCCCGTAATTGATAATCTTTTCTCTAATTTAAACAATATTTTTTCCCCTTATCAGGCTGGTTAGGATTGACGAGTAAAATTTTGTTTGGTCCTCTGGTATGTGACCCCTTCTGACTGTTTTTCATATCGGTTTTGGATTTAGGATTTTAGAATGCTGGGTGTTAGCCAGGGGGCTCTTTAGTCCCCTTAGCTGTCATCTGTTTTTGTTTTTTTTAGGGGAGTGCTTGTTTTTAGAGATATTGGGTCTTTTTTTTGAAAATTATTAATACATTCGTCAAAATTTTGTAAAATTTCCCAGCTCAGTGTGCCAGTCAAGTTTGGTTTCCGCTGTTGGTTTAAGTTTTTTATTGGCCCCGCCTTTATTGGGGAAGTCGAATGTTGGGCTTTAGTTTTCTTGGGGGGAATTTACCCCAAAATTTTTTATGAGGAAAGTAGGGTAGTGGTCTGTGGTAATTTTTTTTGTAATTGGGCCCATTTTAAAGGGATATGGTGTTGGTCCCGATGTGGGCAAGAGGGAAACACTATCTCTGTAAAAATCTTGTAGGTTTTTTTTTTCTGTTGGGAGCAACAAGCAATTACTCATTGTGTTTGTGAATTCAGTAACGTGGGGTCCTTTTCTTTCAGGAGATTTATACTGAAATCACCTGAAGTAGTAAGTGATCTTTGTTCAATGCGTGCATCAGTTATCATACTTCCTGGGTTTTTACTAAATTGGGTAATGTTTTGGGGCTTGGAAATCGGAGATGTTTATCACTGTGAAAGGTTTTTGGGAGGTATTTGGGTTTGAATTTTTTTTATTATTCCCCATGTTCATCCCTTGTGCAAGTATTTGTGATAAACTATTTAACTGAGTAGTATATACTTTTTTTCCCCCCCCCTTTTTTGATCTGTCCACAGTTGTGTATGGCTTGTTTTCCAGGAATGGCAAATGACATCTGGTTTTATCAGGGTTTAGCCAGGGGTTTTAAATTAGTGTAATGATGACAATTGGCATGCAAAAGGGAAATTTTGAAAAGCTATGAGGTCATCGAAAAACTTTCTTAAAGATCGAAATTGTTGTTAAAGATAATTTTTTGTTGTTGTTGGGACTGATAAGTGCCTTTGAAATTTTTCGCAGTGAATTTAAATTTCATAACGTTTGTTTTTTTAAAATCATTAAAAAAAGAGGTTTGGGATCGGATCAATGCTTGTAATCCCAAAATTTGTAGTGAAAATTTTAGGGTTTGAAATTTAAATAAAAAATAAATAAATATTTTAAAGCTAAAAAAAAAAAAAGACCTGAATTATTAACAAATGTAAAAAAAAGAGCTAAGGTAGTTTTTTAAACCCAAAATAAAAGGGGAAAAATATAAAAGGGGGGCCCAAAATAATTTTTGGTGAACAAATAAAGGGGTGATCAAAAAATGGAACTTGGAATAAAAGAAAGTAGGGAGTATTTTAAAGGTAATTTTTTAAAGTTAGAATTATAATATAAAATTATAATATAAAAAGGGGCTAATAAAAAGTTGTGGGTGGGAAAAATAAAAATGGTAAAACAAATAAAAAGGCTTTTAAATAAAAAAATTTGGGAAAATAGTGAAATTATTACACTTTACACCTGAGAATAGCACCTTGATTTTTTTTAACAAATTTTGAATACAGAACTAAGGTAGTTTATAAAAGCAAAAAAAAGGGAAAAAAAATATAAGGGAAATAAAATTAAGTTTAAAAATAAAAAAAGTTAAATGGACAGATGGTCACTATAAATAATAAATTTGGGTTTTGGGGGTAAGAAACGATTTTTAATATTTAAAAAAGTTGAGCATTTTATTGCAAAAAATAAAAAATAAAAAAAAAGGGTATTGGTACCAAACAAACAAAAGAAAGTTTTGGTACTTTTCAAAAAAGTAATTGGAAGAACACTAATTGCCCCACAAAAATAAAAAATACTAAAAAAAAAAGTTTGTGGTAAACAAAATTAAAAAGGGGAAAAGGGAAGAACAATTTAATTAAAATAAATTTGGAGTAAATTTACTTTTTAACTTAAAATTATGAGCAATAAATAGCAATAAGAAAAAAAGTATAAGTATTGGAGGTAGTTGGGTTAGCTATTTAGAAAAAAAAAATAAAAAAATAATGCACAATATAAAAGTAACGTACACTTTATGCACCACACGGGTATAAGTATTAAGGGCCTTATCTAAAACTGTTACAGAAATGCAGCTGATAAAATGTTGAATTTATGAAATTTTTTTTTTCTTTTTTTGTTTTTCCCTTTTTTTTTGGGTCACCCGCCCTTGGGAAAGGGATGGCCAAAGTGTTACAAAAAAAAAAACTGTATTTAAAAAATCTAAAGATAAGATTTTTTTTGGGAATTTTTTAAATTGGAGGGTTTTGTCACCCAGGGATAAACCCCAAAAAAGTAAAGCATCTTTAAAGGAAAATGCATACTTTATTTTTCCCAAAGGGGGCCTTCAATCTTGGGCTCTCAGCAATGGGGTTTCCCACCTCTTCAAACAACACCCCCGGTACCTACTTACCGGGAGGTAAAAAAGGGACCGCAGGGAAGGAAACACCCAAAAATTTCCCCCCCATAAAACCCGGGATTGAACTTTCAAAACCCCCACGTGCGGCGAAAAACTCAACTAGAATCAAGCATAATACAAGCCCCCCTGCTCTAAAATTTACACCAGTTTTTCTAATGCAAATAATCACCCGGTAAATTTCCTCTCCCTAAAAAAGTGTTAAATTTTTATATTGTTTTCCCCCCATGGTTTTTGTGACTTATTTCCCTTTAAAATTTTTCTTTTTTATTCCATAAACAAAATATCTCTAACTTAAATTTCCCTGGTTTTATATTTTCTGTTATGTTTACTTAGCTTCTCTCAGACTAAGCAGGCAGAGCAAAAACTTTTTTCAAATTTTATCACCTCTCAATATTATTACACATGCTCAAGATAAATGAAAAACTCTTTAATGTATCTCCATTTATTGGAATGTAAATAGTTATCACTTCCCTGAACTACCAATTTCCTATCTTAAATTAAATTTGAATAAATGTATGTCATGACTTCTATACAGTTCATGCTGATCTTCCAAGGGAATGCTCTCCTTCCAGAAATTTTCTTCCATTAAACCAAAAAATCTATTCTGAATCTCCAGGTTGTTTCCTGTAGTTCGATGCTCGTAGCTGAGAATGACAGTGGTGCTGGTCCCACAGAGGCTCCTCATTGTTGACACTAGTGGCTCCAGTGACTGACAATGAAGAGAGTTCATTAATATTATTACCATATATGCAAGAATCATAGAATTGATGAGGGAAAAAGAGTGAGTGGTGCACTTAGGAGTCTGTGGAGACAAAGAACTTTGTCCTTGGAGGCAAAGAGGGGAATGTATGAGAGTATAGTTTTACCAACGCTCTTATATGGGTGTGAAGCGTGGGTGATGAATGTTGCAGCGAGGAGAAGGCTGGAGGCAGTGGAGATGTCATGTCTGAGGGCAATGTGTGGTGTGAATATAATGCAGAGAATTCGTAGTTTGGAAGTTAGGAGGAGGTGCGGGATTACCAAAACTGTTGTCCAGAGGGCTGAGGAAGGGTTGTTGAGGTGGTTCGGACATGTAGAGAGAATGGAGCGAAACAGAATGACTTCAAGAGTGTATCAGTCTGTAGTGGAAGGAAGGCGGGGTAGGGGTCGGCCTAGGAAGGGTTGGAGGGAGGGGGTAAAGGAGGTTTTGTGTGCGAGGGGCTTGGACTTCCAGCAGGCATGCGTGAGCGTGTTTGATAGGAGTGAATGGAGACAAATGGTTTTTAATACTTGACGTGCTGTTGGAGTGTGAGCAAAGTAACATTTATGAAGGGATTCAGGGAAACCGGCAGGCCGGACTTGAGTCCTGGAGATGGGAAGTACAGTGCCTGCACTCTGAAGGAGGGGTGTTAATGTTGCAGTTTAAAAACTGTAGTGTAAAGCACCCTTCTGGCAAGACAGTGATGGAGTGAATGATGGTGAAAGTTTTTCTTTTTCGGGCCACCCTGCCTTGGTGGGAATCGGCCGGTGTGATAATAAAAAAAAAATATATGCAAGAGGAAGTGATAAACCTATAAGGATCATACAACTCCTGGGGAATGAGAGGTAATCAGGTTCGATTCGAGGAAAAGGAGGTCAGCCACAATTCTTTGGAACAAGAGCCCTTCACCAACTTCAAGGCATCCCCTTGAAGGGTGCCAGTGACAACTGGTGAATAATCTGCCTCTGAGTAATGTATCTGCTAAATAGATCTAGTTAACTTAGTAAACACTATTAAACATAAAAATGCACAGAAAAAACTTTCCATGTACAGCACTTTATTAGTGTATACTACTATATATGTGTACAGTATAATGCACCTGCCAAAGCATGTACATAACCTAGTTTAAATTTGTATAATGTCAAAATGTTCAAAATACAGTTCCAGAGAGCCCACCAAAGGTCGAAATTCACGAAACTCGAAACCATTTTCTCCATGAGAAATAATGGAAATAAAATTAATCCGTTCCAGACACCCAAAAATATTAAAATAAAATTTTTTTAAATTAAATAAAGATTTACATAATGAAAACAATCAGAAATCAAGTACATGCATTTAAAATAAATAATAATAACATTACACTTACCTTTACTGAAGACTTCTGGGTAGATGGAAGATGGGAGGAGGTGATAGGAGGAAGGTGTACACTATTGTTTGGAAGGAGAATCTCCTTCCATTAGGGCTTTAGGTAGCAAGTCCTTATCTGGGGTTACGTCCCTTCTTCTTTTAATGCCACTGGGAACAACTTGAGAGTCACTGGACCTCTGGCGCCCAAAATATCTATCCAGAGAGGTCTTTTTCTGGCGTTTCTTTAAGATTTCCCTGGAGTGGGACACAACACTGTCATTGTACATGTTGTAGATACGGCTTGTTTCAGCTTGGTCAGGGTGATACTTTTCAACAAAACTTTGCAACTCATTCCACATTCCACACATCTCTTAATCAATGAAGAAGGCACCTCATCCACTTCCTCTTCCTCCTCCTCTGAAGCAAGTTCCTCAGCTGTGGTCTGATGCTGTTCCAGTTGAAGCTCTTGCAGTTCGTCAGTGGTTAGCTCTTCCCTGTGGTCCTCCACCAACTCTTCCACATCCCTGTCACTCACTTCATTTACCAAAGGGCTTGCACTAGCTTTCTTTGGGTCCATGATGACTTATTTAGCAGTTGCAAGCACAAAAAACAATGGATTATTATGAAATGTATTGTATGAACCAGCGGGGTGATGGTCACGTGTTGGTAAACAATGGCACACTGAGCGTGAATGGCGTGGGAGACTGGCTTTGTGTGCACGGTGATGTAGTCTTAAGGGTTTAGATGAAGTTTCTTTTTTCATGTTGGGTTTTCCCTCAAGCAGCACAAACAGATCAAGGCCTAACTTTACTCAAAGTCTATTAGAAATGTTTTTGAAGGGACTAAAAGTAGAGCCTCAGTGTTCAACTGTGTATCACTCTCCATCTCAAGGGGAAAATTAGAAATTAACATCAAACCCTCAAGGACAATGATGCAAGCCTATGGTATAAACAATACTAACACTGGGATGAGAGGATCCCTTTCTTTGTATTTGCGATGTGGAAGCACTCCTGGATCTCTGAGTTATAGCTTGGGGAGGATGGGATCTCCCCCCTCGAGTTTTTTTCTCATTTCAGACACTGTTTTGGCTCGTATAGGGGATGTACCAGTGAACGTGGCCCAACAACCAGACCAGATGATGATTTGGGACAGGTAATGTGGACCATGATACTCTTGGGGCTGGAGAGGAAGTCTGAATACTGGAGCAAATTCAGGGGAAAATCTGTATGGCAAGTTGCTGGGAGCTGAACATGTGTTGGGGCAGTTCCCAGGGTTAGATATAAAACCCACACCCCCAAGCAAGAAAAGAATGAGTATATGTACACAGTAACCGGTTAAAGTTTGAAGTTATGTTCAAAAATTCGAGAGACCAATGTTTTAAATTGAATGTAAAGGGCTGCAAACAATAATCTGTATGAAATACCAAAAGGGAATTTAAGAATAACAAGTTGTAAAAGATTTTGGGAAAAGCATGCTTGGTTTTTAAGAGAAAAAATGGTGAGAGTTTTTGGCTCCGCCACCTTGAACTCTATAAACGATTGGATGTCGTACTGGGGAAAAGTTGAAACTCACTGAAGAAATGTTGTTAAGGAAGCTGAGCCAATTCAACTATTTTTGTGTGGGAAAAACCTGTATGAAAAATTGGAGACATGGAAGGAAGAAGTGAAATTCTTCCAACACCAGTTTTGTAGTGCTTAGTGAGAGTCTGTGGGCATTCCCTGCTTCATGGTTCCCAATTAGATGGCACCCTGGCATAAACACTCGACTACCACAAAGTACGTTAACAACTATGGTTTACAGGAATTAGAAAGATTGATATGGATGCCACCTAAGAGATGCAAACATTTAAATAAACTAAAACATGGGACGAAGATGTGATTTCCATGGCCTGTGTTCAGTAACCATTTTAATGTTGTAGGCCAAATTGTGTTCAATGTGTCTTAAAAATTTGTGTGTGAGATGGAAGTTGATTGGTATTTGTTGTAACCTTAAGATCCAACCTGGGTGCAAAGAAATGTCATTTGGTGTATTGTTGTTGTATGCGAGAAGTTCAGAACTTTACTATCAATGAGCAACCTTCTAAATTTCAATGTCAACAATTTTACCACATGAAAAAATTTCATTTGGCTGGCCTATTCAGCATTATACATGTCTCAGGATCTGCTTCATCCTGTTCCTGTGTATAGTGACTAAAATCAACGCTTAAAATGAGCTTGTTCCTACACCTTTTAATTGGAAGTCAAATATAAAAGGGCTCAAGAATGTGGTTGCTGAGGGTCTCACTAGATGTTTCATGTAGCGCATGGTCGTACTTTGTACATAGTTTGTCTTGTGACTGACCTTTTGTTTTTGCAGTGGTGACTCACGGCGACCTGATACTCTCTACCAGCCATCTGACTGTGAAGGATCCGAGTCAGATCAAAATGAGACGAGGTCAGGGTGTACGTAAATGGGAGTTGAGGCAGTGGGAGACAACCTTCGTAACATGAAAACGTTCAGGAAGGGTATGTTATGATGGTCTTGTTTGCTCTACTACAAAACGCCCCGACGATTAGCCTTTGTGGTCCCTTGACCCCTTCCATTTCTATGTCAGCCTCCTCTTCATATGATTTGGAGGAACTGTGTGGGAGTTGGGACCTCGGAAGATGGGCTTGAGTGCCTACCATGTTAAGGATCGAGAGTGTTGACTGGAAGTCTCACTGTTTGGTTCGGCCAACAAGTGAGAGACCACCTTGACATGTTTGTGCAGTTTCCTGCCTGGTGTACACCTGACTGCTCTGGTTTGCTCTACTCACGTCTCCTGAATCAGAAATGCCACCCTGGAGTACCAGTTGCTTGCCGGGATTACTAGCAAGCACAGGGCCTGTGGTGCGGCTTTCACAGGGGCATTGTGTGCAACTTTGCATTGAACATGTGTAGTGTTTAAAAGTCACTAAAATTGTAAACTAGGTACACCTCATGAGGTAGTAATGTGTAGTTTAAAATGCTTTTCTCTAAAAAAACACTGCAATCCTGTTTGTAAATAACAGTAAGTGATGAGTAGTTTTAGGTGCTGGGAAATATGTAGCATTCTAGAGTCTTGGTTACCGCCTTCAGACTTAAGGCAATAAACTTTACTAGCCGTATCCAGAGTGACCACGGCTAGCTTTTGTGAGACTTCGTCAGAGGTGGGTGTTTATGGGGCTATAGGACCCCACATGTATTATAAAGTAACCGATTACTCTGGAATACCAATTATATTGAATTGATGGGGACTCAGTTTCTAAATGTACAGAAGTGCTGATTCAACCTTATGACCTGAGAGGCAGCTGGTCAACCTATAAACACACAATTTAACTAAGTAGTTTTATAAGTTGTATTTCTTTTTTGTAAAAGTAAATTAATAAGGATGGTAGAAATTGTTGGTACTGGAGAATTGTGCTTGGCAATAACCAGTCTTTTGTTTTGGTGGGAGGAGCTTAGCTAGACCCTTTTCTCCTCTTCTCCCTCTCACTGAGGCTCTCTCGTCTGTGCTGACCTTCAACCTGGCAAGATCTCAGGGTCCTTCTTAATCTTTTGGGGCAGTATGTGTGCTCCAGGGGTGAGTTTTTATAAATTAAGTTTGGGCCACCTACCCAGGGTGATCTAAAGTGTGTCAAAACCCTGTTAGCCCAGAGTTAAGTCAAGAAGAGAGAAGGCCAAAGTTAAAGATCACATGTGGGAGAACCGCTATGAATGTGTAGATCTTTGTTTTAAAGTATGAGGCTACAATTGTATATTCTGTACATATCTATTGAGAATAAACAGTTTATATTGTTTTATAGTATAGTTTACATACCTGTGAAGAGGGCTGGAGGAAAAGAATATCAGAGACACTCAGGCAATGATCCAGCCAGAATGTACGTATTACCCCTAGAACAGATAAGGCCCTTCTAAATAAAACCTATACCCCACTAGAAACATGTTTTGAGAACCTTACATATCAAAGTAATAAGGGACAAACCAACGTAAACCCCGGGTGTTGTGCATGTGTCCTTAATTTCAGATTGTCGGTATTATATACAAATCTTGATACACTAACTACTACTACTAACTACTACTACTACTACTACTAACCACCACCACCACCACCACCACCACCACCACCACCATCCACCACCACCACCACCACCACCCCCACCACCACCACCACCTCCACCTCCCCTCCACCACCTCCACCTCCTCCTCCACCTCCTCCTCCAACCTCCACCTCCTCTCCCCTCCTCCTGCCACCACCTCCCTCCACCTCCATCCTCCACCTCCCTCCTCCACCTCCCTCCTCCACCTCCTCCTCCACCTCCTCCTCCAACCTCCTCCTCCACCCCTCCTCCACCTCCTCCTCCACCTCCTCTCCACCACGCTCCTCCAACCTCCTCCCTCCACCTCCTCCTCCACCTCCTCCTCCAACCTCCTCCATCCACTCCTCCTTCACTCCTCCTCCACCCCTCCTCCACCTCCTCCTCCACCTCCTCCTCCACCTCCTCTCCACCACCTCCTCCTGCCACCTCCTCCTCCAACTCCTCCTCCACCTCCTCCTCCCACCTCCTCCTCCACCTCCGCCACCACTCCTCCACCTCCTCCACCTCCTCCTCCCTCCTCCTCCACCTCCTCCACCTCCTCCTCCTCCTCCTCCTCCTCCGCCTCCTCCTCCTTTCCCCTCCTCCTCCTCCTGCCTCCTGGCCTATATATAGCCCTCCTGCTCCCACCTCTGGTTAGTGTGACTTTGTCAATGTCCAAGTCGGACCGAAACCGCGTCGTAAGCTTCTCCTCTTTAGTGCGGGTTATTTGGTGTACATTATAATGTGGTCAAATTTATGAATTACGAGTTATTTTCAAACCGAAATGATCAATGAGTGTGCAATGCTTCCTGGGCAAGGAAAGTTATTATTATTTTCTATTTCTTTCCCCATCCCTCCCCACCATACACATAGTCTTATGTAACACTTCAAGATTAACGCTGCTATTTTTTAAGATTATATTTCATTATATAGAGGTACTAATCCCCACCATAACATAACTAGTTATGTCTGACCTTTAATACAAAAGCTATGTATCACTTGTGCTGTAATGTTCTGTATACAGTAGATGAGTGAAGGCAGGGAGTCTACTGATGAAGGTAGTGGGAGTTTTGCTAGTAACGAGGACAGTGAGAGTCGTGATGGATGGTTGTGGGAGATTCACTATGGTCTTTCTGTACCCTTACTGAATGCCTATTGAATATTACGTACAGTTGAGAGACTTAACAAATCTCATCTTAGGCAAAGAATGCAAGGGAAAAAACCCTTGAAACAGGCCACAAGTATTCCAGAATATAGCATTAGTTTCTTTATAATTAAGAATCTTATTTGCCAAGTAGAGCATCACCAATTCTCAGCGAGGCACGAACCCAACCTAAAATAGGCAACCACTGATTAGAACAACTTATGGCCTATATCTATATGCTTAATTTATAAGAAGAAATAATCCAAAAACCATTTTTGAATAGTGCACTGGCACTCATTACATACGTTAATCTTCTAAGTAGATGCTCTCTGGCCCTGCAGAGACCTACGGCCTGCTTAACTCCACTGAGGATTTGGTATGCAACCTGGTCAATAATAATAAACATGATTGTATATTCTCTTCAAAGATCACCTGGGAAAAAATAGAACAAGGAAGAGATACGGGAAAATAGCATTAATGTAGATTATATGGTCATGCAAAGAGAAATGAGTAGAGTGAAAATCAGCCACTGTGTGAATAAATTCTTGAAAATTTCAGACGAGAAAGGTAGCTGGAGTTATTACTAACAAAAAAATATCATCAGACATAAAAAATAAATCCTGAGAAACTTGTATGCTACTTCCAGTGAATTAATTATAAAATAGCTTTTAAACAAAAGAAAAAGGATGGGGAATGAAAAAAAGCTGTTTATAACATGCCTCTATTAGGCCAAAAAAACTAGATTAGTGAACAATGGTGTGTTACCCCACCTTAAAAGCCCCTAAAAGAGGATTATTATCATATATCAGTCATAGAGGCCATGATAACCACAGATCCGATCCTTAAAAAAACCTGATAACCACATCTCAATACTTAAGAGGGCCATGATAACCATATATCAGGTCATAAGAGACATATAGCCCTTTACAGTGGTACCCTCATATATGTCCGCTTTGATAATCCAACACGGTATACGACCTGCTCGGACACCAACAATTTTTTGTGTCTATGAACTTTGTTTGGGATACGACTCCCACGTGCTAAAATTGCCTGGTCAAAAAGATCACGATACCCACACGCTAACCCTTGGTTTACTCTCTCTCGAGACACACCCATGACTGCCCACCTAGCGACATTATGCCATGCTACCATTTAACCTTTCAGGGTCTGTACCGTAGATCACGCTTTAAACTTCAGGTCCAAACGTAGAGTTACCATGACTCAACTCACTCTGATAAGCTGTCAGTGGTAAATTTTTTGCCTAGATAATGAGAGAATACATCCATGTGACATGTGTGCAGCACATACCACATAGATGTAGCACACATTGTTTAATGAGAGAAAAAAACTGAGACCGTGATTTTCGATTAAAACAGCAACTCTGCAGAGTTTTTTTCATGTTTATTATAGTTGTAATTGCGATTTTTTGGTCTCAATTGATAGAATGAAGATATATTACAGAATGGAGATTATTTTGATTGGTTTTAGAACTGGAAATGGCTTGAAACTGAGCTCAAAGTAGCGGAAATGTTAAATTTTTGCCTATGTTCAAGAGTAAACAAACGACTTCACACATCTAATACATCCACTGGTGGGTCTAATATACATTCACAAATGTATGATGATATTTATACAATTATTACAATATTGCATAACAGTAAATCTTCTATTTTTTGGTTTGAATAAAACTTCATTATTGATAAAAAATCAAAACACATTCCATTTGTAAAGCCTCAAAACATAACTAATGAACAGAGGAAATGTTAGTTTAGTGCCAGGAATACCTCCATTGTTTATTCTAGACCCTATTTTGAAATTGGAATAATTGAACTTGTGATAAATGGCCAAATTACCATTTCCACTCACTTTCTCTTGTATTGGAAACAGACTGACTTGGCATTTCTTGTGCTCAATGAGGAAAAGAAGTAATACTAGTAAAAAAGCTAAGAATTTGGTCGACGCAATAATGCCATTGGCCCTAAAATGGAGTTTACAGTCGGCAAAATTGCCGATTCGTAAATATCGCTGACACATCAAAATTCGCGAGAGCAGAAATTCGTCAATTTTCCATCAAATTTCGTACTTTTTGTTTTTATTACCTTCAGAAAAAGATTCTCTAACCATTTCATAAGATCAAACTAACAAAAATTTTCCGGGAGTGGGGGGGGGGGGGGGTGGGGGGGGGGTGGGGGGGGGGGGGGGGGGTGTGTTTGTGGGGGGGGTGGGGGGGGAAGAAAAAAAAAAAAAAAAACCCCAAGATGGCATTAAGACACAGGCACAACACCCGGCATTCCCATTCGTAACGTTTCGCCATCCATCCACCACTGGATGGCGAAAACATCCAAAACAAAGACAACCAGAACGCCGCACATGTGTCTTAATTCATCAGTGTTGTAGTAGAGTAGAAGAAGAGAGGTAGTAGTAGTAGTAGGCTAGAAGTGGGGAAATAGGAATGCAAGCCGACCAAATACAATGGAAGGGGACACTGCAAGAAGATAGATTGCCCACAGAGGGAGAGCTAAGCGCACCCAAGTTCGTGAAAGGGAAGTGTGAAATAAATAAGAAGGAACAGAAACACGAACAGAGAGAGAATAACACCCCCTGAGGAGTAAAGAAAGAGAAAGGGAAGCGGAAGAAGAAGAAAAAAGAAAAAATGGGATTCAGTTAAGTCACGGGTGTTCTCGGAAGTTGGAGCATTTAATATACAATGTTAGTAGGAGAGGAACATCTAACAGAGATGAAGCCAGGGTACAGGTTCATACAAGGAAAGTTGTGTAGTAGAGAGGATTCTACTAGACGGCCGACTGTTCGAGTTGAAGGAGGGAAACAGTTTTACAGAAGATCCAGTCAATAGGATGGCCGATTATCTCTGAACGTTACCAGAAAAAGACATTTGTTATGTCGGCAAGCCTAACACTATGTTTTTGCGCTCCCTAATCGTCAGAAAGAGATCGACCAGGTTTCTCCGAAGTATTGAAGAGGACAGAGAGCAAAGAAAAAGTAGACACCACGAACAACTGTAAGAGGGAGGAGAAGGTATGAACAGATTAGTGCGAAGAGTGTTAGTCCAGGCGGAAGTAAGTCTTGATGTCTAAGGACGGAGAGAATTGTTGAGATTAGAAAGACCGGAAATGTAGGAAGGCAGAAGATAGAAGAGTTCCAAGAGTAGAGAGTTTGGGAGTGAAGACATTGCGTTAGCACGCGAGAGGGCAGAATCTATGAAAAGGGAAGGGTAGCCAAGACGGTGAGAACGAATTCTGAAGAGTGGAATTTCTGCTGGAAGGACTGAGAATCACAGCTGCGAAGGCACGGAGAAGAGGAGATAAAACACTTTCTTGACAGGGGAAGCATGATCTGACAATAGTGAATGTACATGCCACTGTGCAAGGTTTACGTAACGGAAAAGGAACAACCTGTATCTGAGCGGTAACATGGACACAAGGAAAGGAAGCTTTAAACTTAATGGAAGGGGCAAGATTATTAAGAGCTTCAGAACAGGTATGGAAGAGACTGGAGATCCTGAGAGCCACAGAGCAAAGATGTCCTCCCCATAGCGGAGGCCAAGAAGGTTGCACCACCGGAGGGAAGGAAGAACAGTCTCGACAGTATTCCATGTGAAGATAGCACGGACAGGAAGAGAAGAGGAGAGCCAAAGCGACCCCGAAGGTTGGAGAAAAATATTTACCCTTGGAAGGAAAAGGAGTTAGTCCACACAGAGGCGGATCAATCAAGAAAGACAATCAGTGGGGAAGGAGATGAGAAACCCTTCATGGCCCTTCTCTCTAACGAAATCAAGGACATCATCAAGAGGACATTGGTAAAAGAGGATCAACGTCAAGACTAAGCATCATACAGGATGGAAGAGCGAACCCTTCAATGAATCTTGAGAGTGACGGAGGTGAGCAGGAAAAAGGTACCAAGAAAGGAGTGAGGTTTTCGCCAGCCCAAGAGTCCAAGAGAATAAGAGACAGAACCTCTAGAGATATGATAGGACGAAGAGAACTATCAGTTTGCGTTTTGGGAAGCCATAGAAATAAGGGAAGAGAGGACAGATGACACGAAACCGTCGCACAAGGTCACAGTCAAGGAGACAGAGGGCGGAGAGACGTTCCTTTTTTTTTTTTTTTTTTTTTTTTTTTTTTTAGTTTTTTGTTGACAGTTCTCTTGAAAAGCGATCAAGAGGGTTTGGAAACGAGAGGAGAGTAGGTGCGTGAGTCAAGAGCCAGACATCAAGCTTTACGAGGTAATCCTCGCGATCAAGGATAACTAACCGAATGACCTTTGTCAGAAGATAGTACTGACCATGTTAGTGGTTGGATTTAAAGAAAAAGGGCAAGATGGTACTGGCTGGAAGGGGGTTGATTCTTAGAAACAGACTAACAAGAGCAGGACGGAGAGCACCAACGAACAAGTGGACAAGTCCAGGAAGATTACGGAAGTCGAGAATTGACGAAAGGAATCACAAGAGCTAATCAGGGAAATACCAGCACGAGGATAGGCGAAAGAGGCAAAGGACAGGCCACCACCAAGAAGTTTCAAAGGCTCATACTGGAGAGTGAACAGAAGACAGATTAGTAACACCGACATTGAGGAGAATTTAGACAAAAGGGCTAGCTGAGATGAGAACCAGTTATATTTTGTAATTTGGAAGAATGAATTTGGGCATATCAGGCGAGCTGTCAAAGCACTGGAAGAGAGCAAGGTTCAGAGATCCTGTGGTAGAGCCGCAAAGAGCGCCCGTTGCCTCGCACCTCTGGTTAGTGTGACTTTGTCAATGTCCAAGTCGGACCGCCACGTCGTCGTAAGCTTCTCTCTTTATTGTGGCGGGTTATTTGTGTTATCGATTCCATCCACGTAATTGTGCCTTTTTTGTTATATTATGAGCCCTGCAGTTAAGTGTCATATTCTCTCCAACTTTTTTAATTGTCTTCCCTCTTTTAAACCTCTCTTTCGATCTTATGAGGCTGCTCTTATTGCTACCAGGCGTCATAAGAATCAGCTTCGCTTCCTACGTGACTGTCTTGCTCAACAAGTTCTGCCACCTTCCTTCTCCCACTTCCTGAAAACCAACCCACTGGGCACTCCCTTTCCTGATCATGCCCGTCTCCTACTTCAACAGCTCATTCTTTCTACTAAATCACAGGTTGAAGATGCCTTCTTTACTTTCCGTCAGACAAAGTGGGCTGGTAAAGCCTCACAGAGTTCAGTTCTTACCTTCCTCACCTCTCGTGAGGGAAGCTCCCTGATTCCTGGATTTAAACTTCTGGTCCCACATGAGGTTCCCTAGTGACCCTCCAGTACCTCGGACGATATCTGACAGAAACGTCTCGGACGAAGTGTGTGTTGCTGTTTTGGAGATGCTGGTGATTGTCCCTAGCTCTGCTAGGAGTGAATTTAAGCAGTATTGGTCAAAGAGGATGTGAAAAATCATGGGAGACAGACTCGCCCTCAAAATTCCTTAAAGTGTAAAATATACCCTAATCTCACATAGTAAATTATGAAAGTTGAATAAGATGAATTATAATTGAAGTGTACCGTCTCTGTCTCAATTTGGATTGATTAAGTAAAGTGTTATTTATGTGAGAGAAGGTGTTTATGATACTAGAAGCCGTTCATACTATATCAAGATAATACTGTGTATTATCTTTTAAGTGAACTTAAGTGGAATTTCATGAGTACTCTGTTTATGGTGCGACCTTTTTAAATTAAAATAAAACCCTTTTATGGTTTTTATTAAGAAACTTAATAAAAAACCGAAAGAAACCTTGTGATTGTTTACTACTGAACCCTTGAATGATTTCATCTAGAACAAGAAATTCAATCCTGTTATTTGTTTGCAAGAAAGGGCTACAGGCATAAGTAGTGGCCCTGTATGCAACACTTGTCTTGCCAACAAGTTCGCCACCTTCCATCTCCCACTACCGAAAACCAACCCACTGGGCACTCCTTTCCTGATCAAGCCCATATCCCAATCCTTCAACAGCTCATTCTTTCTACTATTCACAGATGCCTTCTTTACTTGCCGTCAACGTCACGTGCTCTCTTTGCGCTCCACCACAGATCTCTGTAACCTTCTCTCTACCATTGCCTTGACACTGCTCGGCCTGAATGCACAAATTCATTCTTCCAAACTACAAAATAAACGTCATCGTCTCATCTCGCTAAGCCCTTGGTCGAATTTCCTCCCTCACTGACTGTGTACTAATCTGTCTTCAGTTCTCACTCATCTCAAGTATGAGCTTGAACTTCTTGTTTTGGCCTTTCCTTTGCCACTTCACCTACTCCACGCGCTGGGTAGTTCCCTGATTAGCTCTTTTGATTTCCTTTCGTCAATCTCGCTTTCCGTAATCTCCTGACTTGTCCACTTTTCGTGTTGCTCTCCTTCCGTCCTCTTTGATAGTCTGTTTTCTAAGAAACACCACCTTCCACGCCATTGACCAACTTGCCCGTTCTTTCTCTTAAAGCCAACACTAACAGTGTCATACTAACTTCTGACAAAGGTCTTTTCGTAGTTATCCTTGATCGCGAGGATTACCTCCGTAAAGCTGATGTCTTGCTCCTGACCTCACGCACCTACTCTCCTCTCATTTCCAACCCTCGTGATCGCATCAAGAGAACTTTCAACAAAAAACTAAGGACTCTCTCCGACCTCTGTCACTCCTGACATTGACCTTGTTCAACGATTCGTGTCATCTGTCCCTCGCTTCCTAATTCTATGGCCTTCCCAAAACTCAAACTGATATTCCTCTTCTCCTAGCATATCCTCTAGAGGTCTGTCCTCTTATTCTCTTTGCTTCTTGGCTGGCCAAAACCTCACTCCCTTTCTTGTACTTTTTCTCCTGCCCACTTACCACCGTCACTCTCAAGACTTCATTGAACGGGTTCCTCTTCTGCCCAACCTGTAAGATGCTTAGTCTTGACGTTGATCCCTCTCCACAATGTCCCTCTTCATGTGAGTCCTGAATTCCTTAAGAAAGGCCCTGAAGGGTGTCTTCACTCCAGATCCCCACTGATGTCCTTTCTTGATCTGATCCACATCTTGTGGTCTCTAACTCCTTTTCCTTCCAAGGGAAATATTATTCTCAAACTTCGATCGCTATGGGCTCTCCTCTCTCTCCCTGTCCTTGAAATCTTTACATGGAATACTTCGAGACTGGTTATTCTTCCCTACCCTCGATGTGCATCCTTCACTCTGGCTCCGCTATATGGATGACATCTTGCTCTGTGGCCTCATGACTCCAGTCTCTTCCAACCTTTCTTGAAGCCTTAATAATCAACCCCTTCCATTAAGTTTAAAACTGAATGGGAATCTAATTCCTTGCTTCCTTTCCTTGATGTCCATGTCCACCGTTCAGCATACAGGCTTTTCCTTTCCGTTTACCAGAAAACCTATCCATAGGCATGTACCATTTCACTACTTTTTCCTATCATGCTTCCCCTTTCAAGAAAAGTTTCTTATCTTCCCCTCTTTCCTCCGAGCCCTCCACATCTGTGATCCTCAGTTTTCCTCCAGCAGAAAGTTCCAACTACTCTCATATTCTTCTCCCATCTTGCTACCTATTTCCCATTTCTTAGACCAGCCCTCTCACTGCTAAAACGCAATTCCTTCTCTCTCTCCCAAACTCTCATACAACAATGGGAGCTCTCTATCCTCTGCTTCCTACATTGCCGGTCTTTCTAACTGCAAAAATTCTCTCCCGTCCCTTAGCCATCAAGCTACCTTCCCCTACTAACACTCTCGCACTAATCTAGTCAGACCGTCTCCTCCCTCTACAGATGTTCCTGGTGTCATTCTATTACTGCTCCTCCTGTCCTCATCAATACTTTCGGAGAAACTGGTCGACTCTTTCTGACAGACTTAGGGAGCACAAAAATAGTGTTAGGCTTGCCGCACAGCAATTCTCTTTCTGGTCACCAGAGATTCATTAGCCTTCCACTGATCTGGTTCTCTGCTAAAACTGTCTTCCCTACTTCCACTCATACAGTCGCCGTCTAAGTTAATTCCTCCTAATACACAACTTTCCGTGTATGAACCGTAGCCCTTGCTTCGTCTCTGTAGATGCCTTCCTCTCCCTAACCACTTACATGTAAAATGCTCCAAACTTCAGAACACCCTGTCGTAACCTGAAATCTCAATTTATCTTTTTCTTTTTCTTCTTCTTCCCTTTCCCCTTTTCCTCTTTTCCTTTTTCCGCTGGTTGTCTTTCTCTCTCCTTCATCTGTTCTGTTCCTTCGTCAATTATTTCACCACATTCCCCTTTCACACGCAACCGCTGTGCCTTGCGCTCTCCCTCTGTGGGCAACTACCTCTCTTGCAGTGCTCCCCTTCCTTGTATTTGACGCTTTCATCCTTATTTCCCACTTCTACCACTACCACTACTTACTACCTCTTCTTCTTCTACTACAACTACTACACCTACTGATGGAAATTAAACACATGTGCGGCGTCTGTTGTCTTTGTTTTGTGGACGTTCGCCATCCAGTGGCTGGCTTTGGAATGGCGAAACTCTATGATGGGGAATGCCCGAGTGTTATGTGCCTATAGACCCAACATGTATTTATAATAACAGATACGCACTGGAATACCTAATTAAATGGAATTGATGGGACTCCAGTTCAACTGTCATAAGGGCTGATCAACCTTATACTGGAGGAAGCTGGGTCCAAGCCTATTTTTCTAAACAAATAGTTATCTAAGTACATAAACACACATTTAAATAAGTAGTTTATACAGTTTATTTCTTTTTGTAAAAGTAAAATTAGGTGGTAGAATGTAGTAACTGAAATTGTGCGTGGCCAACAGTCTTTTGTTTTGTGGGAGGAGCTTAGCTAGTCTTTCTCTCTCTCCCTCTCACTGAGGCTCCTCTCTTGCTGACCTTTCAACCTGGCAGGCTCTCTGGTCCTTCTTCTAACTTTGGGGCAGTATGTGTGCTCCAGGGGTTGAGATTTTATAATTTAATTGTGGCCACCATACCCAAGTGACGAAAGTGTGTCAAAACACTGGTTAGCCCAGAGTTATGTCAAGAAGAGAGAAGAACAAAAGTTAGAAAGATACACATGTGGATAACAGCTATGGAGTAGTGTAGATCTTTGTTTTAAAGTGGTGAGCTGACATTGTACATTCTGTCCATATCTATTGAGAATACAGGTTATTTTATTTTTAAAAAATTATTGTTTAGAGTAGTAGTTTACATAACCTGGAAGAGCTGGTGAAAGGATATAATATCAGAGACACTCAGGATGAATCACCAAAATGTAATATTAAACCCCTAGAACAGATAAGGCCATTACTAAAAGCTACCCCCACACGCGAACATGTAGTGAGAACCTTACTATCAAAGTAATAAGGGACAACCACCGATAACATGGGGGCTTGTCCGGGATAGTTTTATTATACTGCTCAAAATAACTCAAAACATTCTTTGAACTATATGTGCGTATGTTGGGTAACAACATTGCATGTTCTGGTAGAAGATTAACCAAGGTGGTGTCCGGGGAAGTGAGTTTTCATATATTAGTTTACAGGTTGTTTTTCTCCTAAGGGGGAGAACGGTTGATTAACACATTTTTGTAGTGGGTTATGGTAAGTGTCTATGTGCAAAGTTTACCATTCAATTTGGTGTTTATATATTGCCTGAGAAAACTTTGTCCACGGATACTGTAAGAGGGAAGCAAGTGTTAAAGATAAAGCCATGCAGAAGATAGTTTTTCATACTTTTTAGGTTTCAGGGAAGAAGTAATAATCATCAGTAAACATGCCTGTTAACAGTGACGATGAGTAATCACCTACTCCAGGTGACATGGAAATGGAGAGAATGAGACTAAAACTAGCAGTACTAGAGGCTCAGATGAACTTAATGAAACTAAGAGGAAAACTCAAAGGTTAGGCGTTCAAACAAGAGCCTGAGTAGTACTTTAAAACATAACTAAAGCTGCAAATGTTGTCCCTAAGATTTACAGAGAGTGACCCCGATAGATATTTCTTTTTTTGAAAGACTGCTTTTGGAGTCAAGGATGGCCCAAACAGAAAGTAGGGCTACCCTATTTCGCACCGACTTGTCTGTAAAGGATTTCCAGAGAGAGTAGAACTCTGGAAGGGGCAAGATTTTTCTGATTATGATAAGATAAATGAGAATATTGCTTGCCTACCAATGATAACCTGAGAAATAGAGACATAAGTTTTCAGGAATCAAAAATTTCAGGATGGGTCAGACCTTAACTGAAGTTTGGGATGAGAAACTGATCCTTTTAAAGAAATGGGTTCGTTCTAAAGATTAATAAAGACTATAACAAATGGTAATCTGATGTTCATGAGGAATTGTACACTACAACCCTGTTGACCTCAGAGAGAATCTGGAGGAACAAAAACCCAGATAATCAGACAGGAAGCACTGGATCTAGTTGACAGATTCTTGGCTCACAGGAATTGGTAAGTAAAAACCGTCATGCTGCTTCTGAAAATTTAACCCACTCATTCAAAACCTTATTCCAAGTTCTATGGTCATAAAGGTAAGTGGGACAAGAATTTTCAGGGACAAATGAAGCTGAGGTGCCCTCTAAAATAGAAGGAAAAGGTAAGTCAGCTGAGTCAAAGTTTACCTAGACCAATCAACATAATGTTTCAGGTCCTCGAGTAACAGAACCAAGCCGTCCTCACCAATGGTAAAAATACCTTTAAGAGTTATGCCTGTTACACTGTAACAAAACGGACACATACAAAAATTTTGCTGGTCAAGGCGGCGAGATCAGGAAGGCGGAACCACCCAGAGGACTGGGGGAACTGCAGAGATCATCTCATTGCCTGCATAGGTCTTCAAGGCAAGGGGAGGAGGAACCTTTGATCTAGACCCCAGATGGTAATTTCTAGTAGGTCCACAGTTTGGTTTGCAAAAGAATGTAGGCAAGTTGAGAACATATTGGCCTTGAGAGATGGATGTAGCACTACTCTTTGCTACATGCTGGAGTGCTGCAGTGGCTAAGGATACCTAACTGGGGAGATATAATTGTTGAAGGGTTTTCTGGTGCACACCATAAGGACACCTGAACACAAATTATGGTAGAATCCTGCATACCAAGTGCTATCTCCCTGTAGGTATCTCAGATGCAATTCCCTTCAAAGGGATCGACCTCTTACTAGGGACTAATGTTATGGTCTGTTAGACAGTGAGGTACAACTAGTTTGGGGCAACCAAGCCAAAACGTTGGGGAGGAAATGGCTAGGAAAACCCTGCCAGACCTTCTCCCTGATGGTCCACCATGAGAAGTATGGGCTCATGATCATGCTACCAACCGTAATTCATGATATTTCTCATGAGGGATGTGAGGGCTTAAGTTGTAACTCTGCTTCTGAGTTAACTGCAGTCAACTGAAGACAAGGATGTCCAGCCAGAGCTGACATGATTGGAGAATGGATCAGTTAAATAGTGGTGAGAGAGGCTGCACTACTAGGGTGCAATTAATTTCTGTGCAGAAAATGTCGCTGTTGCTGAGGAGAGATTTTTAACAGTTAAATCAATGTTTATTCATTTCAAGGAGGAACTCTTAACAAAGAATTCACCTCCGTTTGCAGTATCGATGGAAGGAAACAAGGGTTTGGTCCCCAGGTTGATGCCTAAGGTTTCCAGGCATTTCTTCTGGTCTCAGCTGGGGAGACTGTCAGAGAGCATAATGAGGAACCTATCATGTCTTTCAAATTATAGGGAAACCTAGTCAAAGTAATTAACCTGTTCCCCTTCCTCTATTTCAGCACCAGGTGAACCCTTCCCAAGCTGTAGTAGATGTACTTGGTCCATTCCCAAGGACCAAACTGGAAATGAAATTACTCAACAAATATTTGCTCCACTACCAGGTACCAGGAAGCAGTCCCTCTGCAATAAGATAACTGCTCATGTAGTCTTAAGGGTTTAGATGAAGTTTCTTTTTTCATGTTGGGTTTTCCCTCAAGCAGCACAAACAGATCAAGGCCTAACTTTACTCAAAGTCTATTAGAAATGTTTTTGAAGGGACTAAAAGTAGAGCCTCAGTGTTCAACTGTGTATCACTCTCCATCTCAAGGGGAAAATTAGAAATTAACATCAAACCCTCAAGGACAATGATGCAAGCCTATGGTATAAACAATACTAACACTGGGATGAGAGGATCCCTTTCTTTGTATTTGCGATGTGGAAGCACTCCTGGATCTCTGAGTTATAGCTTGGGGAGGATGGGATCTCCCCCCTCGAGTTTTTTTCTCATTTCAGACACTGTTTTGGCTCGTATAGGGGATGTACCAGTGAACGTGGCCCAACAACCAGACCAGATGATGATTTGGGACAGGTAATGTGGACCATGATACTCTTGGGGCTGGAGAGGAAGTCTGAATACTGGAGCAAATTCAGGGGAAAATCTGTATGGCAAGTTGCTGGGAGCTGAACATGTGTTGGGGCAGTTCCCAGGGTTAGATATAAAACCCACACCCCCAAGCAAGAAAAGAATGAGTATATGTACACAGTAACCGGTTAAAGTTTGAAGTTATGTTCAAAAATTCGAGAGACCAATGTTTTAAATTGAATGTAAAGGGCTGCAAACAATAATCTGTATGAAATACCAAAAGGGAATTTAAGAATAACAAGTTGTAAAAGATTTTGGGAAAAGCATGCTTGGTTTTTAAGAGAAAAAATGGTGAGAGTTTTTGGCTCCGCCACCTTGAACTCTATAAACGATTGGATGTCGTACTGGGGAAAAGTTGAAACTCACTGAAGAAATGTTGTTAAGGAAGCTGAGCCAATTCAACTATTTTTGTGTGGGAAAAACCTGTATGAAAAATTGGAGACATGGAAGGAAGAAGTGAAATTCTTCCAACACCAGTTTTGTAGTGCTTAGTGAGAGTCTGTGGGCATTCCCTGCTTCATGGTTCCCAATTAGATGGCACCCTGGCATAAACACTCGACTACCACAAAGTACGTTAACAACTATGGTTTACAGGAATTAGAAAGATTGATATGGATGCCACCTAAGAGATGCAAACATTTAAATAAACTAAAACATGGGACGAAGATGTGATTTCCATGGCCTGTGTTCAGTAACCATTTTAATGTTGTAGGCCAAATTGTGTTCAATGTGTCTTAAAAATTTGTGTGTGAGATGGAAGTTGATTGGTATTTGTTGTAACCTTAAGATCCAACCTGGGTGCAAAGAAATGTCATTTGGTGTATTGTTGTTGTATGCGAGAAGTTCAGAACTTTACTATCAATGAGCAACCTTCTAAATTTCAATGTCAACAATTTTACCACATGAAAAAATTTCATTTGGCTGGCCTATTCAGCATTATACATGTCTCAGGATCTGCTTCATCCTGTTCCTGTGTATAGTGACTAAAATCAACGCTTAAAATGAGCTTGTTCCTACACCTTTTAATTGGAAGTCAAATATAAAAGGGCTCAAGAATGTGGTTGCTGAGGGTCTCACTAGATGTTTCATGTAGCGCATGGTCGTACTTTGTACATAGTTTGTCTTGTGACTGACCTTTTGTTTTTGCAGTGGTGACTCACGGCGACCTGATACTCTCTACCAGCCATCTGACTGTGAAGGATCCGAGTCAGATCAAAATGAGACGAGGTCAGGGTGTACGTAAATGGGAGTTGAGGCAGTGGGAGACAACCTTCGTAACATGAAAACGTTCAGGAAGGGTATGTTATGATGGTCTTGTTTGCTCTACTACAAAACGCCCCGACGATTAGCCTTTGTGGTCCCTTGACCCCTTCCATTTCTATGTCAGCCTCCTCTTCATATGATTTGGAGGAACTGTGTGGGAGTTGGGACCTCGGAAGATGGGCTTGAGTGCCTACCATGTTAAGGATCGAGAGTGTTGACTGGAAGTCTCACTGTTTGGTTCGGCCAACAAGTGAGAGACCACCTTGACATGTTTGTGCAGTTTCCTGCCTGGTGTACACCTGACTGCTCTGGTTTGCTCTACTCACGTCTCCTGAATCAGAAATGCCACCCTGGAGTACCAGTTGCTTGCCGGGATTACTAGCAAGCACAGGGCCTGTGGTGCGGCTTTCACAGGGGCATTGTGTGCAACTTTGCATTGAACATGTGTAGTGTTTAAAAGTCACTAAAATTGTAAACTAGGTACACCTCATGAGGTAGTAATGTGTAGTTTAAAATGCTTTTCTCTAAAAAAACACTGCAATCCTGTTTGTAAATAACAGTAAGTGATGAGTAGTTTTAGGTGCTGGGAAATATGTAGCATTCTAGAGTCTTGGTTACCGCCTTCAGACTTAAGGCAATAAACTTTACTAGCCGTATCCAGAGTGACCACGGCTAGCTTTTGTGAGACTTCGTCAGAGGTGGGTGTTTATGGGGCTATAGGACCCCACATGTATTATAAAGTAACCGATTACTCTGGAATACCAATTATATTGAATTGATGGGGACTCAGTTTCTAAATGTACAGAAGTGCTGATTCAACCTTATGACCTGAGAGGCAGCTGGTCAACCTATAAACACACAATTTAACTAAGTAGTTTTATAAGTTGTATTTCTTTTTTGTAAAAGTAAATTAATAAGGATGGTAGAAATTGTTGGTACTGGAGAATTGTGCTTGGCAATAACCAGTCTTTTGTTTTGGTGGGAGGAGCTTAGCTAGACCCTTTTCTCCTCTTCTCCCTCTCACTGAGGCTCTCTCGTCTGTGCTGACCTTCAACCTGGCAAGATCTCAGGGTCCTTCTTAATCTTTTGGGGCAGTATGTGTGCTCCAGGGGTGAGTTTTTATAAATTAAGTTTGGGCCACCTACCCAGGGTGATCTAAAGTGTGTCAAAACCCTGTTAGCCCAGAGTTAAGTCAAGAAGAGAGAAGGCCAAAGTTAAAGATCACATGTGGGAGAACCGCTATGAATGTGTAGATCTTTGTTTTAAAGTATGAGGCTACAATTGTATATTCTGTACATATCTATTGAGAATAAACAGTTTATATTGTTTTATAGTATAGTTTACATACCTGTGAAGAGGGCTGGAGGAAAAGAATATCAGAGACACTCAGGCAATGATCCAGCCAGAATGTACGTATTACCCCTAGAACAGATAAGGCCCTTCTAAATAAAACCTATACCCCACTAGAAACATGTTTTGAGAACCTTACATATCAAAGTAATAAGGGACAAACCAACGTAAACCCCGGGTGTTGTGCATGTGTCCTTAATTTCAGATTGTCGGTATTATATACAAATCTTGATACACTAACTACTACTACTAACTACTACTACTACTACTACTAACCACCACCACCACCACCACCACCACCACCACCACCATCCACCACCACCACCACCACCACCCCCACCACCACCACCACCTCCACCTCCCCTCCACCACCTCCACCTCCTCCTCCACCTCCTCCTCCAACCTCCACCTCCTCTCCCCTCCTCCTGCCACCACCTCCCTCCACCTCCATCCTCCACCTCCCTCCTCCACCTCCCTCCTCCACCTCCTCCTCCACCTCCTCCTCCAACCTCCTCCTCCACCCCTCCTCCACCTCCTCCTCCACCTCCTCTCCACCACGCTCCTCCAACCTCCTCCCTCCACCTCCTCCTCCACCTCCTCCTCCAACCTCCTCCATCCACTCCTCCTTCACTCCTCCTCCACCCCTCCTCCACCTCCTCCTCCACCTCCTCCTCCACCTCCTCTCCACCACCTCCTCCTGCCACCTCCTCCTCCAACTCCTCCTCCACCTCCTCCTCCCACCTCCTCCTCCACCTCCGCCACCACTCCTCCACCTCCTCCACCTCCTCCTCCCTCCTCCTCCACCTCCTCCACCTCCTCCTCCTCCTCCTCCTCCTCCGCCTCCTCCTCCTTTCCCCTCCTCCTCCTCCTGCCTCCTGGCCTATATATAGCCATCCTGCTCCACCTCTGGTTAGTGTGACTTTGTCAATGGTCCAAGTCGGACCGAAACGTCGTCGTAAGCTTCTCCTCTTTAGTGCGGGTTATTTGGTGTACATTATAATGTGGTCAAATTTATGAATTACCGAGTTATTTCAACGAAATGATCAATGGTGTGCAGATCTTCCTGGGCAAGGAAAGTTATTATTATTTTCTATTTCTTTCCCCATCCCTCCCCACCATACACATAGTCTTATGTAACACTTCAAGATTAACGCTGCATTTTTTAAGATTATATTTTCATTATTAGAGGTACTAATCCCAACCATAACATAACTAGTTATGTCTGACCTTTAATACAAAAGCTATGTATCACTTGTGCTGTAATGTTCTGTATACAGTAGATGAGTGAAGGCAGGGAGTCTACTGATGAAGGTAGTGGGAGTTTTGCTATTAACGGAGGTCAGTGAGAGTCTTGATGGATGGTTGTGGGAGTTTCACATGTGTCTTTCTGTACCCTTACTGAATGCCTATTGAATATTACGTACAGTTGAGAGACTTAACAAATCTCATCTTAGGCAAAGTTGCAAGGGTAAAACCCTTGAAACTGGCCACAGGTATGTCAGAATATTAGCATTAGTTCTTTATATTAAGAATCTTATTTGCCAAGTAGAGCATCACCAATTCTCAGCGAGGCACGAACCCAACCTAAAATAGGCAACCACTGATTAGAAGCAACTTATGGCCTAGATCTATATGCTTAATTTATAAGAAGAAATAATCTAATACCATTTTTGAATAGTGCCACTGGCACTATTACATACGTTAATCTTCTAAGTAGATGCTCTCTGGCCCTGCAGAGACCTACGGCCTGCTTAACTCCACTGAGGATTTGGTATGCAACCTGGTCAATAATAATAAACATGATTGTATATTCTCTTCAAAGATCACCTGGGAAAAAATAGAACAAGGAAGAGATACGGGAAAATAGCATTAATGTAGATTATATGGTCATGCAAAGAGAAATGAGTAGAGTGAAAATCAGCCACTGTGTGAATAAATTCTTGAAAATTTCAGACGAGAAAGGTAGCTGGAGTTATTACTAACAAAAAAATATCATCAGACATAAAAAATAAATCCTGAGAAACTTGTATGCTACTTCCAGTGAATTAATTATAAAATAGCTTTTAAACAAAAGAAAAAGGATGGGGAATGAAAAAAAGCTGTTTATAACATGCCTCTATTAGGCCAAAAAAACTAGATTAGTGAACAATGGTGTGTTACCCCACCTTAAAAGCCCCTAAAAGAGGATTATTATCATATATCAGTCATAGAGGCCATGATAACCACAGATCCGATCCTTAAAAAAACCTGATAACCACATCTCAATACTTAAGAGGGCCATGATAACCATATATCAGGTCATAAGAGACATATAGCCCTTTACAGTGGTACCCTCATATATGTCCGCTTTGATAATCCAACACGGTATACGACCTGCTCGGACACCAACAATTTTTTGTGTCTATGAACTTTGTTTGGGATACGACTCCCACGTGCTAAAATTGCCTGGTCAAAAAGATCACGATACCCACACGCTAACCCTTGGTTTACTCTCTCTCGAGACACACCCATGACTGCCCACCTAGCGACATTATGCCATGCTACCATTTAACCTTTCAGGGTCTGTACCGTAGATCACGCTTTAAACTTCAGGTCCAAACGTAGAGTTACCATGACTCAACTCACTCTGATAAGCTGTCAGTGGTAAATTTTTTGCCTAGATAATGAGAGAATACATCCAATTGACTGTGTGCAGCACATACCACATAGATGTAGCACACATTGTTTAATGAGAGAAAAAAACTGAGACCGTGATTTTCGATTAAAACAGCAACTCTGCAGTGTTTTTTCATGTTTTTTATAGTTGTATTTGCGATTTTTTGGTCTCATTTGATAGAATGGAAGATATATTACAGAAATGGAGATAATTTTGATTGGTTTTAGAACTGGAAATGGCTTGAAACTGAGCTCAAAGTAGCGGAAATGTTAAATTTTTGCCTATGTTCAAGAGTAAACAAACGACTTCACACATCTAATACATGCCAGCTGGTGGGTCTAATATACATTCACAAATGTAGTGATGATATTTATACAATTATTACAATATTGCATAACAGTAAATCTTCTATTTTTTGGTTTGAATAAAACTTCATTATGTGAATAAAAAATCAAAACAGAATTCATTTGTAAAGCCTCAAAACATAACTAATGAACAGAGGAAATGTTAGTTTAGTGCCAGGAATACCTACATTGTTTATTCTAGACCCTATTTTGAAATTGGAATATTTTGAACTTTGTGTTAAATTGGCCAAATTACCAATTTCCAATCACTTTATATTGTAGTTGAAACAGCTGACTTGGCAATTTCTTGTGCTCAATTGATAGAATAGAAGTAATACTAGTAAAATAGCTAAGAATTTGGTCGACTGCAATAATGCAATTGGCCTAAAATGGGAGTTAAAGTCGGCAAAATTGCCGATTCGTAAATATCGCTGACACATCAAAATTCGCGAGAGCATAATTTCGTCAATTTTCCATCAAATTTCGTACTTTTTGTTTTATTACCTTCAGAAAAAGATTCTCTACCATTTCATAAGAAAAAAATAACAAAAATTTTTTTTGAAAATTCTTGGACCCTGGTGCACACTTAGAAATTTGGCCTCTGAACCCTGAAAGGGTTAATGAACAACCCGCGCTGTAACTCTCTGAATTTTCACACGATTTTGTGTTTTTTCATATAAATTTTTAGTAAATTCATTAACCATGAGTTCTAAGAGAGTTAATGAAAAGAACCAAGCAATGAAGAAAATCACCATAGAGGTGAAAAAGAGACTTTTGAAAAGTATGAAGGTGGCATGCGTATCCGGGACTTGGCTGCTGCATACCGTAAGCCGAGAACAATGATATCTACGATTGTGAAAACAAAGATGTTATTAACCCTTTGACTGTCGCAAGCCCCTTTCTGAAACTGTCAAGTTATGTCACAAAATTTTTGGAAAAAAAAAAAATTTTCTTATGAAATGATAGAGAATCTTTTCCCTACGGTAATGACACCAAAAGTACGAAATTTGGTTGAAAACTCTGAATTACGTTCCCGCGAAGATAGTGGTCTCGGCAACATATACACATTGGCGATTTCGCCGAATTTGAGCCCTGTTTTTGGCCAATTCCAATTTTCCAATTGGCCAAACTCATAGCTATTTCTTTAGAACTCCATTTTTTCTATCCGTTGAGTACAAGAAACTGTCCATTTACTGATTTGAACTACCCAATAAAGTTGTCAGAAATTGGCAATTTGGCTAATTTCATGCAAATTAAAAAAAATGCCACTTTCAAAATAGAGTCCAGAATAAACAATGTAGACATTCTTGGCACTAAAATAACATATCCTCTGTTCATTAGTCACGTCTCAAGGCCCCTCTTATATTACTATTGCTTTCTATTTTGATTTTTTATTCATACAGAAAATACAAAATTTACTGTTATTCAGACTACTGCATTATTGTAAAAATGGTATAAATAATATCAGTGCACAAGTGAAAGAATATTAGACTCCCCAGCTGACGTGTATTAGATGTGTGGTGTGATTTGCTTACTCCTGAACATTGGTAAAAATCAAACATTTCCGCTACTTTGAGTTCAACTTCAAGGTCGTTTTCATCATGAAACTAATCATCTCTATTTCTGTAATATGTTTTCCATTTTATCACGTAAGACCACGAAAACGAGAATACAAAGATAAATACTATACGAAAATACACCTCAAAGTTGGAGTTTTAATCCAAAAAAATGGTCAGAGATTTTTTTTTTCTCATTATGCGCTGCGTGCTGCAGGATTTTTTTTATGTGGTGCACACTGAACACACACACCCATTCTCTCACATGTGAGCCTACCAGCTTTCTCCTGCTTGATTTGAAGCCGCTAGAATTTATGCGTATAAATACGTCCGAAACAGTGGCGCGTAAGACGTATATATACGACCAAAACAGTCAAAGGGTTAAATTGGCTAACGTCTTCAAGAAGGAACTGGACACACACCTAAAGGCAGTACCTGACCAACTGGGCTGTGGTTCGTACATCAGCTTGTGTGCGGCCAGCAGTAACGGCCTGGTTGATCAGACCCTGATCCACCATGAGGCCTGGTCTCAGACCGGGCTACAGGGTCATTGACCCCGAAAACCTCTCCAGGTAAACGTTGAGAAGGGGGTGAAATTGATTACCAAACAAAGATCAAGGACGTTAGAGCACGTTGAAAAATTGCTTTTGATTTGGATAACAGAAAAACAGTGTGCCATCAATAGCATATCAAAGGCAATGATTTGTGTAAGGGCAAAACTGATACATGCCGATCTTTTGAAAAACAAGGCAGGAACGAGCCAAGAAAGTGAAGTCTTTAAAGACAGCCATGGCTGGTTTGATAATTTTAAGAAGCGGACTGGCATTCACAGTGTTGTGAGGCATGGAGAGGGAGCCAGTGCTGATAAAGATGCTGCCAATGATTTTGTTAGTTTGGGGAATTTGTGGAGGCTGCGGGTTTTGTTCCCCAACAAGATTTTAATTGTTACAAAACAGGCCTGTTTTGGAGAAGGCAGAAGCAAAGTTCTTTGGGCAAATTTTTAGTAAAAGTCAAACCTGGTGAGCTTCAACCAGGTCTAAAGAGACAGAAAAGAGAAGGGGATTCTCCTTCCATACAATAACATTTCCTCCTCCCTTCTCAGCAGTATCCTAGTAGGCACTTGACTCTTTTCAGCAAAGAAAAGTGAGGTTAAATTTGCATTTATTTCATCTAATTATTTTGTATTTATGTATGTATTTTAGTATATTAAGCAGTGTTTAAATTACAAATTTTAGTATTAAGCAGTGTTTAAATTATTTTATACAACCCAATCAATGTATAATATGCCAATAACAATAGGATTTTTTTTCATGGGAACGGATTAATCGTTTTCCCTATAGTTCTCATGGGAAAATTCATTTGGTATACGTCCTGTCTGGTAGAAGTCCAAGGTCCTGGAATGGATTAAGGATATATACCGAGGTACCACTGTATCAGGTCATAAGAGGACATGATAACCACATATCAGGTCATAAGAGGACATGATAACCACATATCAGGTCATAAGAGGACATGATAACCACATATCATACCTGTAGATCAATGGAATGAATTACAAAAGGATGTAATAAGTGATTCAACCACTGGAAATTTAAAAAAATTACATGATGAACATACAGTGGACCCCCGCATACTGTACGCATCACATAACGTTCAATCCGCATACCGCTCGCTTTTATCGCAAAAATTTTGCCTCGCATACCGCTCAAAAACCCATTCACCGCTCTTCGTCCGAGACGCGTCCAATGTGCGGCCTTAGCCAGCCTCACATGTGCCACCGGTGGCATTGTTTACCAGCCAGCCTCCGCGGTAACATCCAAGCATACAATCGGAACATTTCGTATTATTACAGTGTTTTTGGTGATTTTATCTGCAAAATAAGTGACCATGGGCCCCAAGAAAGCTTCTAGTGCCAACCCTACAGCAATAAGGGTGAGAATTACTATAGAGATGAAGAAAAAGATCATTGATAAGTATGAAAGTGGAGTGCGTGTCTCCGAGCTGGCCAGGTTGTATAATAAACCCCAATCAACCATCGCTACTATTGGTGGTACAGCTGCTGCTGCTGCTGTACCACCGTCAGCTGCTGCTGCTGCTGCTGCTGCTGCTGCTGTACCACCATCAGCTGCTGCTGTAGTACCGTCTGCTGCTGCTGTAGCATCGTCTGCTGCTGCTGTAGCACTGTCAGCTGCTGCTGTAGTACCGTCTGCTGCTGCTGTACCACCGTCAGCTGCTGCTGCTGCTGCTGCACTGTCAGCTGCTGCTGCTGCTGTACCACCATCAGCTGCTGCTGTAGTACCGTCTGCTGCTGCTGTAGCATCGTCTGCTGCTGCTGTACCACCGTCAGCTGCTGCTGTAGTACCGTCTGCTGCTGCTGTAGCATCGTCTGCTGCTGCTGTAGCACTGTCAGCTGCTGCTGCTGCTGCTGTAGCACTGTCAGCTGCTGCTGCTGCTGCTGTAGCACCGTTGTTGGTGTGGCTTATTGAGAATACCAAGAAACAATTAACCCCAGAGGATTTGCCACCCAGGATAACCCAAAAAAGTCAGTGTGATCGAAGACTGTCTAACTTATTTCCATTGGGGTCCTTAATCTTGTCTCCCAGGATGCAACCCACACCAGTCGACTAACACCCAGGTGAACAGGGAAAAATGCCTGGAACTAGTGCTCATATTGGTGAATTTAAAGCCAGCAAAGGTTGGTTTGAGAGATTTAAGAATCGTAGTGGCATACACAGTGTGATAAGGCCTGTTCTGGAAGAAAATGCCAAACAGGACCTACAGTACTCAGGAGGAAAAGGCACTCCCAGGACACAGTGTCTCATCAGTCATTGCTGCATCTTCAATAAAGGTAAGTGTCATTTATTCTTCATTTAGTAGAGTAGTACATGCACAATATATATTGTGCATGTACTACTCTACTATTGTGCATGTATCCTTCTCTTTGTGTGTAGGAAAATGTATATTTCATGTGGTAAAAATCTTTTTTTCATACTTTTGGGTGTCTTGCACGGATTAATTTGATTTCCAATATTTCTTATGGGGAAAATTCATTCGCATACCGATCATTTCGCATAACAATGAGCCCTCTTGCACGGATTAAAGTCGCTATGCGGGGGTCCACTGTATTACTGAAGACAGGACACCACAGAGTTCTGTTCATGTAGCTAGTTTAATATGCTAGTTTATTATGCACCCCATACCCATCCTGTGGGTGGTAGTCAAAAGATTAGAGAGGTACATAATGGGTCCAGGGATTGGGCCCCAAAGTTTGACAGCTGAGCAAGTTACAAAAGTAATGAACTCCAGGTAGACATGGTCACAATCATGACAAGTTACAAAGGTATTTACAGGTTACAGAGGTACAGTGGACCCTCGAGTTACAAACCTACCAATTATTGAACTTTTCGAGTTTAGAATGCTTTTTTCGAACCAATTTCCTTCCAAGTATTGAACCCTACCCGTCTTTCGAACCGCTGGGTACCGGACCTGTCCACCAGTCCACTCTGTCCGCGTCCCTGCGCAGGCGTCATGAGCCAGTCTAGCTTTGTTGATGCTTGAGTGAACACTAACCTGCACGCTCATTCAAACATTTCACTATTAATTCATTGTGTTTAGTGCTTGTGTTACTGAAATAAGCTACCATGGGCCCAAATTAACTTGCTAGTGGTACCCCTGTGGTAAAGAAAGTGAGAAACACCATAGACTTGAAGAAGGAAATAATACAAAAATATGAGAGTGGTGTGAGAATTGTTGAGCTTGCCAGGATGTAGGGCAAAAACAAATCAACCATCGCTTCTATCCTGGCAAAGAAAGCACAAATCAAGGAAGCTGATGTGGCAAAAGGTGTTGATATGCTAACCAAAAATAGACCACAGACAGTCGATCAGGTTGAGTTGTTGTTGGTGGTGTGGATCAAGGATAAAGAGATGGCAGGTGATAGTGTTTCTGAGACAATCATTTGTGAAAAGGCAAGGAAGTTGCATGCCGACCTGGCAAAGAAAACTCCTGGAACCAGTGAATTTAAGGCCAGCAAAGGCTGGTTTGAAAGAGTTAAGAAGCGTAGTGGCATACACAATGTTGTAAGGCATAGTGAGGCAGCCAGTTCAGACAAACGGGCGGCTAAGAAGTTTGACAGGAGTTTAAGGGGTACGTAGACACTGAAAAATTCAAACCCCAACAAGTGTTCAATTGTGACGAAACAGGCCTATTTTGGAAGAAAATGCCAAAGAGGACCTATATCACACAGGAGGAAAAGGCACTCCTAGGACACAACCCTATGAAAGACAGGTTAACTCTTTTGTTCTGTGCTAATGCTAGTGGTGATTTTAAAGTGAAGCCTTTACTTGTGTATCACTCAGAAAATCCCAGTGTGTTTAAGAAAAACAATGTCATTAAAAACAAGTTGTGTGTCTTGTGGAAAGCAAATAATAAGGCATGGGTCACAAGGCAAATTTTCAAAGAGTGGGTTCATGAAGTGTTTGGCCCCAATGTGAGAAAATACCTCCTAGAAAATAATTTGCCACTCAAGTGCCTTCTGTTAATGGACAATGCTCCTGCTCATCCTCCAAACTTGGTAGACCTACTGTCTATGGACTACAGTTTCATCACAGTGAAGTTCTTGCCTCCTAACACCACTCCTCTCCTCCAGCCCATGGACCAGCAGGTCATTTCTAATTTCAAAAAACTCTACACAAAAGCAGTGTTTGAAAAGTGCTGGGAAGAGACCACAGACATTAAGCTGACCCTAAGAGAGTTCTGGAGGAATCACTTCAATATCTACAGCTCCATAAGCCTTATAGGTAAGGCTTGGGAGAGAGTGACTTCCAGGACTTTGAACTCTGCTTGGAGACAATTGTAGCCAGATTGTGTCCAAAAGAGGGATTTTGAGGGGTTTGAGGCTGACCCTGACGACCCTCTGCCTGTTGTGGACTCTATTGTGGCATTGGGGAACACCCTGGGGCTGGAGATGAGTGGTGAGGATGTGGAAGAGTTGGTGAAGGATCACAGGGAAGAGCTAACCAATGAAGGGCTGGAAGAGCTTCATCTGGAACAGTATCAGACCACAGCTCAGGAACTTGCTTCAGAGGAGGAGGAAGAGGGAGTGGATGAGGTGCCTTCTTCAGAAATTAAGGAGATTTGTGCCCAGTGGAATGATGTCCAAATGTTTGTGGAAAAGTACCACCCTGAGCAAGCTGAAACAAGTCATCTTTGCAACAAGTTCAGTGACAGAACCATGTCCCATTTTAGGGAAATCTTAAAGAGGTGCCAGAAACAGGACTGTAGACAGTTATTTTGTGAGACAGGGGTCCAGTGACTCTCAAGCTGGCCCTAGTGGCATTAAAAGACAGAGAAGGGAAGTAACCCCAGAGAGGGCTTTGATACCTAAAGTCCTTATGGAGGGGGATTCCCCTTCCAAACACTAGCCTCAACTCCCTCTCTCCTCCTCCCTATCTTCCATATGCCATCACCAATCTTCAATAAAGGTAAGTAAAAATGTTATTTAATATGTTTATTTAAATTTATTACTAATTGTACTATATACATATATGTATGTTCTGTACGTAAAACGATAATGTAATCTCTAAAATGTATTTTTTTGTGAATATTTTTGGGTTTCTGGAATGGATTAATTGTATTTCCATTATTTCTTATGAGAAATATTGGTTCAACTTTCGAACATTTCAACTTCAGAACTAGCTCCTGGAACGGATGAAGTTCTAAACTCAAGGGTCCACTGTACATAATGGGTCTAGGGACTGAGCCCCAAAGTTTTGATAGCTGAACAAGGTACAAAGGTAACGAACTCACAAGTTACACAGGTAATGAATCATGAAGTAGGTAAATTTACTTACTTATTTTTATACCTGGCTATAATCATGAACAAATTATAGATCTACAAATAGGAAATTGCAAATAGGTAACTGCAAGAGAGATTTAACTGTGCCATCATGCACTAGTTTTTTAGACTAACCCCAGGAGAGCAGCAGTAAGACCAACACAGCCAGTCCCTGATCCTAACTCCACCACATGGCAGTCTGACAGTCGCACAGGTCTTACATCTGTAAAATATTACATGGATTAATGCAAGAAAAACAAAGAAAACATTTACAAGTTTAAAACATTAAATGCAAAAAAAAGTACATCAATAGAAATCAAAATACTTTCATGAAAATAATACAGCATTTAGAGGAAAACAAATATTTAATATTATAAGTATTAGCAATATGCACAAGATTACAATGAATATTTTGTTTTCATTTAATATTTATTATATACTACAAGCATTACTTGGTTTCATTTTACCTTTCAAGGAATGACAAGTTTCATTCTGACACCATGAACTTAAAATGTACAATCACCCTTCCCAAGTCTTGGCACCCTGCAAATTTCTATTATCCACTCCGACTGAAGGAGTCTTCAATAAATAGTTTTGATCATTCACATTTACTTGCATGGAAGGACATTTTAAGAAGCAGGAACACTAGACAAAACAAAAAACAATTTAGTGAGTTACTGTTGATGCCACTATCACGTCTGCAGGTTACAGCACTCTGATGGTTGACTCATGAAATCTTAACACAACTGTTAACAACTCAAAGAATGGACAGGATTCAAACCCATGGCACAACAATCCTAAAATTAGTAGGCCAGTGCTCCAACCACTAAACCATGCAGGCCTCTTAAGATCCTTTCAACTAGATAAGTATTTATACCAAAAGAAGGTTAACAGGTTAACATGGGCCACACTGATCACAAATGCACATTTTTTTTCAAATTAATCTCACACTAACATGGCTGTAGCAAGCTCTAGCTCAAGTCCCTTCACAGCAACTGTAAGCAACTTATGAAATTGTATTAAGATTGTGCACAACTCGTGGAATGGACAGGATTTGAACCCATGGCATTTGTGGTCAAAGGTCAGTGTGGCCCATGCTAACCTCTGTAATGCTTAGAGATGTACCTAGATGGATGAATTTTAACAGATTAAAAATCGGTTAAAAAACTGGCATGCTAGTCTTAAAACTTACTTGCCATGGGTTTAAAGCCTGTCCATTCTGAGAGTGGTGAAGATGAACCTGCTCCTAAGATGCAGGTCATGATGACATAAAATATGTATGTGAAATAATTAGACATGACGGAAATAAGTCACTGGCATTTTTAGGGGTTATCCTCGGTAATTTACACTATGTATGATAATTGTGTACCTGTACCTAAATAAAATTACTTACTTATAGTTAAGTATGAGAGTGCAGCCACTGTTGACAGACATTATCATGCAAATAAAACAGTAATATACTATACTATACTGAAGTGTGGTGACCAGTACGGCAGATGCTAAAGTGTAATTAATCTATTGTGTGCAATCTTTGCGTACTTAAAATGGAGAAAGGACTAAATGTGTGAATTCAGGACATGGTGACAAGAATATTTTAAATATTAACTGTTACATGCAAAAGCTAAGGACTTGCATGACATTTTAGTAAAACCTAGTGGCAAAAGCATTAGTAGTGGATCCTTTAACCCTTTCAGGGTCCATCCCGTAGATCTACAGCTTCACGTTGAGTGTCCAAACCGTAGATCTATGCCAAAATTCTAGCGCCGTCAAATTTAGCGCGAAAGCGCTCATAGGCCTACATGTGAGAGAACGGGTCTGCGTGGTGGGTGTGCACCATAAACAAAAAATCTAGGCGCCCGCATAGCATTGTGGGAACGCCGGCTAAGTTACCCTTGTTCACCATGCCTCGTCGCAAGTCAGCTCTCACTCCCTGGAAAATTGGGACTCTCCTCTTCCTATCTAATAGTTCTGACACTGATGGAAGTGGAAATGAAGACGAATTCTATGGCTTTGATCAGTTAGTGACCGAAAGGAATGACCAGGATATCGATAATAGCGCAGAAAACCCTGACGATCCTCAACCTTCTACCTCTGGTGTGGGCACTTGTGACTCACGGTCGGTTGTACCTCAACGCAAGAGAAAACTAATATTTTCGCATGGCCAGGCCTCTGACTTCAGTAATGATGATGATAGTGACGTGGATTGTGATTTTATTGCGCTTGACGATCATTCGAGTAGTGATAGTGAGGAATCATATTCACCAGTGAAGCATCGGTATGTGCGCCGCCGCATGCGCTCGGGTAGTGTACCCTATGCTGTGCCCAGGGGACGGAGTACATCCCGGAGTACATCCCGTGGCGCTACACCAGGTTTAGATAGTGATAGTGAGGATGATGTGGCTACACTTGGCATGGACAGACCACAGGCATCAGTAGATGGTGGTAGTGGTGATGGTAGTGGCACCGCCATGCGTGACTCACCAGCCCAGGCTGGGACCCACACTGCTGACTCAGTTCAAGGACAAAGTGGAGCATCAGCCACCAGCCCACCACAACCACCCGCACAACCAGCCTATGATGTCCAGTATCCACCAGCAAACCGTACCTGGGATTGGCAGCAAAATCCCAATTTTGTTCCCAAGCCCCACCACTTTGATGACTCTCAAAGTGGAATTCTACCTACTTGTCCCCTTGGAACCATGGCCAATGAACTGGAATTCTTTGAATTATTCTTATACCAGCCACTGATGGAAACTATTGTCAGGGAAAGTAATAAGTATTTTGAGTACACCATGGCAAATACGATCATATCAACACAGTCAAGACTACACAGGTGGAAAGAGCCGACTGTTGCAGAAATGTATTTGCTTTTTGCAACAATAATGCTTATGCTTCATGTCTATAAGCATAATATAAAAGCATACTGGTCCACAGATCGGCTAATTTCTACCCCGGTCTTCAGTGAAATCATACCAGTGAACAGGTTTATCTTACTGTTACGTATGTTGCACTTCTCTGACAAAACCAGGCCTGACAGAAGTGACAGGTTATACAAGATTAGAAATGTTTTCATGTATCTCAAACAAAAGTTCAGCATATACTTTTATCCATTCAAGAATCTTGTAATTGACGAGTCTTTGATTTTGTTCAAAGGTAGACTGTCATTCAAGCAGTATATACAGAGCAAGAGGAAACACTTTGGTATAAAACTGTTTGTACTCTGTGACTGTGACAGTGGCCTGGTGTTGGATATTGTTGTATACACGGGAAGTAAAACACTGAAAGATACCAAGATGTTATTGGATATCTCAGGTGACATAGTGAGAAACATGATGGCACCTTATCTTGGTAAGGGGCATACATTATATACCGATAACTGGTACACAAGCCCATTACTCAGTGATTTCATGCGAGTGAACAAGACAGATGTGTGTGGCACAGTGAGTTCTAATCGTAAACATATGCCCAGGCTCAACGCAGGTGCTCATGGTGATGACGTGCAGGTGTTTACTGCCAATGACATCATGGCATTACAGTGGCATGACAAATGAGATGTCACATTGTTGACAACCATTCACCGTAATGAAATGCAAGACAGTGGCAAAGTTGATCGAGTGACTAATGAACGTATTTGAAAACCAGTGACAGTGATTGATTATACGCAAAACATGCGCTTGGTTGACAAATGTGACATGCAGATTGGTTTTGTTGATTGTGTTTGTAAGAGTTACAAGTGGTACATGAAACTTTTCTTTCATCTCATGGACATTTCAATGCTGAATGCATATAATATGTACCAAATAAAGACTGACAACAGACCACCGTATGGTGAATTTTGTTTGTCTGTTGTCAGACAACTCATAATGAAGTACCAGTAAGAACACCTGCTATACAATAAGGTCCTCGAATTCCTCAGGATATACCCAAGCGTTTGAGGAGGGAAGGTGATCATTTCATAATACAGCTTCCTTCAACTCTGAAGAAATTTGCTCAGAAGAGATGTGTTGTCTGTGCACAAACAAAACGACGGCAACAAAGACGCAAAGACACTCGGTTTATGTGTGAGGAATGTAAGGTGCCTCTGTGTATGGTGCCTTGTTTCAAGGAGTTCCACAAGCTCCAGCAGTTCTAAAACCATGTCCAGTGATTGTAAATATGTAAATATATGATAGAACATTAGTATTATACAGTGGACCCCCGCATACCGTACGCATCGCATAACATTCAATCCGCATACCGCTCGCTTTTTTCGCAAAAATTTTGCCTCGCGTACCGCTCAAAAACCCACTCACCGCTCTTCGTCCGAGACGCGTCCAATGTGCGCCCTTAGCCAGCCTCACATGTGCCGCCGGTGGCATTGTTTACCGGCCAGCCTCCGCGGTAACATCCAAGCATACAATCGGAACATTTCGTATTATTACAGTGTTTTTGGTGATTTTATCTGCAAAATAAGTGACCATGGGCCCCAGGAAAGCTTCTAGTGCCAACCCTACAGCAATAAGGGTGAGAATTACTATAGAGATGAAGAAAAAGATCATTGATAAGTATGAAAGTGGATTGCGTGTCTCCGAGCTGGCCAGGTTGTATAATAAACCCCAATCAACCATCGCTACTATTGATGGTACAGCTGCTGCTGCTGCTGTACCACCGTCAGCTGCTGCTGCTGCTGCACTGTCAGCTGCTGCTGCTGCTGTACCACCATCAGCTGCTGCTGTAGTACCATCTGCTGCTGCTGTAGCATCGTCTGCTGCTGCTGTAGCACTGTCAGCTGCTGCTGTAGTACCGTCTGCTGCTGATGTACCACCGTCAGCTGCTGCTGTAGTACCGTCTGCTGCTGCTGTAGCATCGTCTGCTGCTGCTGTACCACCGTCAGCTGCTGCTGTAGTACCGTCTGCTGCTGCTGTAGCATCGTCTGCTGCTGCTGTAGCACTGTCAGCTGCTGCTGCTGCTGTAGCACTGTCAGCTGCTGCTGCTGCTGCTGCTGTAGCACCGTTGTTGGTGTGGCTTATTGAGAATACCAAGAAACAATTAACCCCAGAGGATTTGCCACCCAGGATAACCCAAAAAAGTCAGTGTCATCGAAGACTGTCTAACTTATTTCCATTGGGGTCCTTAATCTTGTCTCCCAGGATGCAACCCACACCAGTCAACTAACACCCAGGTGAACAGGGAAAAATGCCTGGAACTAGTGCTCATATTGGTGAATTTAAAGCCAGCAAAGGTTGGTTTGAGAGATTTAAGAATCGTAGTGGCATACACAGTGTGATAAGGCCTGTTCTGGAAGAAAATGCCAAACAGGACCTACAGTACTCAGGAGGAAAAGGCACTCCCAGGACACAGTGTCTCATCAGTCATTGCTGCATCTTCAATAAAGGTAAGTGTCATTTATTCTTCATTTAGTAGAGTAGTACATGCACAATATATATTGTGCATGTACTACTCTACTATTGTGCATGTATCCTTCTCTTTGTGTGTAGGAAAATGTATATTTCATGTGGCAAAAATTTTTTTTCATACTTTTGGGTGTCTTGCACGGATTAATTTGATTTCCATTATTTCTTATGGGGAAAATTCATTCGCATACCGATCATTTCGCATAACAATCAGCCCTCTTGCACGGATTAAAGTCGCTATGCGGGGGTCCACTGTACAAGATTTGTGCATGTTTATTGTAATAAACAACAGTTGTAAACAATAATATGATAATAACTTTAGTGCGGTTATTGTGTTCAATACAGTGAGTTTATACATATACATTATATACAGTATTGGTCTCTCAGGCCCCAAATGTTAGTAGGAAAAGAAAAAAATTGGAAAAGAAAAGAAAAAACTACAAAAACCGCTAAATAAAGTAATGCGGGTATGTGGAATTCGTCGATGTTGCCGCCACCACATCATTTTGGACAAACTTCTTGGCACTGTATCTCGGTAAGTACTGATCAGAATTTTTTTTTTTGCCTTATTACCTTCACAAAAATATGCTCTTTAATTCTGTAGGAAAAAATATTTTTTTTTTTTTTTTAAATTTCTTGGACACTGGAGCACCACTTCAGATTTCGGCCTTGGACCCTGAAGGGTTAATAACAGTATGGGTTTAAAGAAGTTTAAGGCATGGTGTTAGCTCGAAAATTATGAATGATATTAAGACTGTTACTGTAGCAGATCACTAAGCAAGTCAGATGTAAATTAATATAATTATATATATAATTATAAACACATGTAAAAAAATGGAAAAAACTTATTGTAAGTGAAGAACTTAGTGGCATTTGCAGTTTCTGGATTCACCAGGACCTCTAGGTATACAACATCTGCAAATTTAAAGGTATATTATTTATCCTGACCTTTACGCTTAAAATTATTTTATGATAGTAGGTTGGTAGATAGTAACTGCCATGGAGGTACTACTGTACTGCCGAATGTGAAATGGAAACCTGTACATGTATTTGTTTTACATGATGGTAGGATTGTTGGCATCTTTTTTTCTGTCTCAAACATGCAAGATTTCAGGTACGTCTTGCTACTTCTACTTACACTTAGATCACACTACACACTACACATGCATGTACACATTTAAGTATACACACTCATCAGTTTTTTCTTAGATTTTATCTTAATAGTTCTTATTCTTATTACTTTTCCTTTCATATCCATGGAGAAGTGGAATAAGAATCTTTCCTCTGTAAGCTTTGCGTGTTGCAAAAGTCAACTAAAATACGGGAACAATGGGATAGAAACACCTTTTCTCACATAGCCTACTAAAAAGAAAAAGAAAACCATCGGAGTGGGATGTTTGAATGTGCGTGGATGTAGTGCAAATGATAAGAAAGAGATTGATTGTGGATGTTATGAATGAAAAGAAGCTGTATGTCCTGGTTTAAGTGAAACAAAGCTGAAGGAGGTAGGAGAGTTTCAGTGGGGAGAAATAAATGGGATTAGGTCAGAGGTTGCTAATCAATCAATCAATCAAATTTATTCTCTACAAGGATTACAATGCGGGGTTTTTATGTAGTTAGTTGACAGGGTGTATCAGGGAATAAGATGTTTTCTAATGGTAGTTTTGAAGGTGATGAATGTGTCTGCAGTTCTAGAGTTTTCAGTTAGGGTGTTCCAGATTTTAGGGCTTTTGACATACATTGAATTTTTGTAAAGGTTTAGTCGGACACAGGGAATGTCGTAGAGATGTTTGTGTCTGGTGTTATGCCTGTGGGTCCTGTCACAACTATCAAGAAAGCATTTTAGGTCAAGGTTAATATTGGAATTTAAGGTCCTGTACATGTAGATTGCACATTAGTAAATGTGGATGTTCTGAACAGGGAGTAAATTTAGATCTATGAAGAGTGGGGGGGGTGCTGCCAGGGATGGGATTTAGTGATTATTCTTACTGCAGCTTTTTGTTGGGTTATTATTGGCTTTAGGTGTGTGGCTGCAGTTGACCCCCAAGCACAGATAGCATAGGTGAGGTATGGATAAATGAGTGAATGGTACAGTGTGAGAAGGGCATTTTGCGGCACGTAGTATCGTATCTTGGAGAGGATCCCACCTGTTTTGGATACTTTTTTTGTTATGTGTTGGATATGAGTGCTGAAATTCAGGTTGTTGTCGAGGTAAAAGGCCTAGGAATTTGCCCTCATTATGTCTGGCAATTAGAGTGTTGTCGATCTTAATGTTAAGTTGCGCAACACCTGCTCTGCTACCAAACATAACATAGTAGGTTTTGTCAGTGTTAAGTGTAAGTTTATTGGCTGTCATCCAAGTCGATATTTTGAGCAGCTCCTCGTTAACAATGGTGCTGAGGGTGGCAAGATTAGGGTGAGAGATGAGTTAGAGAGTTAGAGCTAAGGAAGGAGTAGCAATAATGTTGAAGGATAAGTTATGGCAGGAAAAGAAGGAATATAAATTATGTGGAGTAAAATAAGGGTTGGATGTGAAAAGTGGGTTATAGTAAGTGTTTATGCACCTGGAGAAGACAGAAGTGTAAAGAGAGAGAGAGAGAGAGAGAGAGAGAGAGAGACAGAGAGACAGAGACAGAGAGACAGAGACAGAGAGAGAGACAGAGAGACAGAGAGAGAGACAGAGAGACAGAGAGAGAGACAGAGAGAGAGACAGAGAGACAGAGAGAGAGACAGAGAGAGAGACAGAGAGAGAGACAGAGAGAGAGACAGAGAGAGAGACAGAGAGACAGAGAGAGAGACAGAGAGAGAGACAGAGAGAGAGACAGAGAGACAGAGAGAGAGACAGAGAGACAGAGAGAGAGACAGAGAGAGAGACAGAGAGAGAGACAGAGAGAGAGACAGAGAGAGAGACAGAGAGAGAGACAGAGAGAGAGACAGAGAGAGAGACAGAGAGAGAGACAGAGAGAGAGACAGAGAGACAGAGAGAGAGCAGAGAGAGAGACAGGGGAGAGGAAAAGAGGGGGAAGAAGAGAGAGAGAGAAGAGAGAAAGGGGAGAGAGACAGAGAAGAGAGAGAGAGAGACAGAGAGAGGGGACAAAAGGGGACAGAGAGACAGAGAGAGAGAGACGAGAGAGACAGAGAGAGAGAGAGACAGGGAGAGACGAGAGAGAGAGAGAGAGAGAAGAGAGAGACAGAGAACAGAGGGGAGACAGAGAGAGAAGAGAGACAGAGAGAGACAGAGAGAGGGGAGAGAGAGAGAGAGAGAGACAAGACAGAGAGACAGAGACAGAGAGAGAGACAGAGAAGAGACAGAGAGAGAGACAAAAGAGAGAGACGAGAGAGCAAGAGCAGAGACAGAAAACAGACAGACAGACAGAAGACAGACAGAGAGACAGAGAGAGACAGAGACAGAGAGACAGAGAGAGACAGAGAGAGACAGAGAGAGACAGAGAGACAGAGAGACAGAGAGAGAGACAGAGACAGAGAGAGACAGCTGCAAGAACTGTGTCAAAACTGTCAGTGGTGACAATAAGGCAGGAGGAGGTGCATTTCCTTCTTAAATTACTTGACCAAGAAAAGGCTGTGGGCCCAGACAAGTTGAGCCCAAGATTGCTGAGATGATGTGCAGACCAGCTAGCAGCACCTCTATCTCGCATCTTTCAGCACTGCCTAGTACAGTGTAAATGGCCCTCTCTATGGAAAGAGGTAAATGTAGTCCCTGTTCACAAAAATAAGAGCAGAGCAGAAATCAGCAACTACAGACCAGTGTCACTCCTGTCAATCACTGGTAAGATCTTTGAGACAATAATCTCAAGACAAATGACAGAGTTTTTTGACTATCACTCACTACTTTGTGATCGTCAATATGGCTTCAGGAAAGGTTACCCTGCTGCTGATCTGTTGTTAAACCTCTCCACTAAGTGGCACCAGTCACTGGATGAATCCAGAGTCAGCTGTGTGGTAGCACTGGACATTGCTGGAGCTTTCGACCGGGTGTGGCACCAGGGCCTCTTAGCAAAACTTCAAGCACTGGGAATTGCAGGCTCTACGCTATGTCTCCTCAGTGATTACCTTCAGGGTAGATCTCTAAGTGTAGTTCTCAATGGAACGGAATCAGCAAGACATCCTATTGGGGCAAGTGTTCCACAAGGAAGCGTGCTGGGACCATTGTTATGGAATGTCTACTTCAACGACCTTCTTCATCTCATCCCAGAATCACATGCATATGCAGACGACTGCACACTGACATTCACTTATCCAAGAGAAGAAATGCCAGCTACTCTAAGCTACATCAATCACCAGCTGAGAGCTATATCAGCTTGGAGAAATAGATGGCAAGTAACATTTGTACCTGAGAAAACGCAAATGATGATCGTCTCTAGGCACCATGATGGTAATGCTGGTGCAGTAGTAAGGATGAATGGGAGGGTGTTGGCACCTGGAGAAGAAGTTGATATCCTTGGGGTGAAATTTGACTCCAAACTAACCATGAAGAACCATGTTGTAAATCTTGCAAACAAGGCAGCCAGGAAGCTTACAGCACTTCGCCGTATCTCGCATCTACTTGACAGTAGGGGTTGCAAGATTCTGTACGAGGCACAAGTACGCTCGCACCTTGAGCATGCTCGACTTTCTTGGTTTGCCTGCCCCCCCCCCTCTCATCTGCGACTGCTTGACAGAGTAGAGAACAGAGCAAGACGTCTTATCTCTCGCCTGGACCCATCCTGGATAGATCTGTCATTTCAGCAGAGCCTTCAACATAGGAGGGATGTGGGTGGCCTTACTGTTATGTACAAGGCCAATATTGTCAAAGTACCACACTTGGATCCACTTCGAGGATATCGTGAAACAAGCTTTTATGCCACAAGATGGGCAGAAAGCAGCAACTTCACTCTGGCTGTACCCTTCTCCAGAACTTCACTCCATCTGAGATCCTATATACCCAGGATGACTCGAGTATGGAACACATTCGTAAAGCATAATGATGTCAACGAGATAAAGTCAGTTGATCAAATGAAAATGCTGGCCCACAGATGGCTCCAACTTCATCCTGTTCCCTACTTGTATGTCTCATAACAATAAAAATGCTTTCAAATGAGCTGATCTAGGTAACAGCTCTTAGCTTGCCAATAAAGTTAGGAATCCTAGGGATCCTTAACCTTGTCAAACCCTGTGTAAAAAAAAAAAAAAGAGAGAGAGAGAGAGAGACAGAGAGATAGATTGATTGATTGATTTTGGGAAATGTTGAGTGAGAGCATGCAGAGTTTTGAACCGAGTACTTGTGGTTGGGGGATCTCAATACTAAAGTGGGTACAAATGTTGTAGAGGGAGTAGCAGGTAAATTTGGGGTGCCAGGGGTAAATGAAAATGGGAAGTCTTTAATTGAACTATGTGTAGAAAGAGGTCTGGCAATAAGTAATACATATCTGATGAAAAAGAGGATAAATAAGTATACAAGATATGACATATCACATTAGTTAGATTATGTACCGGTGGATAAAAGGTTGATTGGTAGGCTTCAGGATGTATACATGTTTGTAGAGGGGCAATGGATATATTGGATCATTATCTAGTTGTTGCTTCACTTAGAGTAAGAGGATGATGGGACAAGAGGAGCAGTTGGTATTTTTGTTTAATAAATGTATGAAAAAGGGGAAGGTACCTAGGGACTGGCAGAGAGCATGTATAATTCCTTCATGTAAAGGGAAGGGGGATAAAAGAAACTGTAAAAATTATAGGGGAATAAGTTTACTGAGTATACCAGGTCAAGTGTATGGTAAGGTTATTATTGAAAGTACTAGAGAGAGAGAACAGGATGGCAGATAAGTAACTAGGCTTTAGAATGGGTAGGGGATGTGTAGATCAGGTGTTTACATTGAAGAAAATATGTGAGTATTATTTAGATAAAGGTAGAAAAGTTTTCAGTGCATTTATGAATTTAGAAAAGGTATATGACAGAATGGATAGGAGAGCAATGTGGCAGATGTTGCAAGTGTATAGAACAGGAAGTTACTACTTTTTATGAGGATAGTGAGGCTCAGGTTAGGGTTTGTAGGAGAGAGGGAGACTACTTCCGGTAAAAATAGGTCTTAGACAGGGATGTGTAATGTTACCATGGTTAAATAACAAAAAGGCACAATACCGTGACTGGAACGATACACAAATAACCCGCACATAAAAGACAGAAGCTTACGACGACGTTTCGGTCCGACTTGGACCATTGACAAAGTCACACTAACAGAGGAGGAGCAGAACGGCTATATATAGGCAGGAAGAGGTGGAGGTAGTAGTAGTTTACCTGGAGTTTACCTGGAGTTTACCTGGAGAGAGTTCCGGGGGTCAACGCCCCCGCGGCCCGGTCTGAGACCAGGCCTCCTGGTGGATCAGAGCCTGATCAACCAGGCTGTTGCTGTTGGCTGCACGCAAACCAACATACGAGCCACAGCCCGGCTGATCCGGAACTGATTTTAGGTGCTTGTCCAGTGCCAGCTTGAAGACTGCCAGGGGTCTGTTGGTAATCCCCCTTATGTGTGCTGGGAGGCAGTTGAACAGTCTCGGGCCCCTGACACTTATTGTATGGTCTCTTAACGTGCTAGTGACACCCCTGCTTTTCATTGGGGGGATGGTTTGCATCTTTCTGCCAAGTTCTTTTGCTTTCGTAGTGAGTGATTTTCGTGTGCAAGTTCGGTACTAGTCCCTCTAGGATTTTCCAGGTGTATATAATCATGTATCTCTCCCTCCTGCGTTCCAGGGAATACAGGTTTAGGAACCTCAAGCGCTCCCAATAATTGAGGTGTTTTATCTCCGTTATGCGCGCCGTGAAAGTTCTCTGTACATTTTCTAGGTCGGCAATTTCACCTGCCTTGAAAGGTGCTGTTAGTGTGCAGCAATATTCCAGCCTAGATAGAACAAGTGACCTGAAGAGTGTCATCATGGGCTTGGCCTCCCTAGTTTTGAAGGTTCTCATTATCCATCCTGTCATTTTTCTAGTAGATGCGATTGATACAATGTTATGGTCCTTGAAGGTGAGATCCTCCGACATGATCACTCCCAGAAGTAGTAGTAGTAGTAGTACAAGAATTGTATATAATACCGACAGGATGAAATGACACATGCACAACACCCGGGCATCCCCACCGTAGACGTTTCGCCATCCAGCCAGCCACTGGAAACGTCGTCGTAAGCTTCTGTCTTTTATGTGCGGGTTATTTGTGTGTCACCATGGTTGTTTAACATATTTATAGATGGGGTTGTAAAAGAAGTAAATGCTAGGGTGTTTGAGAGAAGGGTGGGATTAAATTATGGGGAATCAAATACAAAATGAGAGTTGACACAGTTACTTTTTTTCTGATGATACTGTGCTTTTGGGGAATTCTACAGAAAAGTTGCAAAGGTTAGTGGATGAATTTGGGAGGGTGTGTAAAGGTAGGAAGTTAAAAGTGAATATAGACAAGAGTAAGGTGATGAGGGTATCAAACAATTTAGATAAAGAAAAATTGGATATCACATTGGACGGAGGGAGTATGGAAGAAGTGATTGTTTTCAGATATTTGGAAGTTGATTTGTCAGCGGATGGATTTATGAAGGATGAGGTAAACCATAGAACTGATGAAGGAAAAAAGGTGAGTGGTGCATTGAGGTATATGTGGAGACAAAAAAAAAGTTATCTAAGGAGACAAAGAAGGGAATGTACGAGAGTATAGTGGTACCGACACTCTTATATGGGTGTGAAGCTTGGGTTGTAAATGCTGCAGTGAGGAGGCGGCTGGAGGCAGCGGAGATGTCCTGTCCAAGGGCAATGTGTGGTGTAAATATTATGCAGGGAATTTGAAGTGGAAATTAGGAGGAGGTGTGGAGTTATTTTAAGTATTAGTCAGAGGGCAGAAGAGGGGTTGTTGAGGTGGTCTGGTCATTCAGAGAGAATGGAACAAAGCAGAATGACTTGGAGAGCATATAAATATGCTGGAGAAGGAAGGCAAGGTAGGGGTTGCCCCCAAAAAGATTGGCGGGAGGGGGTAAAGGAGGTTTTGTGGGCGGGTGGCTTGGATTTCCAGCAAGCATGCGTGAGAGTATTAGACAGGAGTGAATGGAGATGAATGGTTTATGGGACCTGACAAGCTGTTGGAGTGCAAGCAGGGTAATATTTTGTGAAGGAATTTAGAGAAACTAGTTATCTGGACTTGAGTCCTGAAGATGGGAGGTACAATGCCTGCACTTTAAAGGAGGGGGTTTAGGATATTGGCAGTTTGGAAGGACATCGAAACTGGCGTATACGAGCATCTCTGCAAAGACAGTGATTATGTGTGAATGATGGTGAAAGTGTTGAATGATGATGAAAGGTTTTTCTTTTGGAGTTTTTCTTTCTTTTTGGGTCACCCTGCCTCAGTAGGAAACAGCCAATGTGTTAAAACCAAAAAAAATATATTATTGCTTATACTGTGGATTAAGAACAGTGAAAGTCTTGCTCTTAAGTGAGGGCAAGGAGTCTTCACTGATGAAGTTATTGTGAGTGTCTATTAATGAAGGTCAGTGGGAGTCTCACTACTGATGGAAAGCAGTGAGAGAGTCTTGGTGGGGGGGGGCTGTGGGAGTTTCACTATTGATAGAGGCCAATAGGCATCTTACTACTGATGGAGGGAAATGGGAGACTTGGTGTAATAATAATAATAATAATAATAATAATAATAATAATAATAATAATAATAATAATAATAATAATAATAATAATAATAATAAAAGTTTATTTCTTTGTAAAGGTTACAATGTGTAATTACAATTTTGATTTATTAAGTACAAAGATAGCCACTATCAGGCTGAGGCATTTCGGGCACACTAATCCTAATACATAGTAACTAATTAAAACTAGATAAGACAATAGTACATAGTAACTATACCTAAAACTAAACAAGGAATAGTGGTTAGCTGTTTTACAATCTTATTTGAACTTAGTACAAAATCTAACTTACAAGTACATGTAATGGTGCAGGTGGTAATATTTTATGGAATGGCAGAATTAAAAGCCAGGAGGTCACATGATAAGACTAGCAGATGTTTTGGCAGATTTGGTTAATATTGAGAAACAAGATGATTTTATAGATTGGCAGAATTAAGAGCCTAGAGGTCACATAATAAAACTAGTTAGCAGATGTTTGGTTGATTTGGTTAATATTGTGAGATAAGATGATTTTTTCCTAGGTAGTAGGTTGATAGACAGCAACCGCCCAGGGAGGTACTACCGTCCTGCCAAGTGAGTGTAAAACGAAAGCCTGTAATTGTTTTACATGATGGTAGTATTGCTGGCGCCCTTTTTTCTGTATCATGAACATGCAAAATTTCAAGTACGTCTTGCTACTTTTACTTACACTTAGGTCACACTACACATACATGTACAAGCACATATATACACACCCCTCTGGGTTTCCTTCTATTTTCTTTCTAGTTCTTATTCTTGTTTATTTCCTCTTACCTCCATGGGGAAGTGCAACAGAATTCTTCCTCCGTAAGCCATGCATGTTGTAAGAGGCGACTAAAATGCCGGGAGCAAGGGGCTAGTAACCCCTTCTCCTGTATAAATTATTAAATTTAAAAAGAGAAACTTTTGTTTTTTTTTTGGGCCACCCTGCCTTGGTGGGATACGGCCAGTTTGTTGAAAGAAGATGATTTTTTAGCAAAGTCCTAAATTTACAAGCTGTCTGGGGATCCTTGACCTGTTCCGGTAGCGAGTTCCAGATCTTCGGGCCTTTCATGTGCATATCGTTCTTGCATAGTGAGAGTCTGACTCAAGGGATGTTGAAAAGTGCCTTATGCCTTGTATTGTGCCTGTGCATTCTGTTGTAACTGTCGAGTAGTAGTTTTATGGGAGGGTTTACAGTGGAGTTTAATGTTCTGCTTATGTAGTAGGCACAATAACAAAAGTGTATGTCTTGTATATTTAGCAAGCTGAGTCTTTTGAAAAGTGGTGGGGTGTTCAGTCTAGCACAGGAGCTGGTTATCACCCGCACAACAGCTTTTTGTTGGATTATTAAGGGTCTAAGGTGGTTGGCTGTGGTTGAGCCCCAGGCACAGATACCATAGGTGCGGTAAGGATATATTAGAGAGTGGTACAGGGTAAGGAGAGTCGTTTGTGGTACATAGTAGTGTATCTTGAAAAGGATTCCTACTGATTTGAAAATTTTCTTGGTTATGTGATGGGTATGGGACTGAAATTTAAGATTACAGTCAAGGAGAAGACCTAGAAATTTGCCCTCTGTGCGTCTTGATATAGGGGAACCATTTAACATTATGTCGAGTTGGATATTTGAGGCTCTGTTGCCAAACAGCATGAAGTATGTTTTGTCTATATTGAGAGAGAGTTTGTTGGTCATCATCCAAGCATATATCATTAGCAGTTCATTGTTTACAGTGTTTCCAAGCACAGCTGGGTCTGAATGGGAGTAGACATATGTAGTGTCATCTGCGAATAGAACTGGTTTAAGGAGTTGGGATGCATTGCGGAGATCACTGTCATCTAACTCTCTCTGCCAATCAATGGCACCTAGAGCTAGTTTTAGGTTGTTTATCAATGTCTCATCATGTAGATGGCTAAAAATCAATTTAGAGTACAAGTGCCTAATCTTCTCTATTTTAATGAACTTTTATACTTAAAAAAAATTTACAAAAATTTAGCTAATGTTTTGTGGGTGGAGAGCAATGGAAGGTTTGCTGAGAATAGAGGGGAGTGAGTCTTGCTGTGGGTGGAGACGGATAGGAATATTCTTGCTCATATTACGAGATATCTAGCATTTTATCAATATTCTTGGGTAGAACATGAAGTCTATACTGAAAACAGCTGTTTAATGGAACTCAGCCATTACTTATCTTTAACAATACAAGTATAGTCTCCAAAAACAGTCAAAAAAATTTTATTCCTTGAGTAAATTGTAATTTTGGAAAATTTTATTAATGCAATACTCTTATGAAGAACATTAGTAGTAAAATGCATTTCCAGCCCAATCAGCAATTACCATAACATTTATTGTCAGTATTCTAATAATATATAGTACAATACTAAGTTCAACAACTAATTAGGCTAGGTTGTTAGATTTAATTAGATTAGGCTACATTATTTTTGGTAAAATACATAAAAATAAGTTAATCTAAATACGACCTTCTTCAACCCAGCTGGAGGTGGTGACCCCATTCTCTATCAACACTTATCCTGGTTTTTGGGCCATCCAGAAGTTTACATCCTATTTCTGACTGCCTTTGGAATAGTATCCCACATTGTTATACAAGAGTCAGGTAAAAAAAAAAAGTATTTGGAACCTTAGGTATAATCTACGCCATGACAGCAATCGGAATTTTAGGTTTCCTAGTATGAGCCCACCACATGCTCACAGTAGGTATAGATGTTGACACTCACGCATACTTTACATCCGCAACTATAATCGTCGCCATCCCTACAGGAATCAAAATCTTCAGATGACTGAGAACCTTACAATATTCTCAATTTTCATATATGCCCTCCCTCCTATGAACTCCAAGGTTCATTTTCTTATTCAAAGTAGGATTTTTGACCTGTTAACCTTAGTCTGTGGTTCTTGAACTGAGTACATGTATATTACTAGAATGTAGAGTCTTAGTACCAGCCACTGATTGAGTCAGGAGAATACCTGGAGCATACCTGGAGGGTATTCCGAGGGTCAACTCCCCAGAGGCCTGGTCCATGACCAGGCTCCATGGTGGATCAGGGCCTGATCAACCAGGCTATTACTGCTAGCTGCATGCAAACCAACTTATGCACCACAGACTGGCTGGTGAGGTACTGACTTTAGGTGCCCACCCAGTTTCCTCTTGAAGACAGCCAGGGAAGGCAGTTGAACAGTCTTGGGCCTCTGACATCCATTGTGTTGTCCCTCAGCATAATCATATCACCACAAATATTCTTCCTCCCATAAAAGTATTTATGTGAATAATGTCCCTAAAATGGCAATTTGCCCAAGAAATAACTATTTTTGCCTGCATTTAGATACCTTCTTTTATGTTAAAAAATAAGTAAATGGCAAGTTCAGCCGAGCAACTTTATTCAATACACTTCAGTTAGATTTTCATTAATTAAATCAAGTTTGGAAGTGTAATTTCTTCCCTGCCATGATAGCACCCTTAATTGCCCTTAATGACCACCATGGCACTGTTATTAACAACTGAACTTAAACTGTGAAACTCACCTAAATCCCTTTGTTTTTCCAAGAGATATCTCTGCTTCTCGAGGTACTTTGCCAGAACAATGGCTGCATCCCACACCACACAGCCTGTGTCCCCCTCACTCTCTTGACTTAAAAATAAACTTTTTCCTATAGACTCAAATTCAATTTGTCTTGTGAAGAGCATTTTTTTTTTTTTTGGAGAGCAGCAAACTAGCCTGGAAGGATTTCTTGAAAAAAGTTGGAATCCATCTATAAAATCTGTTGGATTTTCAGACAAATTAACAAATAGATTATATATAAAAAAAAGTTGGTCAATACGGAGTTGAAAGTCAAATATGAGTTGGTCAATAATTAGTTCTGTAAAATGTGAATTATCAAGTAAAAAATCATTTTGTGGAAACAATAAAAGCCTAAATCTAAAGAATCCCAACTTAACCCAACTTAAAATAATCTAACCTAACCTCACCCACTGTCAGCAGTAGAGATAGAAATATCATATCTTTATGTTCAGTGTGCTGCTGTGATTGGCCAGGCATGTTAATTATCTTGAAACTAACTGTTGATTGGCCGTGATATGCTGTTTGTACCAAATGTTAACATTTGTTAATATCTCAAACAATAGATTTTTACACACGATATAGCAACTATTGCCAGGGTATATATAAGATGCTTGTATCACACGAGTTCAGACCAGGACCTAAACCTCAATATAAACTAAAAGAATGAGTTTTGTATATTTAAATAATAACAGATGCTTATTTTCATTGAAGTAATTTTGGTTTAACCATCACAGTGTGTTCAATGGAAAGAAACATATTACAAGTAAAATAATACAAGAACATATGTATCATATGAGAAGCCATATAAATATCATTAATGGTTTACTATAGTGATATCATTGATTCCAGTGGATTTCATAATACTACGTTAATTTACATTTAATAAATGAAGCAAACAAGTGCTGCTGAACATTATATATCACAGGATACAATGTATATACTTATAATAAATTCAAATAATGGTAAAGTTTAAACTAGGCCAGCACAGCTGTGTCAGGCTGCGTCCTGCTGTCTGGCCAGTAAATAACAAAATCTGGGAGTACATATAATAAAAGTGTTCAGCACAGAACAACTAAGAAATAGTAAATAAGATACAAGGTGGATCTCCCCAAGTACACTCAGGTGCAGCCAGACCCACTGTCACCCACCAGACCCACTGCCAAACACTCCCACCAAGTCACTGTCACCTCACCCAGAGCCACTGTCACCCACCAGACCCACTGCCACCCACCAAAGTCACTGTCATCCACCAGAGTCACTGTCACCCACCAGACCCACTGTCACCCACCAGATCCACTGTCACCCACCTGACCCACTGTCACCCACCAGTAAGTTTATTCAGGTATACACAAATACAGTTACATAGATTATCATACATAGCAGTATATGTGTAGAGAACCTAGGATAACCCGAAAAAGTCAGAGTGATTTATTTCCACTGAGGTTCAGAGTCATTGACCAGCGACATAACAGCCATTCAGAGCATCCGCAGGTGTGATTGTCTAATGTTGGTCTCTGGACCAATACACAGGTGGTCCACGATCACAACATCATCACAAATTAATATAAGAAAATTGTTCAGTGAAGAAAGGTGGTCCAGATCACAACATTATCACAAATTAATATAGGAAAATTGTTCAGTGAAGATGTGTTGTGAAGGTGATGTGTACACACCTCTCACACCATGAAGACCGTACCACAGGTGTCAGTGAAGGTGATATGTACACACCTCTCACACCACCAAGACTGTACCACAAGTGTCAGTGAAGGTGACATGTACACACCTCTCACATCAGGATTGTACCACAAGGGACAGTGAAGGTGACATGTACATACCTCTCACACCAGGATTGTACCACAAGTGTCAGTGAAGGTGAAATATACACACCTCTCATACCAGGAGTGTACCACAAGTGTCAGTGAAGGTGATGTGTACACACTTCTTACACCAGGATTGTACCACAAGTATCAGTGAAGGTGAAATGTACACACCTCTCACACCAGGATTGTACCACAAGTGTCAGTGAAGGTGATGTGTACACACCTCTCACACCAGGACTGTACCACAAGTGTCAGTGAAGGTAAGGCTGGAGGTGATGTCCGGGTAGTCATAAATTGGGGCTGTATGCGTCCTGGGACAGTAATGGTGAGGGGGAGGTCGTCCTGGGAGACAGTAATGGGAAGCTGGGGGTGTCTACTGGAGACATAATGGTAAAGCTGGAGATTTGTCCAGGAGTCAGGAAAAAACCCAAAGGGGGGAAAAGCATTAAATGACCTAAAGGGGAGACAGGAGCTGTATGGGGAAAAAAGGGTTAGTCGGGGACAAATAAAACCAATATTGCAAACAAAAAATACCACAGAAATGGCAAACAAGGGGAACTCCACAGCAATAGTGAGGAATTTTACCAAAAAAAACTGGTGAAAGGACCATTGTTTGGCTAGGAGGTGGGAAAAAAACGGTAAACATGCACAAACAGGAAACAGTCAAGAAACCCAAGCAAACAGAAACCAAGCCTGTGCACATACATGCATTTGGGTATCTGCACACGGGAAATCTGAAAAACGGGGGACGTGCAATAGACCACCCTAAAAATCCCGGACATATACAACAGGAAAATGAAAACTCCCTTCCTGAAGTTTTTTTCACCCTGAAATTGTCCCTCTTCAGTAAAAGGAAAGACTGTCTATAACTTAAATTGCCAGGCACCCCATCAAAAGGGGAACAAAAGAAACAAAACACCCGGGCCTGGGAAAACCCGGGGTACCACAGCCATCAAGGGGGAGAGGTTTTTAAGTGCCGGGAAGGAAAAAAAACGGGGCAGGAAATGGCAGAAATCGTACACCAAATCCAGTAAATTCCTGGGTGGAACCACAGCCGATGGCCTCCCCCAAAACAACAGATACAGATACTAATCCCGGGGAAAAAAAAACCCCCCCCCGTCCCAAACAATCCCAACCAGCCCGATGACATTCTTCTTCGCAAAATACAGGTCAAAAAACCACAACAAACAACAAAATACCTGCACCGTGGACTGCTTGCAGGGGAAAATGCAATTTCGCGGCTTTCACGGGGCCCACATAAAGATCACTTAAAACGAAAAGGACCCCGGGTTTAAAGCTTATACAGGGCACAGAGTGAACAGGAAAAAGGGGGGGAAAATCGCAAGCACTTTTTTGCAAAAAACTCTAAATGCCTCAAATGATGTAGTGAATTTTAGCATAAAGTCGAGAACCAAAACCTAATCATGTGGTATCTACAAGCCTCCGATGCAACGCCCAGAAATTTTCCAGGAACACTTTAAAAAATTGCCCCTGTCAAAAAATCGCCAGCTCCTCTCCCCATCTTGCCCTGGGGGTTTTCCAAAGGGACCTAAAGGGGAGGAATAACAAATAGTTGTTCAGTAATAACACAAGGAGGCAGCTCTGACGAGAATCCACACACAGAACTTTAAATCTCTCAAAAAAATAAACTTAAACCGCAAAAAATAAGCCTACTAGACGGGAGAATACACTAGACCTCACTTCAAAATAATGATGATCTGAAAAAATGTCCCATATCAAAAAAAATATCCCAAATCAAAACAAAGGAGGTTCAGACATGTAGCGGGGAGCCCCAACCGACATAAAGATTAGTCACGGGAGCATTCACCAAATTCAACTTCAATAAAAAAAACAAAAAGTGGGGCCAAGAAAACCAAGTCTAATCATATAAGCAACCAGACCCCAACAATCCCTAGAACAATTAACTCGGGGGCACTCGATTATGCAAAAGGCTTTTCCTCTAAAAAAAAGGAGGAGTAGATGAAAATAGAAGAGACGGGCGCCCCCTTTACAGGCGACAAAAAGAATAACAAGGGCTAAAAAGGGCCAATATATCGAAAGCGTGGGAGTCACTGGTCAAGAAACACAAGCATCGAACTTACAAAAGGGAATCTTTAGGAGTCGGAATCCGGGGGAAAACTAAAAGCCATAAATGAAATCGAAAAAACCCCCAAAGTATTTTTTTCCTAGCCAAATCAAAGTCGAAAACAACGCCAGATTGGCCCCTGCTTAAACAAGGGGGGCCCTCACAGATGACAGCAAGGAAATATTACTACCAACCCCCAATATGACTCTTTTTTTTAGAAAGCCACTAACCAAACTGAGAGTTGAAGATCAAAATGAATTTTTTTATAAGCCACAGAATTGGTTAACACAAGCCTATCCAAATTTTATCCTGACACCAAATGATTCGAACGCAAAAAATGCAGCCCTGCACTCTGCCCCAGGACCAGACTCGGAACTCCATGTTTTAAAACTGCAGGAACCCCCTATCACGATTTTAAAAACCTCCAAAGGACAGGGAGCATGGACACGGGGGTCTCCCAGTTAAAAAAAAAACAGATAACCCCCCCTCCAAAAAGGGGGGCAGTAAAGCAATAGCAAAAAACACAGACGAAAGCACAAACACCCCATATCAAAAAATCTTTGAAAGGGCCCCTAAGAACAAGATCACCCCCATCTAGAAACCCCATAAATTACACAACTCGGGGAAAAACAGGGGTTTTTAGAACAGGTGCTCCTTTTTCAACTTTTGATCATATGAAAAGGTCCAAAAATGCACTAAAAGACAAAAAAAATGCGAGTAAATATACAGACTTTGCAAAACCCTTTCGACAATGGCCCATGGGTAATAGCACACAAAATCTGCTAAAAGGAATAACGGGAAAATAGGTCGTGGACTAAAATTTTCCTCAAAACAAAACACAAAGGTAGTAGTCAACAGAGTAAATCCCAGGAGCTACGGGGAAAAGCTCTTTTTTCCCCAAGGGGACTACCCCCTCACATCTTGTTTCCCATCCTCATATCTGACATAGACAAGGATGTCAGCCACGCACGTGTCTTCCTTTGCAAACACCAAAATCTGCTACGTGTCTTAAACTGCGACACTGCAAGGCTCCGGGGGACAATTTAAACCAAAAACCTTTTAGTGGGGTGCAGAAAACAATATAAGCTCAACGAGAAAATTTCAATACCGATATGGGAAACACAGGAAATTAAAACTTCATCAATACAAAACAAAACTGGACACAAAAAAAACGAAAAACCCAACCCCAAAAAACCGGAGTACAGTCGGGGGATTTCACCTTCAAGGACCAAACATGTATCAATCGCAGCTGCAGAAAAACGACAGGATGGATAATGAGAACCTTCAAAAAAAGGGGGCCAAGCCCCTGATGCACCTTCAGTCACTTGTTCTATCTAGGCTGGATATTGCTGCACACTAAAACACCTTTTTAAGGACGTAAAATTTCTGACCAGAAAATAACAGAGAACCTTCAAGGCGCGCATAACAGATAAAAAACCTCAATTCTGAGACACTTGAGGTTCCTGAAAACCCTTTTTTCCCCCGGAATGCAGGCGGGGGAAAATACAGATTAAATCCCTGGAAAAACCTAGAGGGCATACCGAAAATTTTACAAAAAAAACACTCACTACAAGCAAAAGACTTGGCAGACATGCAACATCCCCCCCAAAGAAAAATTTGGGGGGTCACTACACGTTAAGGACCAACAATAAATTCAGGGGCCCGAGACTGTTAAAATCCTCCCAGCATACAAAAGGGGATTTCCAATAACCCCCGGGGTCTCAAGTGGCCTGGACAAGCACCTAAATCGGTACCTGACCAGCCGGCTGTGGCTCGTATGTTTTTTGCATGCAGCCACAGTAACAGCCTGGTTGAACAGGCTCAACCACCGGGGGCTGGCACAGACCGGGCTGCGGGGGGGTGAACCCCCAAACCTCTCCCGGGAAACTCCAGAAGGTGACTGACACACCTCTCACACCGATTGTCCACAAGACAGTGAAGGTGACATTAACACCTCTCACACCCGGATTGTACCACAAGGGGCAGTGAAGGTGACATGTACACACCCCCACACCAGGATTTACCACAAGTGTCATTTATGGTGACATGTACACACCTCTCACACAGGATTTTACCACAAGTGTCCCCGTGAAGGGGACATGTACACACCTCTACACCCGGATTGTACCACAAGTACCATGAAAAGGGGATGTGTACACACCTCCCCAAAACCGGATTGTACCACAGTGTCAGCGAAAGTGACAGTACACACCTCCACACCGGGTTTTACCACAAGTGTCAGTGAAGGTGACAGTACACACCTCCACACCAGGACGTACCAAAGTGCAGTGAAGTGACATAAAACCCTCTCACCCAATTGTACCACAAGTGCAGTGAAGGGACAGTAACACCTCTCACACAGGATTGTACCACAAATTCAGTGAAGGTGATGTTACACCCCACACCCAAATTTTACCACAAATGCAGGAAGGTACATGTACACACCTCCACACCAGGATTAACCCCAATATCATGAAGGGTGACGTGTACACACCTCTCATGCCAGGATTTTACCCCATGTCATGAAGGTGACTGTAACACCCTCACGCAGGTTGTACCACAAGTGTCAGTGAAAGGGGACATGACACACCTCTCACACCAGGATTTTTAGGGAAACATTCTTAGTCATAGAGTATCAGGCCGTGGAAAGCCTAGAAAGTGACGTATGGGGCGGGAACCATACAAGTTTTAAAGGGGAAGGGATATAGAGCTCATGGGGGGAGGAGAGAGAGGACCAGTACAATCGCGAAGAGGGGGGGCCCGGGGCTGAATCGAAACCCCCGCAACCCCAAATGGTGAGAAAATAGGTGAGTACAATTCATGAATGATTGTACACCCTCTCCCCCAGGATTTACCACAAGTTCAGTGAAGTGACATTACACAGCTCCACACCAGGGTTGTACCACAATGTCAGTGAAGTGACATGTACACACCTCTCACCCAGATTAGTAAACCCCAAGGGCAGTGAAGGGAAGTTCACACCTCTCACACCAGGATTGTACCACAAGTGTCATGAAGGTGACATGAAGCACCTCTCACACCAGGACTGTACCACAATTTATAAGGGGATGTGTACCACCTCTCACCCAGGAATTTTTTTCCCCCAAGTCAGTAAAGGGACCCTGTTCACACCTCTCACACCAAGACTGTACCACAAGTGTCATGAAGTGACAGAAAAACACCTCTCACACCCAGGGTTGTACCACAATGTCAAAGGTGACTTGTACACACCTCCAAAACCCGGATTTTACCACAATACAGTGAAGGTGACGTGTATACACCTCTCACACCAGGATTGTACCACATGTTCAGTGAAAGTGACATGTACAACCCCTCACACCCGGATTTACCCCAATGTCATGAAGGTAATGTACACCCTCTCAACCAGGGTGTACCACATGTTCAGTGAAGGGGACGTTTAGACACCTCTCACACCAGGGATTTTACCACAAGGTCAGTGAAGGTGATTGTACACACCTCTCATACCAGATTTTAAACCCCAAGTGTCAGTGAAGGTGACGTGTAACACCCTCACACCAGGATTTTACCACAAGGTCATGAAGGGGACGTTACACACCCTCACACCAGGAAATTTTACCACAATTCCAGTGAAGGTGACTGTACAACCTCCACATCAGGATTGTACCACAAGTTCAGTGAAGGTGACATGTACACACCTCCAAAACCCGGATTGAACCACAAGTGTCAGGGGAAAGGGGAGTGTACACACCCCACACCAGGGTTGTACCACAAGGTTTTGAAAGGGGACTGTACACACCTCTCACACCCGGATTGTACCACAAGTGCATGAAGGGGACGTGTACACCCTCTCACACCAGGGTTGAACCACAAAGTGTCAGTGAAGGGACGTGTACACACCCTCACCAGGGTTGAACCACAAGTGTCAGTGAAGGTGACTTACACACCTTCACCAGGGTTGAACACAAAGGCAGTGAAGGTGACGTTACACACCCCTCACCCAGGGTTGTACCACAAGTGTCAGTGAAGGTGACTGTACACACCTCTCACACCCGGATTGAAACCCCAATGTCAGTGAGGTGACGTGTACACACCTCTCACACCCGATTGAACCCCAATTCAGTGAAAGGTACGTGTACACCCTCTCACACCCGGATTGAACCCCAATTCAAAAAGGTGACTTTACACACCCTCACCCAGGACTTTTTTCTGTGTTGGGGTTTTTAAGGGGCCCCTGACAGCATTTGCGTATTGGGGCCCAACTTTTCGAGGGGCCAGGAAAAATTTTGCCCATGGCTGGGCGATGAAAAAAAAGGAGCATAATGCCTTTTTAAAAACAGAGCAAAAATTTAATTTTCCATTAAATATGAACGCCCGGCCAACCCCAGCAGAGAGGGACGCCCATAATCACACCTGATTCAAAACCCGGGTTCCCACCAGACCGACAAAGAATTATCCGAAGGGAAAAAAAAAAATTTCTAAAAGTAAGCCGATGAACGGGGCCCCCTCCTGTAAATGCCCGCGGGCAAAAAAGATGAGGAAAAGCTCCCAGTACAGGGGAAAATTTTGTCACGATCTCAGGCGAGAGAGACTTCCAATCCACGGGGGGCTGGCGCAGAAGTCCTCCACACCAGGACGTACGACAAGTACTCATACCTTTGTAAATTCTCAGATTAATTGTTTATATTCATTACCTATGAAATTTAATTCTGAGTGTGACCAGCTCAACCTGGAGCTCATTACCTTTGAACTTGGTCATGTTTTATAACAATCTAGTTAAATTAAACCTTTTGAATTTGCTCACTATCAAAATTTTTGAGCCCCAGTCCCTGGACCCATTATTACCTCGTAACTTTTACTACCCCCCACAGGATGGTAGGGGGGTCATAATAAACTTTAAACTAACTAACGGGTTTGTAAGGGCGACTAACACAGCTTTACCTGTTTTTGAGTCCTACTTCCGGTATAAAAATATAATAAAATTTTTTTTTCCTTGCAAAGGTTTACAATTTTTTGTTTACATTTCAAAATTTTGATGGAACAAAGAAAGCCACATCAGGGGAGGTTTTTCGGGCATGGGGTACGGGAAGATAATTGTCCAAGGCTGACCAAGAAAATTAAGGGAAAAAACCCATTTGTAAATACAAACGGAAAATAAATTTTTGGGTTCCCCAAATGACAAAGGTCTTAATAGAGGAAGGAGCTTGTATTTCTAGTACAGTGTTAGGATTGTTTAGATTTAAAACTGACTCTGTTTAAATTTTAGAAATGAACAGACCTGTCACAATGAATCTTATCAAGTGTCCCCAGAGGTAAAAAACAGTTCATTTAATATTTTATTTTTGCACCCCTACCCCCTCCTGTGGGCGGGATCAAAAAATTACAAGGTACATAAAATTGGGCCGGACTGGACTCCAAAAATTTTGATAGCTGAGCAAGTTACAGAGGTAATGAACTCACAATTTACAAAGGTAATGAAATCACAATTTACAAAGGTAAAGAACCCAGGTGGCCCCCCCCCCGGTAAATCAAACAAGTTTCAAAGGTATTTACAGATACAGAGGGACTAATGGGTCCAGGGACCGGGGTCCAAAGTTTTTTATGGGTGATCTAGGGAAAAGGTAATGAATCACAGTTTCAAAGGGAATGAACTCACAAGTTACAAAGGTAAAGAAAACTGTAAAAATGGTTATTACGTGTAACATGGTGCAATCATGAACAAATTTTAAAGTAAAGAGCAAATTCACACTTCCACACCCGGGCACAACTGTGTGAGTTATTTGGGGCAAATGTTGATTGCTGAGTCCCCCTCTCTCACACACACAACCAAAACACACACAACACACACCACACACACATACAAATTCTACACACACACACACATAATCACACCACACACACCACACACTGGACTTTTTTCACCCTGACAGTTCAGAATTGAGGCACACTTACGAAGGCCCCTTGGAGCTAGCGATCATGTGGTTCTGAGTTTTGACTATATAGTAAGTTACAAGTGAGAAGGTAACAGGAACTGAAGGGGACAGCCAAACTATAAAAGGGGGACTACACAGTATGAGAAACTTCCTGCAGGGGGTTCAGTGGGACAGAGAAATGGTAGGAAAATCAGTAAACGAGATGAGGGAAAATATGTGCAACAAAGTGCAAGGAGGCAGAGGAAAGTTTTTTTCCCCAAGGGGAAAACAGAAATAATAGGAAGACCAAAACGATCCTTGGTTTAACCGAAGGTGTAGGGAGGCAAAAACTAAGTGCAACAGAGAATGGAAAAGGTACAGGAGGCATAGGACCCAGGAAAACAAGGAGATTAGAAAGAAGAGCCAGAACGAGTATGCGCAGATAAGGAGGGAGGCCCAGCGACAGTATGAAAAACGACATAGCATCGAAAGTCAAATCTGACCCGAAACTGCTGTATAGCCACATTAAGGAAGACAACAGTCAAGGACCAGGTGATAAGGCTGAGGAAAGAAGGTGGAGAACTCACAAGAAACGATCAAGAGGTATGTGAGGACTCAACACGAGATTTAAGGAAGTATTTACAGTAGAGACAGGAAGGACTCTGGGGGGACAGACCGGATGGGACACCAGCAAGGAATACACCAACAAGTGTTGGACGACTTTACTACAATGTAGGAGGAGTGAAGAAACTGAAAAAGGGGACATCGATACTCAAAGGCAATGGACCGGACAACATCTCTCCGGGGTCCAAAGGAGGGAGCAGATATGTTGTGCGTGCCACTTACCACAATCTTCAACACATCCCGGGAAACTGGGCAACTACCTGAGGTATGGAAGAGGGCAAATGTATTCCCCATTTTCAAAAAAGGAGACAGAAAAGAGGCACAAAAACTATAGACCTGTGTCATTGACGGGTATAGTATGCAAAATTATGGAGAAGATTATCGGGAGGAGAGTGGTGGAGCCCCTTGAACGGAACAGGAGTATAAATGCCAACCAGCACGGATTCACGGAAGGCAAATCCTGTGTCACAAACCTTCTGGAGTTTTATGATAAAATAACAGAAGAAAAGACAAGAGAGAGAGGGGTGGTTGATTGAAATCTTCTTGGACTGCAAGAAGGCCTTTGACACATTTCCCTCACAAGAGATTTACTGCAGAAGCTAGAGCATCAGGCGCATATAACAGGAAGGGCACTGCAATGGATCAGAGAATACCTGACGGGGAGGCAACAACGAGTCATGGTACGTAATGATTTATCACAGTGGGCACCTGTGACGAGCGGGGTCCCACAGGGGTCGGTCCTAGGCCCAGTGCTATTTTTGGTATATTGTGAAGGGACATAGGGAAAAGGGTTTAGACTCAGAAGTGTCCCTGTTTGCAGATGATGTGAATTAATGAGGAGAATTAAATCTGATGAGGACCAGGCAGGACTTCAAAGAGACCTGGACAGACTGGACACCTGGTCCGCAAATGGCTTCTCGAATTTAATCCTGCCAAATGCAAAAATCATGAAGATAGGGGAAGGGCACAGAAGACCACAGACAGAGTATAGGCTAGGCGGCCAAAGACTGCAAACCTCACTCAAGGAGAAAGATCTTGGGGTGAGTATAACACCGAGCATGTCTCCGGGAAAACCCCACATCAATCAGATAACTGCTGCAGCATATGGGCGCCTGGCAAACCTGAGAACAGCATTCCGATACCTTAGTAAGGAATCATTCAAGACACTGTACAAACCCGGGATTCAGGCCCATACTGGAGTATGCAGCACCTGTTTGGAACCCGCACTTGATAAAGCACGTCAAGAAACTAGAGAAAGTACAAAAGGGTTTGCGACAAGGGTTTGTTCCGAGCTAAGGGAAATGTCCTATGAAGAAAGATTAAGGGAAATCGGCCTGACGACACTGGAGGACAGGAGGGGCAGGGGGGACATGATAACGACATATAAAATACTGCGTGGGAAAAGACAAGGTGGACAAGGACAGGATGTTTTCCCGGGAGGGACACAGAAACAAGAGGCCACAATTGGAAGTTGAAGACACAAATGAGTCAGAGAGATAGTAGGAAGTATTTCTTCAGTCATAGAGTTTGTAAGGCAGTGTAATAGCCTAGAAAATGACGTAGTGGAGGCAGGAACCATACACAGTATTAAGACGAAGTTTGAAAAAGCTCATGGAGCGGGGAGAGAGAGGGCCTAGGTAGCAACCGTGAAGGAGGCGGGCCAGGAGCTAGGACTCGAACCCTGCAACCACAAATAGGTTGAGTACAAATAGGTGAGATACACACACACACACTCAATACACACACAGCACACACACACACACACACACACACACATACACAAACTCATACACGCACACGGGTCCCACTGGGTCAGTTTCCTAGGTTTTAGTTAGTTTAATTATTTTATAATGCATCCCCATACCCATCCAGTGGGCGGTATGTCAAAAGATTACAGAGGTACATAATGGTCCAGAACTGGACTACCAAAAGTTTTGATAGCTGAAGCAAGTATTACAAAGGTAAAGTACACACATTTACAAAGGTAATGAACTCACAATTTACAAAGGTAATGAACTCACAATTTAACCAAGGTAATGAAACTCACAATTTACAAATGTAATGAACACACAATTTTACCAAGGTAATGAAACTCACAAAATACAAGGTATGAACTCCAGTAAGTCTTTCACAATCAAGACAAGTTTACAAAGGTAGTTTACAGATTACAGAGGTGAACGTAAATGGGTCCAGGGACTTTGCCCCAAAGATGAGTGTGACCAGTGCTTTTTTGATAATGCGAAAGACATAATGGAAGGAACAGTACTCTGAAAGTGTCCCATATTCCGCAGATGGTGAGAAGTTGATGAAGAATTAAATCGGATGAGGACGAGCAGGACTGCAAAGAGACCTGAACAGAGGCTGACATGTGGTCTTCAGACACAACTGGCTTCCTCGAATTCAAATCCTGCCAAATGCAAAGTCATGAAGATTGGGGAGGGGCAAAGAAGACCGCAGACATAGTATACTAGGTGGACAAAGACTAATAGACCTCACCTCAGGGAGAAAGAACCTTTGTGGTGACACATAACACCGTGAAGCACGTCCCGTAGGCACACATCATCCAAATACCTGCTGCAGCAAACGGGGTGTCCCTGGCGAAACCGGAGAATAGGCGTTCCGATACCATAATAAGAATCTTTCAAGACACTGTACACGTGGTAAGTTAGGCCCATACTGGAGAATGCAGCACCATCAGGAACGCCACACCTGGTCAAGCACGTCCAGAAGTAAGAGAAATTTACAAAGGTTTGCAACAAGGCTAGTTCCCAGAGCTCAGGGAATGTCGTACAGGAAAGATGAGGGAAGTCGGACTGAACTACACAGGAGAAGCGGGTGGAAGGGTGTATGGGGGGGGAGACATGATAACGACATACAAGATACTGCGGGGATTAGACAAGTTGGACAGAGATAGATGTTCAAGAGAGGGGAAACAGAACAAAATGGTCACAACTGGAAGCTGAAGACTCAGATGAGTCACAGGGACGTTAGGAAGTATTTCTTCAGTCATAGAGTCGTCAGGAAGTGGAATAGCCTAGCAAGTGAAGTAGTGGAGGAAGGAACCATACATAGTTTTAAGAAGAGGTATGACAAAGCTCAGGAAGCAGAGAGGGAGAGGACCTAGTAGCGATCAGTGAAGAGGCGGGGCTAGGAGCTGAGTCTCGGCCCCTGCAACCACAATTAGGTGAGTACACACACACACACACACACACACACACACACACAGTTTTAAGACTAGGTATGATAAAGCTCATGGAGCGGGGAGAGAGAGGACCCAGTAGCAACCGGCGAAGAGGCGGTAATGCTTTATTTACAGCTAGCAAAGTCAGGGTATTTCTCCAGAATGGTCTGTAATATACCACTGTGGATAAAATACTTTGCCATTTCTTGAACATTTCTGAGTGAGTTGTCTTCTAGAGGTATATACGCACAGATCTAAATGGATTGTGAAAATGTGCAATTGCATTAAGTTTTATAACCTGCATGAACTGTATCACTGTAGGCAACAAGAGCATTTCACCCCTCCATGGAAGATGTGTTCATTTAATATCACATACCTACAAGTCCCTCCCAAGAAGCTCATTGCTAGTAATCCCTTCCTTAAATCTCTTGTTAAAGCAACTGCTCAAGAAGAAATTTCTCACCTAGCTGGTAGTAATAAGTTACCACAAGTTATATACACTGATGGATCTAAACAGGAGTCTTCTGGCAGGGCTGCATCTGCTCTTGTTGCCACCTCCCTAGTTAAGAACGATAATAAATTTGTTGAGTTAGGCATAAGAATTAACAACTGGGCGTTTACACTGCAAACTGAATTGTTTGCAATCCTAATGGCGCTAAAGCTAACTTATGACACTGAGCTTAACTCTGTCATCATTACTGATTCTATGTCATCACTGAAGGCTCTTGACTCATATAATGACTCCAATAACATGCTCACTGGAGAAGTCAGGTATAGATGCACAAAAATCCGTGACAAAGGAATTAATGTACAGTTGCTATGGATCCCATCACACATTGGATTACTCCTTCATGATAAAGTTGATATGTTAGCCAAGACGAGTATCCAGAAGGAGAATGTAGAATATAACTTTGGTATAAACTGTGTCTAGCATTAGGAATAATATTACCTGGAGTTTACCTGGAGAGTTCGGGGGTCAACGCCCCCGGGGGCCCCGGGTTTCTGTGCCAGGCCCCATGGTAGTCGGGACCCCAGTCAACCACTGTTTAAATTGCGGGCTGCACGCAATCCAACGAACGACCCACAGCCCGGCTAGCCCGGGTACCGCCCTTTAGGTGTTTTGTCCATTTCCCTGCTTAAACACCCCGGGGCTATTGGAAATTTCCCCCTTATGAAATCTGGGGGGCGTTAAACAGCCCTGGGGCCCCCCTGACACTTATTGTATGGCCCCCTTTAACGTGTATTTCCCAACCCCGCTTTTCTTTGGGGGGGAAAGTTGCAAGATCTTCCCCAAATTTTTTTGCTTTCTAGGGGAGTGATTTTCGTTTTTGCAAGTTTGGTACTGTCCCTCTGGGATTTTCCAGGTGTATAAAAACATTTATCTCCCCCCGCCTGCGTTCCAGGGGGTACAGGTTAAAAGGAAAATTTAAAATTTTTTTCAAACGCCCCAATAACTGAGGTTTTTTTAATCCCGTTATGCCCCCCCGGGCCATGAAGCCTCTCTGTACTTTTTAAGGTTTCAAAATTTTCCCTTTCCCTTTGAAAGGGTGCTGTAAGTGTGCAGCAAAAACCCCTAGAAGAACAAGCACCTGAAGAGTGCCACCCCATGGGCTTGGCATTCCTAGTTTTTAAAGGGTTTTTAAATATCCTTTCCTTTTCCTTTTTTTCCTAGCAGATGCGACTGATACAATGTTATGGCCTTGAAGGTGAGATCCTCCACATGATCACCCCCCAGGTTTTTTGACTTTTGGTTTCGCTTTTTTTTTTGTGGCCAAATTTGTTTTGTACTCGATAAGTTTAATTTCCTCATTTTTCCATACCCGAGAAATTAAAATTTTCTCACATTGAACTTCTTATTGTTTTCGGGCAGCCCCGAACGTTTTGGGTTTGATGTCCCCCCCGGGAACCCCCTTGCAGTTTCTGCAAGGGAAGACACTTCATGCAAAATTCGGGTGTCATCTGAAAAGGAAAGACAGGGTGCTTTTGGCTGACATCCGGGTCTATGTCAGGTATGGGGAAATGAAAAACAAAGGGGAGCGAGTCCCTTTGGGAGAAGAGTTTTTCACCGTACCCCGCCTCAGATTTTTACTCCCTTTTTTGACTACTACTCTTTGTGTTCGGGTTTGTGGGGAAATTATAGACCCCATCTACTAACTTTTCCCCGTTATTCCTTTTTTCACGGGATTTTGGGGGGCTATTTACCCTTTGGGCACACTTTTTCGAAGGGGTTTTTTTAAAATTTTGTTTTATTTTCACTGCATTCTTTTTGTCTTGTATTTCAAACTAGGGCCTTGTCGTAAGTGATCCATTTGTTTGGGGAAAAACAGGAGCGACCTGCTTTTAAACCCAGTTTTCCCTGGGTTTTGTAATTTAAGGGTATCTAAATTTTTGGCGTCTTTTCTTTATAGGAACCCCTTTTAAAGATTTTTTTTGATATGGGATTTAGTGCTGCGGTCTGTAGTTCTTTTTCTGTTGTTTTTCTGGGTCCTTTGTGGAGTGGGGCAAAGTCTTTCTTTTTTGTAACTGTGGGACACCCCCCCGTGTCCATGCCCCTTTTTCATAGATGTTAAAAAACACGTTTATGGGGTTCGCAGTTCTTTGATGAACTCGGAGTTCCCCCTGAAATCCCGGGCCCCGGGGGAGAGTGCCAAAGGGCATGTCATTTTTTCGCCTGTTCGAAGTCATTTTGGGGCAGGATAACAAAATAGACTTGGTTTTTTTTTCCAAATTTTGTTGGGATTCCCCAAAAAAAATTTCATTTTGATCTCGACTCTCAGTCTGGGTTTCTGCCCTTTCTAAAAACCCGGGGTCAATTGGGAAATTAGGGACTCACTCATTTCCTTGCTGTCAACTGTGAGGACCCATCTTGTTTTAAATAGGGGGGCCCCAAAACTGGAAATTTTTTCTCGGGCTTTGATTTTGGGATAAAAAAGAAATACTTTGGGTTTTTTTTCGATTTCATTTATGGCTTTTAGTTCTTCCCCCGATTCCGCTCCTAAGAATTCCTTTACTTTAGGGTTTGATGTTTTTCTAATTTCCCCTGACCATTTCTCTCTACGCCCTTAGGGGAGAAAGTTAAAAAAGGAAAAAAAGATTTTTTATAGGAATCAGTTTGAAGCCTGAGTAGATCTATAAAACCCCCATGGGTAACAAAGGGAAAGTTAAAATAAGAAAGGGTTTTTGGGAGCAACGTGCAATGTGAACAGACCGATGTTTTAGTGGGGCCCGGCCCTTTTGGGTTTGTGACAAAATACTTCTGGCAGTTTTGGGGGAAAACAGATTAACTTTAAAATAAATGCAAAAAAAATTTGATCAGGCATATGTCACAGTCTTTTAAAACTAAAGTGCTTAAAAGTCCACTTATTTAGGAATACAGAACCCAAAATAAATAACCGGGGGTTTACCTGAGAGAGCCGGGGGTCACGGCCCCGCGGCCCCTTTTTGAGACAGCCTCCTGGTTTTAAAACAGAGCCCGAAACAAACCCGGGTGTTGCGCGGGGTGCACGCAAACCAACCTAAAGAGCCAAAAGCCCGGGTGATCCGGAACTTTACTTAAGGTTTCTTGCCAGTTTCCCCGCTTGAAACTGCCAGGGGTTGTTTTTAATCCCCCCCAAATGTGCCCGGGAGGCAGTTGAAAAGTCTCGGGCCCCCGACACTTTTTTGGGGATGGTCTCTTAACCCTGCTAGGACAAACCCCCCTTTTTCCCTTGGGGGGGTGGTGGGATCGTCTGCCCCAAATCTTTTGCCTTTCCCCCGTGGGGGGGAAATTTTTGTGTCAAGTTCGTAAAGCCCCTCTAGGATTTTCCCGGGGTTTAAAAAATCATGGGATCTCTCCCTCCCCCCGTTTTCCCGGGAAAACAATTTTTTTTTTTTTTTAGGAACCCAAGCCTCCCAAAAATTGAGGTGTTTTTAAACTCCGTTATACGGGCCCTTAAAGTTCTCCCTTTTCATTTTTTTAGGTCGGGCAATTTTACCGCCTTTAAAGGTGCGTTTGTGTGCAATTTAAAATTCCCCCTGATAGAACAAGTGACCGAAGAGTGTCATCATGGGCCCCCCCTCCCCCAGTTTTGAAGGTTCTCATTTTCCCTCCGTCATTTTTCTAGCAGATGCGATTGAACAATGTTAAGGTCCTTGAAGGGAGATCCCCGACATGATCACCCCCAGGTCTTTGGGCGTTGG
>NC_069442.1:40528191-40577892 GCF_026875155.1 Cherax quadricarinatus | reverse complement strand
TCCCCAAAAAAAAGGGGTTTTTTTTTTTTAAGATGTGTTTGGTGTCCTTTTTTCTGTCTCAAAACATGCAAGATTCAGGTACGTCTTGCTACTTCTACTTACACTTAGGTCACACTACACACACATGTGCAAGCATATATATATACACACCCCTCTGGGTTTTATACTATTTTCTTTCTAGATCTTGTTCTTGTTTATTTCCTCTTATCTCCATGGGGAAGTGGAACAGAATTCTTCCTCCGTAAGCCATGCGTGTTGTAAGAGGCAACTAAGATGCCAGGGGCAAGGGGCTAGTAACCCCTTCTCCTGTATATATTACTAAATGTAAAAGGAGAAACTTTCGTTTTTCTTTTTGGGCCACCCTGCCTCGGTGGGATACGGCCGGTGTGTTGAAAGAAAGAAAGAAGATGATTTTATAGATTGGCAGAATTAAGAGCCTAGAGGTCACATAATAAAACTAGTTAGCAGATGTTTGGTTGATTTGGTTAATATTGTGAGATAAGATGATTTTTTCCTAGGTAGTAGGTTGATAGACAGCAACCGCCCAGGGAGGTACTACCGTCCTGCCAAGTGAGTGTAAAACGAAAGCCTGTAATTGTTTTACATGATGGTAGGATTGCTGGTGTCCTTTTTTGTCTCATAAACGTGCAAGATTGTTCAGGTACGTCTTGCTACTTCTACTTACACTTAGGTCACACTACACTTACATTTACAAGCATGTATATACATACATACCCCTCTGGGTTTTCTTCTATTTTTCTTTCTAGTTCTTGTTCTTGTTTATTTCCTCTTATCTCCATGGGAAAGTGGAACAAAATTCTTCCTCCGTAAGCCATGCGTGTCGTAAGAGGTGACTAAAATGCCGGGAGCAAGGGGCTAGTAACCCCTTTTCCTGTACATATTACTAAATGTAAAAGGAGAAACTTTCGTTTTTCCTTTTGGACCACCCCGCCTCGGTGGGATACGGCCGGTTTGTTGAAAGAAAGAAAAGAAGATATGTAGTAGGTTGGTAGACAGCAGCCACCCAGGGAGGTACTACCGTCCTGCCAAGTGAGCGTAAAACGAAAGCCTGTAATTGTTTTACATGATGGTAGGATTGCTGGTGTCCTTTTTTTCTGTCTCATAAACATGCAAGATTTCAGGTACGTCTTGCTACTTCTACTTACACTTAGGTCACACTACACACACATGTGCAAGCATATATATATACACACCCCTCTGGGTTTTATACTATTTTCTTTCTAGATCTTGTTCTTGTTTATTTCCTCTTATCTCCATGGGGAAGTGGAACAGAATTCTTCCTCCGTAAGCCATGCGTGTTGTAAGAGGCAACTAAGATGCCAGGGGCAAGGGGCTAGTAACCCCTTCTCCTGTATATATTACTAAATGTAAAAGGAGAAACTTTCGTTTTTCTTTTTGGGCCACCCTGCCTCGGTGGGATACGGCCGGTGTGTTGAAAGAAAGAAAGAAGATGATTTTATAGATTGGCAGAATTAAGAGCCTAGAGGTCACATAATAAAACTAGTTAGCAGATGTTTGGTTGATTTGGTTAATATTGTGAGATAAGATGATTTTTTCCTAGGTAGTAGGTTGATAGACAGCAACCGCCCAGGGAGGTACTACCATCCTGCCAAGTGAGTGTAAAACGAAAGCCTGTAATTGTTTTACATGATGGTAGTACGTATTGCTGGCGCCCTTTTTTCTGTATCATGAACATGCAAAATTTCAAGTACGTCTTGCTACTTTTACTTACACTTAGGTCACACTACACATACATGTACAAGCACATATATACACACCCCTCTGGGTTTTCCTTCTATTTTCTTTCTAGTTCTTATTCTTGTTTATTTCCTCTTACCTCCATGGGAAGTGAAACAAAATTTTTCCTCCGTAAGCCATGCATGTTGTAAGAGGCGACAAAATGCCGGGGAGAAAGGGGCTAGAAACCCCCCTTCTCCTGTATAAATTATTAAATTTAAAAAGAGAAACTTTTTTTTTTTTTTGGGGGGCCACCCTGCCTTGGTGGGTACGGCCATTTGTTGAAAGAAGATGATTTTTTAGCAAATTTTCCAAAATTTTAAAGCTGTCTGGGGATCCTTGACCTTTCGGTAGCGAGTTCCAGTCTTGGGGTTTTATGGGCTATCGTTCTTGCTGTGAGAGTTGACTAAAGGGGATGTTGAAAAGTGCCTTATGCCTTGTATTGTCCTGTGCTTTTCTTTTTGTAACTGTCGGAAAGTTTTTTGGGAGGGTTTAAGTGGTTTAATTTCTGTTTTAGTAGTAGGCCTAACAAAGTGATGTTTGGTAATTTTAGCAACTGGTCTTTTGAAAGTGGGGGGGTGTGCTGTCTAGCACAGGAGGGTTTCACCCGCAAAAACAGCTTTTTGTTGGGATTATTAAGGGTTCTAAGGGGGTTGGCTGTGGTTGGCCCCCCACACAGATACCATGGTGAGGAAAGGATATATTAGAAGGGGTACAGGGTAAGGAGATGTTTGTGGACTAGGGGTTATCTTAAAAAGGATTCTACTGATTTGAAAATTTTTTGGTTATTGTGGGTATGGGACTAAAATTTTAGATTACTAAAGGAGAGACCTAAAATTTCCCCTCTGTGGTCTTGATATGGGGAACCTTTTAACATTATGTATTTGGATATTTGAGGCCCCTTTTTTGCCAAACGCTGAAGTATGTTTTGTCTAATTGAGAGAGAGTTTTTTTTGGTCATCATCCAAGATATACATTAGCAGTTCATTTTTTTCAGTTTTTCCCAAGCACAGCTGGGTCTAAAGGGGAGTAGACATAGTAGTGTCATTGCGAATAGAACTGGTTTAAGGAGTTGGGATGCATTGCGGAGATAACTGTATCTCCCTCTCTCTGCCATCAAGGGAATAGAGTAGTTTTAGGTTGTTTATCAATGTCTCATCATGTAGAGGGCAAAAAATCAATTTAGAGTACAAGTGCCTAATCTTCTCTATTTAATGAACTTTTATACTTAAAAAAAATTTACAAAAATTTAGCTAATGTTTTGTGGGTAGAGAGCAATGGAAGGTTTGCTGAGAATAGAGGGGAGTGAGTCTTGCTGTGGGGTGGAGACGGATGGGAATATTCTTGCTCATATTACGAGATATCTAGCTTTTTTATAAAATATTCTTGGGTTTAGAAATGAAGTCTATACTGAAAACAGCTGTTTAATGGAACTCAGCCATTACTTATCTTTAACAATTACAAGTATAGTCTCCAAAAACATTTCAAAAAATTTTATTTCTTAAGTAAATTGTAATTTTTGGAAAATTTTATTAATTCAATACTCTTATGAGACATTAGTGGGAAAAAATCCCATTTCCAGCCCAATCAGCAATTACCATAACATTTATTGTCAGTATTCTAATAATATATAGTACAATACTAAGTTCAACAACTAATTAGGTTAGGTTTGTTAGATTTAATTAGATTAGGCTACATTATTTTTGGTAAAATACATAAAAAATAAGTTAATCTAAATACGACCTTCTTCAACCCAGCTGGAGGTGGTGACCCCATTCTCTATAAACACTTATCCGGGTTTTTGGGGCCATCCAGAAGTTTACATCCTATTTCTGACTCCCCTTTGGAATAGTATCCCCACATTGTTATACAAGAGTCAGGTAAAAAAAAAGTTTTTGGGAAACCTTGGGTTTATAATCTACGCCATGACAGCAATCGGAATTTTAGGTTTCCTAGTATGAGCCCACCACATGCTCACAGTAGGTATAGATGTTGACACTCACGCATACTTTACATCCGCAACTATAATCGTCGCCATCCCTACAGGAATCAAATCTTCAGATGACTGAGAACCTTACAATATTCTCAATTTTCTTATATGCCCTCCCTCCTATGAACTCCAAGGTTCATTTTCTTATTCAAAGTAGGATTTTTGCCCCTGTTAACCTTAGTCTGTGGTTCTTGAACTGAGTACATGTATTTTAAATAGAATGTAGGTCTTAGTACCAGCCACTGATTGAGTCAGGAGAATCCCTGGAGATACCTGGAGGGTATTCCGAGGGTCAACTCCCCAGAGGCCTGGTCCATGCCAGGCTCCATGGTGGATCAGGGCCTGATAAACCCAGGCTTTACTGCTAGCTGCATGCAAACCAACTTCGCACCACAGACTGGCGGGGTGAGTACTGACTTTAGGTGCCCACCCAGTTTCCTCTGAAGACAGCCAGGGAAGGCAGTTGAACAGTCTTGGGCCTCTGACTTCCATTGGTTGTCCCTCAGCATAATCATATCACCACAAATATTCTTCCTCCCATAAAAGTATTTATGTGAATAATGTCCCTAAAATGGCAATTTGCCCAAGAAAAACTATTTTTCCCTGATTTAGATTACCTTCTTTTATGTTAAAAAATAAGTAAATGGCCAAGTTCAAACCGGAGGGAACTTTATCAATCACTTCAGTTAGATTTTCAATAAATTAAATTTAAGTTTGGAAGTGTAATTTCTTCCTGCCATGATAGCAACCCTTAATTTCCTTAATGACACCATGCACGTTATTAACAAACTGGGAAATTAAACTGTGGAAAACTCACCTAAATCCTTTGTTTTTCCAAGAGTAATCTCTGCTTCTCGGGGGTACTTTGCCAGAACAATGGCTGCATCCCACACCACACAGCCTGTGTTTCCCCCTCACTCTCTTGACTTTTTAAAAAAAAACTTTTTCCTATAGACTTTAAATTCAATTTGTCTTGTGAAGAGCATTTTTTTTTTTTTGGAGAGCAGCAAACTAGCCTGGAAGGATTTTTTTGAAAAAAAGTTGGAATTCCAAACTATAAAAATCTGTTGGATTTTCAGACAAATTAACAAATAGATTATATATAAAAAAAAGTTGGTCAATACTGAGTTGAAAGTCAAATATGAGTTGGTCAATAATTAGTTCTGTAAAATGTGAATTATCAAGAAAAAATCATTTTGTGGAAACAATAAAAGCCTAAATCTAAAGAATCCCAACTTAACCAACTTAAAATAATCTAACCTAACCCCACCCATGTCAGCAGTAGAGATGAAATACATATCTTTATGTTCAGTGTGCTGCTGTGATTGGCCAGCATGTTAATTATCTTGAAACTAACTGTTGATTGGCCGTGATATGCTGTTTGTACCAAATGTTAACATTTGTTTAAAATTCAAAACAATAGATTTTTACACACGATTTTAGCAACTTATTGCCAGGGTATATATAAGATGCTTGTAAACACACGAGTTCAGACCAGGACCTAACCCCCAATATAAACTAAAAGAATGAGTTTTGTATATTTAATAAAACAGATTGTTATTTTCATTTAAGTAAATTTTGGTTTAACCATCACAGTGTGTCAATGGAAAGAAACATTACAAGTAAAATAATACAAGACATATGTATTATATGAGAAGCCATATAAATATCATTAATGTTTACTATAGTGATATCATTGATTCCAGTGGATTTCATAATACTACGTTAATTTACATTTAATAAATGAAGCAAACAAGTGCTGCTGAACATTTAATATCACAGGATACAATGTTATAACTTATAATAAATTCAAAAAAAATGGTAAAGTTTAAACTAGGCCAGCACAGCTGTGTCAGGCTGGCGTCCTGCTGTCTGGCCAGTAAATAACAAAAAATCTGGGGAGTACATATAATAAAAAATGTTCAGCACAGAACAACTAAGAAATAGTAAATAAGATACAAGGTGGATCTCCCCAAGTACACTCAGGTGCAGCCAGACCCACTGTCACCCACCAGACCCACTGCCACCCACCAAAGCCACTGTCAACCACCAGAGTCACTGTCACCCACCGACCCACTGTCACCACGCCACTGCCACCCACCAAGTCACTGTCATCCACCAGAGTCACTGTCACCCACCGACCACTGTCACCCACCAGATCCACTGTCACCCACCTGACCCACTGTCACCCACCAGTAAAATTTATTTTAGGTATACACAAATTACAGTTTTCATAGATTATCATACATAGCAGTATATGTGTAGAGAAACTAGGATAACCCGAAAAAGTCAGGTGATTTATTTCCACTGGGTTCAGAGTCATTGGGCCAGCGACATAACAGCCATTCAGAGCATCCGCAGGTGTGACTGTCTAATGTTGGTCTCTGGACAATTTCACAGGTGGTCCACGATCAAAAACATCATCACAAATTAATATAAGAAAATTGTTCAGTGAAGATGTGTTGTGAAGGTGATGTGTACACACATCTCACACCATGAAGACTGTACCCCAGGTTTCAGTGAAGGTGATATTTTACACACCTCTCACACCACCCAAAACCCGTACCACAAGTGTCAGTGAAGGTGACTTGTAACACTCTCACACCAAGATTTTACCCAAGTGTCAGTGAGGGACATGTACACACCCTCACATGGATTGTACCACAAGGACAGTGAAGGTGACATGTACATACCTCTCACACCAGGATTGTACCACAAGTGTCAGTGAAGGTGAAATATACACACCTCTCATACCAGGATTGTACCACAAGTGTCAGTGAAGGTGATGTGTACACACTTCTTACACCAGGATTGTACCACAAGTATCAGTGAAGGTGAAATGTACACACCTCTCACACCAGGATTGTACCACAAGTGTCAGTGAAGGTGATGTGTACACACCTCTCACACCACCAAGACTGTACCACAAGTGTCAGTGAAGGTAAGGCTGGAGGTGATGTCCTGGTAGTCAGTAAATGTGGGGCTGATAGTGCTGTCCTGGGAGACAGTAATGGTGAGGCTGGAGGTGCTGTCCTGGGAGACAGTAATGGTGAAGCTGGAGGTGCTCTACTGGGAGACAGTAATGGTGAAGCTGGAGATTTTGTCCAGGTAGTCAGGAAATATACGCAGGAGGGAATGCATATAAATGACCTCAAGGGAGACAGGAGCTGTAGTGGGGAAACAAGTGTAGTCAAGGACAAGATAAAACCAATATTGCAAACTAGTAATACCACAGGAAATGGCAAACAAGAGGACTCCACTAGCAATAGTGAGGATATATTACCAAAAACAACTGGTGAGAGATCCATTGTTGGTGCTAGTGAGGATAGGATAAACAGTAAACATGCACTAACAGGAATACAGTCACAGAAACCCAAGGCAAACAGAAACCAAGCCTGTGCACATACTATGCACTTGGTATCTGCAGGCACGGGAAATCTGGAAAAACAGATGGGACGTGCAACTATGACCACCCTAGAAAATGCCGTGAGCATATGACAACAGGAAAATGCAAACTCCCTTCCTGTAAGCTTTTTCACCCTGAAATGTGTCCCTCTTCAGTACAGGAAAGACTGTGCTATAACTTAAATTGCCAGGCACACCATCTAAAGGAACAAAAAGATACAAAACTCCAGGCCATGGAAAACCTGGGTAGCCACAGCCACTCAAGAGGGAGAGGTTTTTAAGTGCCAGGAAGGAAAAAAAACTGGCAGGAAATGGCAGAAATCGTACACCAAATCCAGTCATTCCTGGAGTGGAACCACAGCCGATGGCCTCCACTCCAAACCAACAGATACAGATACTAATGCCGGAAAAAAATCCCCCCCCCCCAGTACCAACAATACCACCAGTCCGATGACATTCTTCTTCGCAAATATACAGGGTCTAAAACCAGCAACAAACAACAAAATACCTGTCATCCGTGGACTGCTTGCAGAGGCAAATGCAATGTTCGCGGCTTTCACTGAGGCCCACATAAAGGATCACTTGGACAACGAAATATGGATCCCAGGTTACAGCTTATACAGGTGCGACAGAGTGAACAGGCAAAAGAGGGGTTTGTCCTGTACATCGCAGAGTCACTTGTTTGCAAAGAACTGCTAAATGCCTCAAATGATGTAGTGGAAGTTTTAGCAGTAAAGATCGAGAACCAAAACCTAATCATTGTGGTAGTCTACAAGCCTCCGGATGCAACGTCCCAGCAATTCCAGGAACAGCTGTTAAAAATTGACCACTGTCTGGAAAATCTGCCAGCTCCTGCTCCCAACATCTTGCTCCTGGGGGATTTCAACTTAAGGCACCTAAAATGGAGGAATATAGCAAATAATGTTGTTGCAGTAATAACACAAGGAGGCAGCTCTGACGAGAACTCACACACACATGAACTTTTAAATCTCTGCACAAAATTCAACTTAAACCAGCAAATAATAGAGCCTACTAGACTGGAGAATACACTAGACCTCATCTTCACTAATAATGATGATCTGATAAGAAATGTCACCATATCAAAAACAATATACTCAGATCACAACATAATGGAGGTTCAGACATGTATGCGCGGAGCCCCAGACCGACATAATGAGATTAGTCACGAGGGAGCATTCACCAAATTCAACTTCAATAACAAAAACATAAAGTGGGGCCAAGTAAACCAAGTCTTAATCTATATAAGCAACACAGACCCCAACTTATGCCTAGAACAGATTAACTCGGTGGCACTCGATGTATGCACAAGGCTTATTCCTCTAAGAAAAAGGAGGAGTAGATGTAAAATAGAAAGAGACAGGCGCTCCCTTTACAGGCGACGGAAAAGAATAACAGAGCGGCTAAAAGAGGCCAATATATCTGAAATGCGTAGGGAGTCACTGGTCAGAGAAACAGCAAGCATCGAACTTAGGCTAAAGGAATCTTATAGGAGTCAGGAATCGCGGGAAGAACTAAAAGCCATAAATGAAATCGAAAGAAACCCAAAGTATTTCTTTTCCTATGCCAAATCAAAGTCGAGAACAACGTCCAGTATTGGGCCCCTGCTTAAACAAGATGGGTCCTACACAGATGACAGCAAGGAAATGAGTGAGCTACTCAAGTCCCAATATGACTCAGTTTTTAGCAAGCCACTAACCAGACTGAGAGTTGAAGATCAAAATGAATTTTTTATAAGCCACAGAATTTGGTTAACACAAGCCTATCCGATGTTATCCTGACACCAAATGACTTCGAACAGGCGATAAATGACATGCCCATGCACTCTGCCCCAGGACCAGACTCATGGAACTCCATGTTTAAGAACTGCAGGAAGCCCCTATCACGAGCTTTTACCATCCTATGGACAGGGAGCATGGACACGGGGGTCGTCCCACAGTTACTAAAAACAACAGATATAGCCCCACTCCACAAAGGGGGCAGTAAAGCAATAGCAAAGAACTACAGACTGAAAGCACTAACATCCCATATCATAAAAATCTTTGAAAGGGTCCTAAGAAGCAAGATCACCACCCATCTAGAAACCCATCAATTACACAACTCAGGGCAACATGGGTTTAGAACAGGTTGCTCCTGTTTCTCAACTATTGGATCACTATGACAAGGTCCTAAATGCACTAGAAGACAAAAAGAATGCAGATGTAATATATACAGACTTTGCAAAAGCCTTCGACAAGTGTGACCATGGCGTAATAGCACACAAAATGCGTGCTAAAGGAATAACAGGAAAAGTAGGTCGATGGATCTATAATTTCCTCATAAACAGAACACAAAGAGTAGTAGTCAACAGAGTAAAGTCCGAGGCAGCTACGGTGAAAAGCTCTGTTCCACAAGGCACAGTACTCACTCACATCTTGTTCCTCATCCTCATATCTGACATAGACAAGGATGTCAGCCACAGCACTGTGTCTTCCTTTGCAGATGACACCAGAATCTGCATGACAGTGTCTTAAACTGCAGACACTGCAAGGCTCCAGGTGGACATTAACCAAATCTTTCAGTGGGCTGCAGAAAACAATATGAAGCTCAACGATGAGAAATTTCAATTACTCAGATATGGTAAACACGAGGAAATTAAAACTTCATCAGAGTACAAAACAAATTCTGGACACAAAATAGAGCGAAACACCAACGTCAAAAACCTGGGAGTGATCATGTCGGAGGATTTCACCTTCAAGGACCATAACATTGTATCAATCGCAGCTGCTAGAAAAACGACAGGATGGATAATGAGAACCTTCAAAAATAGGGATGCCAAGCCCATGATGACACTCTTCAGGTCACTTGTTCTATCTAGGCTGGAATATTGCTGCACACTAACAGCACCTTTCAAGGCACGTGAAATTGCTGACCAAGAAAATATACAGAGAACCTTCACGGCGCGCATAACGGAGATAAAACACCTCAATTACTGAGAGCACTTGAGGTTCCTGAACCTGTATTCCCTGGAATGCAGGCGGGAGAGATACATGATTAAATACACCTGGAAAATCCTAGAGGGACTAGTACCGAACTTGCACACAAAAATCACTCACTACGAAAGCAAAAGACTTGCAGACGATGCAACATCCCCCCAATGAAAAGTAGGGGTGTCACTAGCACGTTAAGAGACCATACAATAAGTGTCAGGGGCCCGAGACTGTTCAACTGCCTCCCAGCATACATAAGGGGGATTACCAATAGACCCTGGTAGTCTTCAAGCTGGCCACTGGACAAGCACCTAAAGTCGGTACCTGACCACCGGGCTGTGGCTCGTATGTTGTTTGCATGCAGCCAGCAGTAACAGCCTGGTTGATCACTCAAAACAATACATTCAATCTTTCCCCCCGGAAATCAAAATCTCAGGAAAGAACAGAGGGAGGAGAGGGAGGAAGGATTGCACTGCTGCATTAATACCAGTGGGTTTGATGAAAATGAAGGGAAATGGATGGGAAACGGGTGCAAGGGACTAATTAGTTAGGAACAATCCAGTCTGAGGGACATAAGGTGATAATTGCAGTAATGTATCAACCACCACTGAATGCAGGAGGACCAAGATAAAATAAGATGAGAGCAACAAGCCATGTCTACTACACAGCCAGTGCCAGGAGAGCCCCGTGGGGGGAGCAAATTACTATTATGGAGGTGATTTCCATCACCAGGAGATTGACTGGGAAAACCTGTAGCCCCATGGGGGTTCCGAAAACATGGAGAGCCAAGATGATGGTATGTAGTACTGGAAAAACCTCATTGCATCAAGCATGTTTAGAGACACTACCAGAGAGAGAGGAGAAATGACCATCAAGACTGGACCTTGTATTCACCTCCGAGTAGTTTCAGACATCGAGTATATCTTGTATGACAGGCCCCTGGGAATCTAGTTGATCATGTGGTTCGTGCATCGACTACATAGTTGAGCTCCAAGTGGAGAGAGTAGCAGGAATAGATGGGAAAACCAAACTACACAAGGGGGAACTACACAGCATGAGGAACTTCCTTCAAAACATTCAGTGGAGAGGAACTGACAGGAAAAACCATACAAGAAATGATGACTATGTGGCAACAAAATGCAAGGAGGCAGAGGAGTAGGTTTGTTCGCCAGGGAAACAGAAATAATGGGAAGAACAAACGATTCCTGTTCACACCAAAAGTGTAGGGAGGAAAAACTAGTGTTACTAGAGAAGTGAAAAGGTACAGCATACAAAGAAACTCAGAAATAAAGAAATCAGCCGAAAGAGGCCAGAAACGAATATGCACAGATAAGAAGGAGGCTCAGAGACAAATGAAAATGACTAGCATCAAAAGTCAATGAGACCTGACCCGAAGCAGTTGTAACAGCCACATCAGGCGGAAAACACAACAGTCAACTGACCAGTAATCAGACAGAGGAAGGGTTGATGGGGAAATCACAAGGCAACGACCGAGAGGTATTCAGGAGCTCAACCCGAGATTAAAGAAGTATTTACCAGTGGACAACCATTAGGACACCAGAAATCAGAACAGGGGTACACCATCAAGTGCTGGATGAGGTACATATAAACAAGGAGGACTTGAAGAAGCTGCTATGCGAACTTGACACCTCAAAGGCAGTGTGGGATCAGACATCATATCCCGAGGTGTCCTTAAAGATGGGAGGCAGAGATATTGTGTGTGCCATTAATCAAAGATCTTCAACACATCATTTGAAACTGGGGAAGCTCCTGAGTAATGGAAGATGGCAAAATGTAGTCCCAATTTTTAAAAAGGGAGACAGCCCATGAGCACTAAACCTACAGACCTGTACACTCACGTGTATAGTTCAAGGCATGGAGAAGATCATCAGGAGGAGATGGGGTGGGGGGTGGAGCACGCTGGGAAAGAAACAAGTGTATAATTGACAACCAGCATGGTTTCAGGAAGGAAAATCCTGTGTCATCACAAACCTACTAGAGTTTTTATGACAAGGTGACAGAAGTAAGACAAGAGAGAGAGGGTGGATCGACTGCAATTTTTTGAGACTGCAAAAAGGCCTTCGACACAGTTCCTCACAAGAGGTTACTGAAAAAGCTTAGAAGATCAGGCACACATAACAGGAAAACACTGCAAATGGATCAGAGAATACCTGACAGGGAGGCAACAACGTGTCATGGTACGTGACTAGGTTTCAGAGTGGGCGCTTGTGACAAGCGTGGTTCCACAGGGTCCAGACCTAGGACCTGTGCCAGTTCTTGGTATATGTGAACGACATAACGGAAGGGATAGACTCAGAAGTGTCCTGTTAGCAGATGAAGTGAAGTTAATGAGAAGAATCAAATCGGATGAGGATCAGGCAGGCCTACAAAGAGAACCTGGCAGCTGCAACCTGGTCCAGCAAACTGGGCGTCCTTGAGTTTACCCTGCCAAATCAAAGTCATGAGATTGGGAAGGGCAAAGAAACCGCAGGTGGGCGACAATAAAGTTAGAAGGCCAAAGAGACAAAGCAAACCACCACTCATAGGTAAAAGATCTGGGGAGTAATAACACCGAGCAATCTCCTGAGGCGCACATAATCATAACTGCTGCAGCATATACGTGCGCCTTGCAAACCACGAAAGCTTTCGATACCTTCAGTAAGGTGTCGTTCAAGACCCTGTATACACCAATTTTGTTTTTACGTCAGCCCATACTGGAGTATGCAGCACCAGTTTGGAAACCACACCTAGTCGCAAGCACGTCAAGAAATTAGAGAAAGTGCAAAGTGTTGCAACAAGACGAGTCCCAAGCTACGGGATTGGTCCCCTACGAAGAAAGGTTGAGAAATCGGCCTGACGACACTGGAGGCCAGGAGGTCAGGGGAGACATGATAACGACAATAAAATACTGCACTAATAACAGGTGGACAAGACAGGATGTTCCAGAGAATAGGGACCAGACACAAGAAGGTCACAATTGAAGTTGAAGACTCAGATGAATCGAAGGGATGTTAGAAGTATTCTTCAGTCTAGAGTAGTCAATCATGGAATAGTCTAGAAAGTGAAGTATGGAGCGGGAACCATACATAGTTTTAAGGCTAGGTATGATAAAGCACAGGTAGGCAGGGAGAGAGAGACCTAGTAGCAATCAGTGAAGAAGGCGGGGCCATAGCTATGACTCGAACCCCTGCAAAGCCACAAATAGGTTGAGTACAAATAGGTGAGTACACACACAACACTAAACTACAGACCTGTCTCTCTGACATGTATTGTGTGCACAGTCATGGAGATTTAGCAGAGAGAGTGGTCGAACACCTGGAACGGAACAAGATTATAAATGAAAACCAGCATGGGTTCATGGAAGGCAAATCCTGTGTCACAAACCTCCTGGAGTTTTATGACAAGGTAACAGAAGTAAGACACGAGAGGGTGGGTTGACTGCGTTTTCCCAAGACTGCAGAAGGCCTTATGACACAGTTTTCCCCACAAGAGATTAGTGCAGAAGCCGGAGGATCAGGCGCATATAACAGGGATGGGAATCCCTGACATGGAGGCAGCAACGAGTCATGGTACGTGAAGAGGTATCACAGTGGGCGCCTGTGACGAGAGGGGTCCCAGTTAGTTTAATATGTTTATTATGCACCCCATACCCATCCTGTGGGCGGTATTCAAAAGATTACAGAGGTACATAATGGGTCCAGGACTGTGCCTCAAATTTTGATAGCTATCAATTACAGAGTAAGAATCAAATTTACAAAGGAATGAACTCAATTTACAAAGTAATGAACACCAGGTAGTCTATCACATCATGACAAGTTACAAAGGTATTTACATAATACAGAGGTACACAATGGTCCGGACCGGGCTCCAAAGTTTTGATGGCTGAACTAGTACAAGGTAAATGAACCACAAGTTTACAAAGGTAATGAACTCACAAGTTAACAAAGGAAGATGACTACGTAAAATGGTTTACTTATACGTGTATACATGGCTGCAATCATGAACAAATTTTAGAGTAATGAGCAATTCCACTTCCACAACCGCGTCACAACTGTAGTGAGTTTATTGGTGCCAATGGTTGTTGCAGAGATCTTCACACACACCACACACACACACAGACACACACACACACACACACACACACACACACATCACACACACATACAAATTCAAACACACACACACATAATCACACACACACCATACACACACACATGACACACACACACAAAACACACACACACACACACCACACACACACACACACACACACACACAACACACACACACACATACACAAACGCATACACACACACGGGGTCCCAGTGGGTTGAGTAAATTGGGTGTTTTGGGACTGGTCAAGTTCTAGGACCAGTGCTATTTTTGATATATGCGAACTACATGATGGAAGAACAGACTCTGAATGCCCTATTTGCAGATGAAGTGAAGTTGATGAGAAGCATTAATCGATGAGGACAGGCATGGACTGCAAAGAGACCTGGACAGGCTGGACATGTGGTCCATAAACTGGCATCTCGAATTCAATCCTGCCACATGCAAAGTCATGAAGATTGGGTAGGGGCAAAGAAGACGCGCAGACCGAGTATAGGCTAGGTGGACAAAAGACTATAGACCTCAGTCAGGGAGAAAGACCTGTGTGACCATAACACCGAGCACGGTCACTCGTGAGGCACACATCACCAATAACTGCTGCAGCATACGGTGACTGGCAAACCTGAGAATGAGCGTCCCGATACCATAATAAGGAATCGGTCATGACATTTTACTGTACACTGTGTATGTTAGGCCCCATACTGGAGTATGCATCACCATCCTGAACCCACACCTGGTCAGAGCACGTCAAGAAGTTATAGAAATTAACAAAGGTTTCAACAAGGCTAGTCCCAGAGCTCAGGGGAAATGTCGTACGATGAAAGGTATGAGGGAAGTCGACTGACGACACCTGGATGACAGAAGGGTCAGGGCGACATGATAACGACTAAACAAGATTACAGCGGGAAATAGACAAGTTGTGACAGAGATAGGAGTTCCAGAGAGGGGACAACAGAAACAAGGGGTCACAACTGGAAGCTTGAAGCACCAGATGAGTCACCGGGACAGTTAGAAGTAGTTCTTCAGTCATAGAGTCGGCAGGAAGGGAATAGCCTAGCCAATTGAATATGGAGGAAGAACCCATACATAGTTTTAAAGAAGAGGTAAGACAAAGCTCTGGAAGCAAGAGGGAGAGGACCTAGGTAGCGATCAGTGAAGAGGCGGGGCTAGATCTGATCTCGGCCTTCAGCAACCACAATTAGGTTAGTACACACATCACACAACCCACACACACACACACCACACATTTTAAGACATAGGTATGATAAAGCACATGGAGCGGGGCGAGAGAGGACCCAGTAGGCAACCGCGAAGAGGCTGTAATGGCTTTTATTTACAGCTAGCAAAGTCCTGGGTATTTCTCCAAAGTTGGTCTGTAATAACCACTGTGTGATAAAATACTTTGCCATGTCTTGAACATTTCGAGTGAGTTGTCTTCATAGAGGTATATACCACAGAACCAAATGGATTGTGAAAATGTGGCAATTGCATTAAGGTTTTATAACCTGCCTGAACAGTATCACTGTAGGCAACAAGAGCATTTCACCCCTCCCATGAATATGTGTTCATTTAATATCACATACCTACAGTCCCTCCAAGAAGCCTCATTGCTAAGTAATCCCTTCCTTAAATCTCTTGTTAAAAACAACTGCACAAGAAGAAAATTTCTCACCTAGCGTAGTAATAATTACCACAGAGAATATACACTGATGGATCAAAACAGGAGTCTTCTAGGCAGGGCTGCATCTGCTCTTGTTGCCACCGTCCCTAGTTAAGAACGAAATAAATTTGTTGAGTTAGGGACATAAGAATTAACAACAGGGCGTTTACAGCTGCACACTGAATTGTTTGCAATCCTAATGGCGCTAAGCTAACTTAAGACACTGAGCTTAACTCTGTCATCATTAACTGATTCTTGTCATCACTGAAGGCTCTTGACTCCTTATAATGACTCCAATACCATGCTCACTGGAGAAGTCAGGTATAGGATGCACAAAAAATCAGTGACAAAGAATTAATGTATCAGTGCTATGGATCCCATCCCACATTGGATTACTCCTTCATGATAAAGTTGATATGTTAGCCAAGACGATATCTCAAAGAGAATGTAGAAAATAACCTTTGGTATAAAACTGTATTCTAGCATTAGGAATAATATTACCTGGATTTACCGTGAGAGTTCGGGCTCAACCGCCCCCGCGGCCCGTCTGTGACCAGGCCCCGCTGGTAAGATCAGAGCCTGATCAAACCGAGGCTGTTAATGCGTGGCTTCACGCAATCCAACATACGAGCCACAGCCCGGCTAGTCAGGTACCAACTTTAGAGTGCTTGTCTAGTGCCTGCTTGAAGACAGCCAGTGTCTGTTTGGTAATCCCCCTTAATGTATGGCTGGGAGGCAGTTGAACAGTCCTCGGTCCCCTGACACCATATTGTATTGTCTCTAACGTGCTTATTGACAACCCTGCATTTCATTGGGGAAAGTTGCATCGTCTGCCAAGTCTTTTGCTTTCGTAGTGAGTGATTTTCGTGTGCAAGTTTGGTACTAGTCCCCTAGGATTTTCAGGTGTATATAATCATGTATCTCTCCCGCCGGCGATCCAGGGAGTTACAGGTTCAGGAAATTCAAGAATCAATGCTCCCAGTAACGAGGAGTTTTATCTCCATTAAAGCGCTCCATGAAGGCTCTCTGTACATTTCTAGGTCGCAATTTCACCTGCCTTGAAAGGTGCAGTTAAGTGTGCAGGGCAATATTCCAGCCTAGATAGAACAAAGCGACCTGAAGAGAGCCAACAATGGGCTTGGCCATTCCTAGTTTTGACAGGTTTCTTATTATTCATTCCTGTCATTTTACTAGCAGATGCGACTGAGACCATGTTATGTCCCCTTGAGGTGAGATCCACCGACATGATCACCCCAGGTCTTTGACGTTAGTTTCTCGCTCTATTTTGTGGCTGGAATTTGTTTTATACTCCTATGAAGTTTAATATACTCATGGTTTTTTAACCATAATCCGGAGTAAATTGAAATTTCTCATCATTGAAATCTTCATATGTTTTTCTGGCAGCCCCACTGAACGATATTGGTTGAGGTCCGCCTGGCGTCCCCCCCGCCCCCCCCCTTGCAGTTTCAGCAATGAAGACACTGTCATGCAGATTCGGGTGTCATCTGCAAAGGAAGACACGGTGTCTGTGGCTGACATCCTTGTCTATGTCATGTATGAGGATGAGAAACAAGACGGGAGCGAGTGCCTTGTGGAGCTGAGCTTTTCCCCGTAGCAGCCTCAGACTTTACTCTGTTGACTACACTCTTTGTGTTTCTGTTTGTGAGGAAATTATAATTCCCCATCTACTAACTTTTTCCTGTTATACCTTTGGCACGCATTTTGTGGGCTATTACGCCATGGTCACACTTTACGAAGGCTTTTTGCAAGTCTGTATATATTACATACTGCATTCTTCTTTATTTGTCCTTGTAGTGCAACTAGGACCTTGTCGTAGTGATCCAGTAGTTTGACAGACAGGAGCGACTGCTTTAAACCCATGTTGCCCTGGGTTGTGTAATTTAATGGGTCTCTAGATGGTTGCGATTCTTGCTTCATAGGACCCTTTTCAAAAGATTTATATGATATGGGATGTTAGTGCTATCGGTCTGTAGTTCTTTGCTGTTGCTTTACTCCTCCTTTGTGAGTGGGGGCTCTCCGATGCTCTCCTCTCTCCTCTCTCTCCTCCTTCTCTCCCTCTCTTCTCTCCCTCTCTCACTCCCTCTCTCTCTGTCTCATCTCATCCTCTCTCTCTCCTCTCTCTCTCCCTCTCACTCCCCTCTCTCTCTCCCTCTCCTCTCCTCCCTCCTCCATCCTCTCACCCTCTCTCTCTCCCTCACCTCACCCCTCTCTCTCTCCCTCACCTCCTCTCCCTCTCTCTCTCCCTCTCTCGTCCCCTCTCTCGTCCCTCGCTCTCAATCCGCTCACTCTCCCTCTCTCACTCCCTCCCCGCTCTCCCTCTCTCTCTCCCCTCTCCCTCTTCCTCTCCCTCCTCTCTCTCCCCTCTCTCTCTCACTCTCTCCCCCCTCTCTCTCTCCCCCTCCCTCTCTCTCTCCTCTCTCGTTCCCTCTCTCTCTCCCTCTCTCTCTCCCTCTCTCTATCTCTCCCTTCTCTCTCTCTTCCCTCTCTCTCATCCCTCTCTCTTCCCTCTCTCACTTTTTCCTCTCTCTCTCCCTCCTCTCTCTCCCTCTCTACCCTTCAAATCCCATAACCCAATCTCTCACCCTCCTCTCTCTCTATAGGCTCCTCTTCCTCATCTCTCCATTCTCTCATCTAATAGCCTTCCCCGCGCCCTCCTTTCTCCCTCTCTCTCTCTTTCACTCCTCTTCTCTCTCATCGCCTGCTCTCCTCTCCTCTTCAATCCCTCCTCCTCCGCTCACCCCCCTCTCTACTTCTCCCTCTGTCGCTCTCTTCTCTCTTCGCCCTCTCATTCTCCTCGTTCTTCTCATCTCACTCCTCTCTATCGTCTCTCCCTCCTCCCTCTCTCCCTTCTCCCCTCTCCTTCTCCCTCTCTCTAAACCCCTTTCTCTGCCCCCCTTCACATTCTCTCTCTCCCCCTTGTCTTATCCCTCACCCCCATACCACTCTCCTCTCTCTCACTCTTTCTACCCTTTCTTTCTCCTCTCTCTCCTCTCTCCCTCTTTCTACGCCTTTGCTCTCTCTCTCCTCTCGACCCTTTCTCTCTTCCCCCCACACCCCTCCCAGCTAGCCTTCTGTCTGCGTAATAAAAAAAAAAAAAAAAAAAAAAAAAAAATATGGGTGCCTTAGAGGACGGAAAAACCAGAGATCAGGTAACGAACAGGAGGAAAGACTGGGAGTATAGAGCTTCCTCCAAAAAAGGGAGGAAGAGTGGGGAAGAAAGATAGAGCTTGGTAAGAAATGGAGGAGCGGATAAGCTGAAGGTGCAGGAAGTGAGAAGTACAGGTCTTATGCAGCCGAAGCTAGGATACAGTGCTTAGAAGAGAAACTGCAAAGCCTGAAACAGATTAAGAGAGATAAATAACAAGTTCAGATGTGACATCAGATATTCAAATCTGGGGCGGCGGTGGTCAGTCTGTACTGACAAGGGGAATGGTAAGCAACAACGGAGACATGCCTACAACGAAGGCCCATCAGACCACGTGGGCCAGGACAAGACGATGATCACACTGAATCAAGCGTCAGGTCTGAAGACAATGATGGAAATTCAAAGCAGGCGCAGACAAGGGGGGGGAAGCAACAACGGAGACATTCCGTACCACGAAGGCCCTATCAGACCCACGTGGGCCAGGTAAAAGACGATTAGCACACAAAATCAAGCGATACAGGACCGAAGACACTGAGGTTTGTTATTATGCAGAGATTCTAACAGCCTACAGCAGTAGCCAGGGACAGCTGGGCCAGAAAGACAGTCCCACTGAAATAGAAGTTCAGATATGACAGGGACTGAAGGCAAGAACATGTCAATGAAGGAAAATAAATGCTATCAGAGGAAGCAATTAGACCAGGGGAGGATGAAAGGCGAGGTCCGTCTTTGTATCCGGGCTCCAAGAAGCCAAGGGGGCCACCTTTGAAGAAAAACAACAGGAGGAGAAAAATGATTAGAAGGCACATGAAAACAATTAGGGAAGGGGCAATATGACCCAGGTGACAAATATTCAGAGAATTGGTTGGTTTTGCGAGTGGACGGATAATGGCCTGTCAGAGTAACTATCAAGAAAATCAGTTCGAATCAGGATAGCTTCCTGCACGAGAAGCAAGGACTGAGGGACAAAAGGGTACCAGAGAGTATACCTGCGACGCGACAGAACACAAGAAGGAATACACTGACAGAGAGGGTACAGAGAAGCAAGGAGGAAACGAGAACAATGAAAATGAGCAGGACCCAACACAGGATAAGGGCAAACACACCCCACAGAATCTCCCACCAAAATACCCCACCCGCAACTTCCCAACGCAACTGAGCAACCGATCTACAACCCCACTCACTGTTCCCTCTGCCACCAACCACCCCATATCACAAACCTCACCCCAACAAGCTTGTCCCTTATTGGCAATCTGACCCCACCCCCCTCAACACATACCCCACCTAAACCACAGCCCCTATAGGTCCCCCACCAAGCTCACGCCCCCCAACCCCAATATACTTGCATACCACAATGATAGAAAAGAAACTAAAGGTTTGGTACACAAACGCGGATGGAATAACGAATAAACATGAGGATTGGAATGAAAGAATCATGAAAAATCCCAAGACATCAATAGCAGTCACAGAAACAAAAACTTCGCTGAGACAAATAACAGACACACATCTTCCAACAGGATATCAATCCTGAGGAAAGATAGAAGGAGTTGAGGAGGAGGGTTGCACTGCTCATAAAACACCAATGGGATTTGAGAATGGAAGCCATGGACATGATGGAGAAAGAGACTACATTGTAGGTACAATTCATCCGGAGAACATAAAGTAGCATTGAGTGATGTCTAACCCAGCCACAGAAAACTGCATGAGGCCAAGAGAGAGATTAACGAAGAAAACAACAGGGTGATGGTGGACACCACTGGCTGAGGTGGCAAGAAGAGCTCACTCGAGCAGAAGCAAAGTTACTGGTATTGGGCTAATTCAACCACAGGGAGATCGCTGGAAAACCTGGCAGCCACATTGGGGTCCCAAACAAGGAGAGCCAGATGTGTGGATGTGGTACTTGAAAACCTCATGGCATCAACATGTCAGGGACACAACCAGAGAGAGAGGGAGGATGAGCCAGCAAGACTGGATCTTGTGTTCACCCTGAGCAGTTTCAGACATCGAGGACATCACATACGAGAGGCCCCTTGGAGCTACTAACATGTGGTTCGAGTTTGACTATATAGTAGAGTTACAAGTGGAGAAGGTAACAGGAAATGAAGGGACAGGCCAACTATAAAAGGGGTGACTACACAGTATGAGAAACTTCCTGTCAGAGGTCAACATGGACATAGAAAATGGTAGACAATCATAAAAACGAGATGCTGGAATATGATGGCAACCAGGTGGCAAGGAGGCAGAGGACATTTTTTGTTCCAAGAAACAGAAATAAAAGGCAGACCAAAACTATCCCTTGGTTTAACCCAAGGTGTAGGGAGGCCAAAAAACAAAGTGCAACAGCAGAATGAAAAGGTACAGGAGGCATAGGACCCAGAAAACAAGGAGATTAGTAAAGAAGCCAAAACAGTATGCGCAATAGGATGGAGGCCAGCGACAGCTATGAAAACGACATAGCATCGAAATCCAAATCTGACCCTAAACTGCTGTATTACACATTAGAGAAGACAACAACATTCCCCAAGGACCCAGGTGATAAGGCTGAGAGGAAAGAAGGTGGAGAACTCACAAGAAACGAACAAGAGGTATGTGAGGAGCTCAACACCAAAATCACGAGATTTAAAGGAAGTATTTTACAGTAATACATGAATGACTCTGGGGGACAGACCCGATGGGGACACCAACAGGAAAACAACGTCAACAAGTGTTGGACGACAACATACGATGAGGAGGAGGTGAATAAACTGCTAAGGACATCGATACCTCAAAGGCACTGGACCAGGACAACATCTCTCCATGGGGTCCTTATGCAGAGGGAGCAGATATGTTGTGCGTAACCACTAACCACAATCTTCAAGCAAATCCCTGGAAACTGGGCAACTACCTGAAGGTATGAAGAAGGCAAAATGTAGTTCCCATTTCAAAAAAGGAGAAACAAAGAGGCACTAAACTATAGACCTGTGTCATTGACGTGCATAGTATGCAAAATTATGGAGAAGATATCAGGATGAGAGTGGTGGAGCACCTGGAACGGACAGAGTATAAATGCCAACCCACATCGGATTCACGGAAGGCAAATCTGTGTCACAAACCTTCTTCTGTGAGTTTTTATGATAAAATAAGAGAAGTAAGACAAGAGAGATAGGGGTGGGTTGTTTGCATCTTCTTGGACGCAAGAAGGCTTTTGACACAGTCCTCCCACAAGAATTAGTGCAGAAGCTAGAGCATCAGGCGGCAATAAAACAGAAGGGCACTGCAATGGATCAGCGAATACCTGACAGGGGAGGCAACAACGAGTCATGGTACTTAATGGAAGTTCACAGTGGGTCACCTGTGACGAGCTGGGTCCCACCGGGGTCGGTCCTAGGACCAGTGCTATTTTTGGTATATGTGAAACGACATGACGGAAGGGTTTTAAGACGCAGAAGTGTCCCTGCTTTGCAGATGATGTAAGTTAATGATGAGAAAATTTAAATCTGATGAGGACGCAGTAGTACTTCAAAAAGACCGGACAGACTGGACACCAGGTTCCAGCAAATGGGCTTTCTCGAATTTAATCCTGCCCAAATGCAAAGTCATGAAGATAGGGGAAGGGCACCGAAGACCCAACAGAGTATAGGCAAGTGGCCTAAAGACTGGCAAACCTCACTCAAGGAGAAAGATGCTTGGGGTGAGATAACACCGAGCAAGTCTCCGGAAGCACACATCCATTCAATAATGCGTGCAGCATATGGGCGCCTGGCAAACCTGAAGAACAGCATTTCCGACACCTTAGTAAGGATTCATTCAAGACACTGAACACCGTGTATGTCATGGCCATACTGGAGTATGCAGCACCTGTTTTTGAACCCTCATCTGATAAACACTCAAGAAACTAGAGAAAGACCAAAGGTTTTGGCAACAAGGTTATTCCAGAGCCTAAGGGGAATGTCCTATTGAAGAAAGATTAAGGGGAATGGCCTGACGACACTGGAGGACAGGAGGGCAGGGGAGACTGATACACGACATATAAAATACTGCTGAATAGACAAGGTGGACAAGGACGAGGATGTTCCAGGAGGGGACACAGAAACAAGAGGTCCACAATAGAGATGAAATACCAATGGAGGCAGAGAGTTAAGTAGGAAGTATTTCTTCCGTCCTAGAGTTGTAAAGGCATGGAATAGCCTAGAAAATGACGTAGTGGAGGCAGGAACCATACACATTTAAAGAACGAGGTTTGGATAAAGCTCATGGAGCCGGGAGAGAGAGGGTCTAGTAGCAACCGGTGAAGAGGCGGGCCAGACTAGGAATCGACCCCTGCAAACCACAAATAGGTGAGTACATATAGGTGAGTACACACACACACACCCCCACACACACACACACACACACACACACACACACACACACAGAAGCAGTCATCGCTAAATGGCGAGCTCCCAGGATTTAGCGTTCTAAGTTGGCTGTCCTAAGATATTATAGCGGTCATCGTACGTAGTGAATCAAGTCACAACCTACAAGAGCTGTAAACGCTTTCAAAGAGTGCGAATAATGTGATAGGATCAAGAATTTTACAATTTAAATTTGAAAGAAATTTTGAGTGGAGGGAGGGTTCATGTCAGCTGATCAGGCAACTGCCGCAGTGTTGACACAAAAAATCCAAACGTTAATTGGGTTAACGGTGTGATCTGATATATTAACAAATACATAACGTTGGTTGATTATAACAGCAGTGTAGTGATAAGGTCATAAAGATAGATTAAGTAAATACTGGAAAGTAAAGAAAAAAATTAGTCAATGCCCAGCCTGTGTTGTTTTGAAGGTAAGCTAACATCATCAACGTGTTATGACCATAATACTGTACAAAAGAAAAAAGAGGGAATGACCAAGACTTAAAAGAAAACGAAAATAAAACTTTGAATGCATGTAAAGTCTTCCTGAAGGAGTTTAGAAAATGGAGGAGTGATAGACACCATCAGGAACCTCCATTGTTTGTGCAGGACTACATCACTTGCCTATTTTTGGTTTAATTTTGGGTTAGGGTCTAAAGCTTCAAGTGTCTCGCCCTGCTTGGTTGTATGCTAAACATCTCTCTCGCGCCCTATTTCAGTACCAGGAATAGAATAGTGGTTAGAAAATTATCAAATATCGCCAAGGGTAAACTCCAGAAGAGTTGTGTAGCCTAGTGACCCCCCCCCCCCGTATTTCTGAGACCACGCTAGTACACAATTACGCACATCAAAACACACGTGATCACCCGTAATTATTGTTATAATAAACATATCTATTATAAGGAATTGAGTGCGAAAAAATAATCCTATTAATCTTCAAAAAGTAAAGTAGCGTATTGTGCGGAGATCGGGCGAAGATTGTACCGTGAAACACCAACAATAAACAATAGTGTTAACGTAACCCCCCCCCTCCCTCTTTTTCAAAGAACAAGCTAGTAAACACACACACACATAAAAAACAAAGCACAATTGTACGCAATTAATATTATATAGAGTTTATTTCTTAGTGCATATTAATAAGGAATTGATTGGAAAATTTTTTTTTATAATCTTCAAAAGAGACAAGTCGTAGCCTCGTGGTGTCACCGTACACCCACACACACCCCACACCCACACAACCACACACACCCACACACACCCACACCCCCACAACACACCCACACACACTCACACACCCACACACCCACACACATCCACACACACCCACACACACCCACACACCCAAACACACCCACACACCAACACCCACACACAGCCCACACACAACCCACAGCACACACACCCACATACACCCACACACACCCAACTTCCACACACACCACCACACACCCACCCACACACCCACCCACACCCACCAACCCACACCCACACACCCCAACCCACAGCAGCCCACACCACACACCCACCCACAATGACCCACACCCTACACACCCACCCACACACCCACCCACACACCCACCCACACACCCACCCACACACACCACCCACACCCCCCACACACCCCCACACACACCCACACCCAACCCACACAACCCCCACACACCCACACCCCCACACACCCAACTACACCCACCCACACCACCCACACACCCACCCCACACACCCACCCACACACCCACCCACACCCACCCACACTCACCCCACCCCACCCCCACCCCCCACCCTCACCCCTCCACACTCACACACGCCAACACACACAACACACACACACACTCACATAATGCCAGACTCACACAGACACTCCCCCCCCCTCCCCCACCGACATCTCACTCCTTCACCTGATCCCTCCCCTCCCTCTTCACACTCCCCCTCCCCACCTCTCCCTCACCCACTTAAACCACTTCTCCACTCTCCTTCCCACTCCCCCCTCTCCTCACTACTCTCCCATATAGCCACAGTTCCTACCTCTTACCTCACCCCCCCACCCACACTCTGAACATATACAACACTAACCGAACATACAGAATTACATAAGGTTACCAACTCTAGGCAATCAGGATAAAACAAAAATGGTTGTCCCCCCCAGAGAGCAACACGAAAACCCAAGGGACAGGAGGAGGAAACTGCAAAGGAATGATTGGGCAGCAGAGCTCCACAAAAAGGGAACAAGAATGGGAAAAGAAACTAGAAGAAGCTTAGGCATGAAATGGAAGAGAGGATAGACATGAAAGCAAGGACGTGTGAGGTGAAAGTCAAAGCAGCATAGGCCAGGAACAGAGTTTAGAAGAGGAACTGGAAAATCGAAACAGCCCAAAGAACTAAAGAAATTATGGATTGACAACAGAGACCGCTAACCTCAGCCACAAATCAGGGGACTGTAGGAAAGTGGGAGGCAAAACTGCATGTAGAAGCTCTATCAGCTGGAGATTGTTGTAAATAAAGAGCTAGCTATATGTGGAGCCCTAAAAGACCACAACAGAGCCAATGACAGCCGAGATGGGAAAATGACAGCCACTGAGCCCATGTACAAGTACTAGTGAAACTGAAGGAAAGAAAAGCACTGCAAATGAGGAACACAAATTGAATGAGGGGATACATCAGGGATATTGCAGTGGGAGAATGAAAGGGTGAGGTCAGTCTTTGTGTATGTGCTACAGGAATTGAAGTGGAAAACATATGAAGCAATAAAACAAGGGGGAAAAAAAAGCATATTGAAAGCATCATGAAGTAATCGTGAGAAGACGACATGACCCCAGCTGGAAAATTTTCGAGAAAGGGGGGTTTGTAAAAAAAAAGAAACCGTCCAGTGAAAGTGACCTCAAGGCATAATCGACTCGGAACAGTATACTGCAGGAAAAAGCACGATTAAGGACAATGCCGGATACAGGAAGGTGTACTCGACCGCGACAGAACACAAGAACAAAGGCGGAAACTGAGAGAGATGTACAAAGGCGAAAGGAGGAAAGAGAGGGATGGAGATAGACATCAGGAGACCCAGACACAGGAAGAAGATCAAATACAACCTCCCTCACAGCTTCCTAAGGAAGCCTCCCAACCAGGTCAACCCCAGTGCAGCTCAAACACTCTAAACACAACACCCATTGCCATATCCAATGCCCCCACAATGCCCCCACCTACCCACTACAATTAAAAATAATTTATAAAATGTGTGTGGGAGGGGGATTACAAACTCCACCCCCACAAGCAACCACCCATAGTTCCTTATCATCAGGTCTTCCCACTTCCCCAACCCCAATACACCTCCCAGACCACAAGTCTTAGAAAAGAAGTTGCAGGTATGGTATAAAATGCAGATGGGAATAACAAATAAGTATGAGGAGTGGCACGAAAGAATCAAGGAGACATCCCCAGACATTATAGCACTCACAGAAACAAAACTCACTCAAAACAATACATTCAATCTTTCCCCCCGGAAATCAAAATCTCAGGAAAGAACAGAGGGAGGAGAGGGAGGAAGGATTGCACTGCTGCATTAATACCAGTGGGTTTGATGAAAATGAAGGGAAATGGATGGGAAACGGGTGCAAGGGACTAATTAGTTAGGAACAATCCAGTCTGAGGGACATAAGGTGATAATTGCAGTAATGTATCAACCACCACTGAATGCAGGAGGACCAAGATAAAATAAGATGAGAGCAACAAGCCATGTCTACTACACAGCCAGTGCCAGGAGAGCCCCGTGGGGGGAGCAAATTACTATTATGGAGGTGATTTCCATCACCAGGAGATTGACTGGGAAAACCTGTAGCCCCATGGGGGTTCCGAAAACATGGAGAGCCAAGATGATGGTATGTAGTACTGGAAAAACCTCATTGCATCAAGCATGTTTAGAGACACTACCAGAGAGAGAGGAGAAATGACCATCAAGACTGGACCTTGTATTCACCTCCGAGTAGTTTCAGACATCGAGTATATCTTGTATGACAGGCCCCTGGGAATCTAGTTGATCATGTGGTTCGTGCATCGACTACATAGTTGAGCTCCAAGTGGAGAGAGTAGCAGGAATAGATGGGAAAACCAAACTACACAAGGGGGAACTACACAGCATGAGGAACTTCCTTCAAAACATTCAGTGGAGAGGAACTGACAGGAAAAACCATACAAGAAATGATGACTATGTGGCAACAAAATGCAAGGAGGCAGAGGAGTAGGTTTGTTCGCCAGGGAAACAGAAATAATGGGAAGAACAAACGATTCCTGTTCACACCAAAAGTGTAGGGAGGAAAAACTAGTGTTACTAGAGAAGTGAAAAGGTACAGCATACAAAGAAACTCAGAAATAAAGAAATCAGCCGAAAGAGGCCAGAAACGAATATGCACAGATAAGAAGGAGGCTCAGAGACAAATGAAAATGACTAGCATCAAAAGTCAATGAGACCTGACCCGAAGCAGTTGTAACAGCCACATCAGGCGGAAAACACAACAGTCAACTGACCAGTAATCAGACAGAGGAAGGGTTGATGGGGAAATCACAAGGCAACGACCGAGAGGTATTCAGGAGCTCAACCCGAGATTAAAGAAGTATTTACCAGTGGACAACCATTAGGACACCAGAAATCAGAACAGGGGTACACCATCAAGTGCTGGATGAGGTACATATAAACAAGGAGGACTTGAAGAAGCTGCTATGCGAACTTGACACCTCAAAGGCAGTGTGGGATCAGACATCATATCCCGAGGTGTCCTTAAAGATGGGAGGCAGAGATATTGTGTGTGCCATTAATCAAAGATCTTCAACACATCATTTGAAACTGGGGAAGCTCCTGAGTAATGGAAGATGGCAAAATGTAGTCCCAATTTTTAAAAAGGGAGACAGCCCATGAGCACTAAACCTACAGACCTGTACACTCACGTGTATAGTTCAAGGCATGGAGAAGATCATCAGGAGGAGATGGGGTGGGGGGTGGAGCACGCTGGGAAAGAAACAAGTGTATAATTGACAACCAGCATGGTTTCAGGAAGGAAAATCCTGTGTCATCACAAACCTACTAGAGTTTTTATGACAAGGTGACAGAAGTAAGACAAGAGAGAGAGGGTGGATCGACTGCAATTTTTTGAGACTGCAAAAAGGCCTTCGACACAGTTCCTCACAAGAGGTTACTGAAAAAGCTTAGAAGATCAGGCACACATAACAGGAAAACACTGCAAATGGATCAGAGAATACCTGACAGGGAGGCAACAACGTGTCATGGTACGTGACTAGGTTTCAGAGTGGGCGCTTGTGACAAGCGTGGTTCCACAGGGTCCAGACCTAGGACCTGTGCCAGTTCTTGGTATATGTGAACGACATAACGGAAGGGATAGACTCAGAAGTGTCCTGTTAGCAGATGAAGTGAAGTTAATGAGAAGAATCAAATCGGATGAGGATCAGGCAGGCCTACAAAGAGAACCTGGCAGCTGCAACCTGGTCCAGCAAACTGGGCGTCCTTGAGTTTACCCTGCCAAATCAAAGTCATGAGATTGGGAAGGGCAAAGAAACCGCAGGTGGGCGACAATAAAGTTAGAAGGCCAAAGAGACAAAGCAAACCACCACTCATAGGTAAAAGATCTGGGGAGTAATAACACCGAGCAATCTCCTGAGGCGCACATAATCATAACTGCTGCAGCATATACGTGCGCCTTGCAAACCACGAAAGCTTTCGATACCTTCAGTAAGGTGTCGTTCAAGACCCTGTATACACCAATTTTGTTTTTACGTCAGCCCATACTGGAGTATGCAGCACCAGTTTGGAAACCACACCTAGTCGCAAGCACGTCAAGAAATTAGAGAAAGTGCAAAGTGTTGCAACAAGACGAGTCCCAAGCTACGGGATTGGTCCCCTACGAAGAAAGGTTGAGAAATCGGCCTGACGACACTGGAGGCCAGGAGGTCAGGGGAGACATGATAACGACAATAAAATACTGCACTAATAACAGGTGGACAAGACAGGATGTTCCAGAGAATAGGGACCAGACACAAGAAGGTCACAATTGAAGTTGAAGACTCAGATGAATCGAAGGGATGTTAGAAGTATTCTTCAGTCTAGAGTAGTCAATCATGGAATAGTCTAGAAAGTGAAGTATGGAGCGGGAACCATACATAGTTTTAAGGCTAGGTATGATAAAGCACAGGTAGGCAGGGAGAGAGAGACCTAGTAGCAATCAGTGAAGAAGGCGGGGCCATAGCTATGACTCGAACCCCTGCAAAGCCACAAATAGGTTGAGTACAAATAGGTGAGTACACACACAACACTAAACTACAGACCTGTCCTCTCTGACATGTATTGTGTGCACAGTCATGGAGATTTAGCAGAGAGAGTGGTCGAACACCTGGAACGGAACAAGATTATAAATGAAAACCAGCATGGGTTCATGGAAGGCAATCCTGTGTCACAAACCTACTGGAGTTTTATGACAAGGTAAAGGAAGTAAGAACACGCGAGGGTGGGTTGACTGCGTTTTCCCAAGACTGCAGAAGGCCTTATGACACAGTTTTCCCCACAAGAGATTATGCAGAAGCCGGAGGATCAGGCGCAAATAACCGGGATGGGAATCCCTGACATGGAGGCAGTGCAACGATTCATGGTACGTGAAGAGGTATCAGCAGGTGCGCCTGTGACGAGAGGGGTCCCAGTTAGTTTAATAGTTTATTATGCACCCCATACCCATCCTGTGGGCGGTATTCAAAAGATTACAGAGGTACATAATGGGTCCAGGACTGTGCCTCAAATTTTGATAGCTATCAATTACAGAGTAAGAATCAAATTTACAAAGGAATGAACTCAATTTACAAAGTAATGAACACCAGGTAGTCTATCACATCATGACAAGTTACAAAGGTATTTACATAATACAGAGGTACACAATGGTCCGGACCGGGCTCCAAAGTTTTGATGGCTGAACTAGTACAAGGTAAATGAACCACAAGTTTACAAAGGTAATGAACTCACAAGTTAACAAAGGAAGATGACTACGTAAAATGGTTTACTTATACGTGTATACATGGCTGCAATCATGAACAAATTTTAGAGTAATGAGCAATTCCACTTCCACAACCGCGTCACAACTGTAGTGAGTTTATTGGTGCCAATGGTTGTTGCAGAGATCTTCACACACACCACACACACACACAGACACACACACACACACACACACACACACACACATCACACACACATACAAATTCAAACACACACACACATAATCACACACACACCATACACACACACATGACACACACACACAAAACACACACACACACACACCACACACACACACACACACACACACACAACACACACACACACATACACAAACGCATACACACACACGGGGTCCCAGTGGGTTGAGTAAATTGGGTGTTTTGGGACTGGTCAAGTTCTAGGACCAGTGCTATTTTTGATATATGCGAACTACATGATGGAAGAACAGACTCTGAATGCCCTATTTGCAGATGAAGTGAAGTTGATGAGAAGCATTAATCGATGAGGACAGGCATGGACTGCAAAGAGACCTGGACAGGCTGGACATGTGGTCCATAAACTGGCATCTCGAATTCAATCCTGCCACATGCAAAGTCATGAAGATTGGGTAGGGGCAAAGAAGACGCGCAGACCGAGTATAGGCTAGGTGGACAAAAGACTATAGACCTCAGTCAGGGAGAAAGACCTGTGTGACCATAACACCGAGCACGGTCACTCGTGAGGCACACATCACCAATAACTGCTGCAGCATACGGTGACTGGCAAACCTGAGAATGAGCGTCCCGATACCATAATAAGGAATCGGTCATGACATTTTACTGTACACTGTGTATGTTAGGCCCCATACTGGAGTATGCATCACCATCCTGAACCCACACCTGGTCAGAGCACGTCAAGAAGTTATAGAAATTAACAAAGGTTTCAACAAGGCTAGTCCCAGAGCTCAGGGGAAATGTCGTACGATGAAAGGTATGAGGGAAGTCGACTGACGACACCTGGATGACAGAAGGGTCAGGGCGACATGATAACGACTAAACAAGATTACAGCGGGAAATAGACAAGTTGTGACAGAGATAGGAGTTCCAGAGAGGGGACAACAGAAACAAGGGGTCACAACTGGAAGCTTGAAGCACCAGATGAGTCACCGGGACAGTTAGAAGTAGTTCTTCAGTCATAGAGTCGGCAGGAAGGGAATAGCCTAGCCAATTGAATATGGAGGAAGAACCCATACATAGTTTTAAAGAAGAGGTAAGACAAAGCTCTGGAAGCAAGAGGGAGAGGACCTAGGTAGCGATCAGTGAAGAGGCGGGGCTAGATCTGATCTCGGCCTTCAGCAACCACAATTAGGTTAGTACACACATCACACAACCCACACACACACACACCACACATTTTAAGACATAGGTATGATAAAGCACATGGAGCGGGGCGAGAGAGGACCCAGTAGGCAACCGCGAAGAGGCTGTAATGGCTTTTATTTACAGCTAGCAAAGTCCTGGGTATTTCTCCAAAGTTGGTCTGTAATAACCACTGTGTGATAAAATACTTTGCCATGTCTTGAACATTTCGAGTGAGTTGTCTTCATAGAGGTATATACCACAGAACCAAATGGATTGTGAAAATGTGGCAATTGCATTAAGGTTTTATAACCTGCCTGAACAGTATCACTGTAGGCAACAAGAGCATTTCACCCCTCCCATGAATATGTGTTCATTTAATATCACATACCTACAGTCCCTCCAAGAAGCCTCATTGCTAAGTAATCCCTTCCTTAAATCTCTTGTTAAAAACAACTGCACAAGAAGAAAATTTCTCACCTAGCGTAGTAATAATTACCACAGAGAATATACACTGATGGATCAAAACAGGAGTCTTCTAGGCAGGGCTGCATCTGCTCTTGTTGCCACCGTCCCTAGTTAAGAACGAAATAAATTTGTTGAGTTAGGGACATAAGAATTAACAACAGGGCGTTTACAGCTGCACACTGAATTGTTTGCAATCCTAATGGCGCTAAGCTAACTTAAGACACTGAGCTTAACTCTGTCATCATTAACTGATTCTTGTCATCACTGAAGGCTCTTGACTCCTTATAATGACTCCAATACCATGCTCACTGGAGAAGTCAGGTATAGGATGCACAAAAAATCAGTGACAAAGAATTAATGTATCAGTGCTATGGATCCCATCCCACATTGGATTACTCCTTCATGATAAAGTTGATATGTTAGCCAAGACGATATCTCAAAGAGAATGTAGAAAATAACCTTTGGTATAAAACTGTATTCTAGCATTAGGAATAATATTACCTGGATTTACCGTGAGAGTTCGGGCTCAACCGCCCCCGCGGCCCGTCTGTGACCAGGCCCCGCTGGTAAGATCAGAGCCTGATCAAACCGAGGCTGTTAATGCGTGGCTTCACGCAATCCAACATACGAGCCACAGCCCGGCTAGTCAGGTACCAACTTTAGAGTGCTTGTCTAGTGCCTGCTTGAAGACAGCCAGTGTCTGTTTGGTAATCCCCCTTAATGTATGGCTGGGAGGCAGTTGAACAGTCCTCGGTCCCCTGACACCATATTGTATTGTCTCTAACGTGCTTATTGACAACCCTGCATTTCATTGGGGAAAGTTGCATCGTCTGCCAAGTCTTTTGCTTTCGTAGTGAGTGATTTTCGTGTGCAAGTTTGGTACTAGTCCCCTAGGATTTTCAGGTGTATATAATCATGTATCTCTCCCGCCGGCGATCCAGGGAGTTACAGGTTCAGGAAATTCAAGAATCAATGCTCCCAGTAACGAGGAGTTTTATCTCCATTAAAGCGCTCCATGAAGGCTCTCTGTACATTTCTAGGTCGCAATTTCACCTGCCTTGAAAGGTGCAGTTAAGTGTGCAGGGCAATATTCCAGCCTAGATAGAACAAAGCGACCTGAAGAGAGCCAACAATGGGCTTGGCCATTCCTAGTTTTGACAGGTTTCTTATTATTCATTCCTGTCATTTTACTAGCAGATGCGACTGAGACCATGTTATGTCCCCTTGAGGTGAGATCCACCGACATGATCACCCCAGGTCTTTGACGTTAGTTTCTCGCTCTATTTTGTGGCTGGAATTTGTTTTATACTCCTATGAAGTTTAATATACTCATGGTTTTTTAACCATAATCCGGAGTAAATTGAAATTTCTCATCATTGAAATCTTCATATGTTTTTCTGGCAGCCCCACTGAACGATATTGGTTGAGGTCCGCCTGGCGTCCCCCCCGCCCCCCCCCTTGCAGTTTCAGCAATGAAGACACTGTCATGCAGATTCGGGTGTCATCTGCAAAGGAAGACACGGTGCTGTGGCTGACATCCTTGTCTATGTCAGGTATGAGGATGAGAAACAAGAAGGGAGCGAGTGCCTTGTGGAGCAGAGCTTTTCACCGTAGCTGCCTCAGACTTTACTCTGTTGACTACTACTCTTTGTGTTCTGTTTGTGAGGAAATTATAGATCCATCTACTAACTTTTCCTGTTATTCCTTTGGCACGCATTTTGTGGGCTATTACGCCATGGTCACACTTTACGAAGGCTTTTGCAAAGTCTGTATATATTACATCTGCATTCTTTTTGTCTTGTAGTGCAACTAGGACCTTGTCGTAGTGATCCAGTAGTTGGGACAGACAGGAGCGACCTGCTTTAAACCCATGTTGCCCTGGGTTGTGTAATTTATGGGTATCTAGATGGGTGGCGATCTTGCTTCATAGGACCCTTTCAAAGATTTTTATGATATGGGATGTTAGTGCTATCGGTCTGTAGTTCTTTGCTGTTGCTTTACTGCCTCCTTTGTGGAGTGGGGCTATGTCTGTTGTTTTTAGTAACTGTGGGACGACCCCCGTGTCCATGCTCCCTCTCCATAGGATGTTAAAAGCACGTGATGGGGCTTCTTGCAGTTCTTGATGAACACGGAGTTCCATAAGTCTGGCCCTGGGGCAGAGTGCATGGGCATGTCATTTATCGCCTGTTCGAAGTCATTTGGCGTCAGGATAACATCATATAGACTTGTTTTTACCAAATTCTGTGGCATTCTCATAAAAATTTCATTTAGATCTTCGACTCTCAGTCTGGTTAGCTGCTTGCTAAAAACTGAGTCATATTGGGACTTGAGTAGCTCACTCATTTCCTTGCTGTCATCTGTGTAGGACCCATCTTGTTTAAGTAGGGGCCCAATACTGGATGTTGTTCTCGACTTTGATTTGGCATAAGAAAAGAAATACTTTGGGTTTCTTTCGATTTCATTTATGGCTTTTAGTTCTTCCCACGATTCCTGACTCCTAAAAATTTCTTTAGTTTTAGTTCGATGTTTGCTTTTTTCTGCCTTTCCCCTCTCTACGCATTAGGAGAGAAAAAATAAAAAAATGATTGTTATGGGAAAAGCAGTTAAGCCTGGAGATCTAAAACCCCACTATGATACATGAACGTAATAAGTATGTTTATGGAAAAACGGGAAATTAAACAGACTGATGTTGTAGGGGCCAGGCTTAGGCTTAGGACAATCTTCTGGCAGTTTGGGAGAGACACAGATGATCATCAAAACTAAAGCAAATTATATCAGGCATATGGTCCATCTTGAACACTATGTGCTTAATTGTCCACTTATTGAGGAATACAAGACAGACATATAAAAACCTATTACAGTAGATCTTTTTAAAAGAAAATAAGATACCAGATAACTAAGGGCAAATTTTCTAAATTTGCTTTAACAGATAAGTGAACGTAGTAGTAATTAAACCCATATGTTTTCCCGTTAACCTTTGGGGCCTAGTTCCGGGCCTTTTGTGTATCCACATGCTCTCGCGCTACCTTTCCACGGATGGATATGGGGTGCACAATAACTACCCACTTGGGTGGCAAATCAAAAAAAAAAAAAAATCTTTTGTGGGGGGTAGTCAAAAGTTTACAGGGGTACTAATGGTCCAGACACTGGACCGAAAGTTTGATACTGAACAATTTACAATATGAACTTTTTTACCCCTTATATCTGGTCCAATCATAATGGTTATTTATGCAACAAAATTGATCACAAACACCCCTAGTAATGCTTCTTTTACATTGCAAAGTCAGGTATTTTCCAGAATAGTTTAAATCCACTTGGCAAAAAATACTTTCCCCATTTTTTAAAACATTTCTGAGTAAGTTGTCTCTGAATTCTTTAAATTTTTATCGACCCCCAGTACAAAATGACCAAAGGTGTGACGCACTCCTTCATAGTGACTAAAGGGTTTTGTGACAATAGTCCATCTTGCAAATTTTACTTTTGGGTTTGGGTTTCTACATCTGGGGGTGGGATTTAACTTGCCATAGATACTTGTTGATCGCCGATCCACCAGGGGGCCTGATCACAAAACCGGGCCGGGGGGGCTTGACCCCCGGGAATCCTCCAGGTAAACTCCAGTAAACCCCGCCGAGCCGGGGGGTAGTGACATCCAAGAGTCGGCTTTTCTTGTTGGATGGCACCAAGACATGTGGCCCTCCTGCATGATGAATGATGATAGATGGACTATTGGTCCCGTCTCCCCAAGTCTTAAGTCAATAAAATTCCTTGAAGTTCTTTTCATATTATTGTTTAAATGTTAACTGAAAGCCAGGATGACAATGACAATGTTTTTTTTTTGTTGTAAAGCTTTCAATGTGGGGTTTACAAGTTATATTGGGTCTGTGCTCCAGTTCCCAGAATAACCTGAAGCCTCCAACCGGTTAATCCTCCGGGTTTTAGCGCTTCCCCTTGTTATAATAATAAAATAAAAATAGGTAGAATAATAAAGGGATAGGTTGGGAGACAGCAAACCCCCCAGGGGAATACTACCGTCCCGCCAATGACTGTGGAAACAAAACCCGTAACTGTTTTGCATGATGGGAGGATTTCGGTTTTTTTTCTTTTCATAAACAAGTAAAATAACAGGGATATCTTGACTCCTACTTCACTTTTGGTCACCCCTTAAGACACGCACTGCATATATATAATACATACATCTAGGTTTTTCTCTTTTTTTCTAAATAGCTCTTTTTTTTTTTTATTTCTTCTATTGTCCATGGGAAGTGGAAAAGAATCTTTCCCCCCGTAAGCCCTGCTGTGTATAGGGGACTAAAAAAGCGGGGGGCAATGGGGTGTAACCCCTTTCCGTATACAATTCTAAAAAAGAGAAGAAGAAAAACTTTAAAAACTGGTTGCTTAAATGTGCGTGGATGTAGTGCGGATGACAAGAAACAGATTTTCTGATGTTATAAATTTAAAAAAGAATTGGAGGTCCTGGCCCTAACGAAACAAAGCAAAAAGGGGGTAGGGGGATTTTTCAGGGGGGGGAAAAAAAGGGGGTTTTAAAAATCTGGAGTATATAAGATTTAAGAAAGGGAAAGGGGGGTACAGTAATGTTAAATGATCAGTTAGGGGAAAGGGGGAAAAGAGAATATGAATGTGAAAATTCAAAAATTTAAATGGGGAAATTAAAAGAAAAAGGTTTGGATGCGAGAAGTGGGCCCATAATAAGCGTGTATGCCCCTGGAGAAAAAGGGAAGGGCAGAGGAGAGAGAGAGTTTTTTGGGAAAAGTTAATTGAATGTATAGGGCCTTTGAACCAAGTGAGAAGTAATTGTGGTGGGGGATTTGGGAATGCAAATTTGGAGAAATTTTTTAGAGAGGGTGTGGTAGGAAGTTTGGGGTGCCAGGTGAAAATTTGAAAGGGGGAAGCCCTTTAAATTTAAAACTTTGTATAAAAAGGGGTTTATTTATGGGGTAATACATTTTTTAAAGGGAAAAAGAGGGTAAATAAGTATACACAAATTGTGTAGGGCGAAAATGACGTGTTTGTTGGATTAGGGAATTGGAAGAAAAAAAGAGTTGAGAAAAGACTTCAGGATGTACTTTTTAAATAGAGGGGCCACAGATAAACAGATCATTTTCTATTTGTGCTTTTACTGGGGAAAAAAAAGGGTTAAAAGGGGATACAAGGGGGAATTGGAAGCATCAGGGAAGAGAGGGGGAAAAGGTTTAAAACTAAAAGGGGGAGGCAGTTGGGGGTAAGATATAAACAGCAATTGGGGGATTTAGGGGGGCTAATGAGAGCATGGGCAAGGGGTTCGAAGAGGTTTTGGGGTTTGGTTTTAAAAAAAATGTGGGTTTTAAGTTTTCGGCAGAAGTTTGTGGTTAAAAAGGAAAGGGGGTGCGGGAGGGAAGGGAGCGTTTTGGGGGAATGATGATGTAAAGAGGGGTAGAAAAGGGAAAAAAATTTACATAGGGAAAGTTTTTACAAATTTGAAGGGGATCCAAGGGGGAGGGAAGAGTATATGGGGGGGGAAAAAAGAGGAATTTAAAGAGAGGGGTTGAATCAATGTTAAAAAGAAAAGCAAATGAAAGAGGGGGTGGATTTTAATCAACAAATTTTGTTGAAAAAAAAAAAAATTTTTGGGTTTTGAGATTAACAAGTTAAGAAAGCCTAGAGAACAAATGGATTTGGGCAGTTAAAAATAGGAGAGGGGAAAATTTTTAAAAGGAGAGTTAGGGTATTGGGAAAATGGAAGGAATTTTTGAGGAATTGTTTTGTTTTTGAAAAAAGGGAACTGTGAATTTTTTTGTATTTGGGCAGGGGGTTTCCTTTTTGTTGGGTGAGGTGAGCCGTTGTGAGTTTTTGGGGGAAGTTGGGGAGGCAGTAGGTAAAATTTAAAGGGGGTAAGGGGAGCCGGGATTTTGGGGTAAAGAAAGAAAAAGTTTTAAAAAAAGGTGGGGATATATTTTTTTTTTTGGGTGGGGTTTGGTTTCAATTTATTTTTAAATGTAAAGGAAGAGGGAAAGGGGAACCCAGGATTTTGGGAGAGAGCAAAGCATTGTTCCTTTTTTTATAAAAGGGAAAGGGGATAAAAGAGAGTGCAAAAATTATAGGGGGATAAAATCTGGTTTTAGTGTTCCCCGGGAAAGGGGTATGGTAAGTTTTAAAGAAAGAATTTTAAAGTAAGACGGAGAAATAGGATAGAGAAAGAAAAAAGGAGGCTTTAGAAAGGAAAGGGGGTGTGTGGACCAGGGGGGGTTTTCGTTTAAACATATAAGTGAAAAAGAAATTTTAAAAAAGGCTTTAAAAAAGGTCTTTGTGGGATTTATGGATTTGGGGGAAAAAGGGGTTTGACAGGGGGGATAGGGGGGAATTTTTGGCAATGTTGGGAAGTGTTTTGGTTTTAGGAGGAGGTTACTGAAAGCAGTTAAAAAGTTTTTACGGGATATGAGGCTCAATTTTGGGGTTTTTAGGAAAAAGGGAAATTTTTTTCCCAAAAAGTAGGGCCTTTGACAAGGGTGTGGATGTCACCGGGGGTTGTTTAATTTTATTTATAGATTTGGGGTTTTTAAGAGAAGTAAATGCGAGGGTTTTGGGAAGAGGGGTTTGGGGTTTAAAAAGATAAAAAACACACAAAGGGGGAGTTTTCACAGTGCTCTTTTCTTTATGACAAGTGGGTCTTGGGGGGATTTTGAAGAGAAGTTGCAGGATTTTGGGGGAAGAAAATTTTTTTGGGTGGCCCAAAAAAAGAAAATTAAAAGGGGAAAAACAGGAAAGAGTAAGGGTTTTGAGGGGTAAAAAAGATTTTGGTGATGGGAAAAATTGAAAAATAGATTGGGGGGGAAAAGAGTATGGAGGGGGGTGAACGTATTTGAATTTGGGGAGTGGCGTGTCAGCGGAAGGGTTTTTGAAAGATGAAGGGGAATCATAGATTGAAGAGGGAAAAAGGGGGTGGTGGTGCACTTTGGAGTCTGTGAAAAAAAAGAACTTTGTCCTTGGAGGCAAAAAAGGGGAATTTTTAGGTATAGTTTTACCAACGGGTCTTTTAAAGGGTGTGAAACTTTGGGGGGGTGAAAGTTGCAGCGAGGAGAAGGCTGGAGGCAGTGGGGAGTCCCGTTGAGGGCAAAAGTGGGTGGGGAATATAAAAGCAAAAGAATTCGTAGTTTGGAAAAATTGGAAAAGGGGGTGCGGGATTACCAAAACTGTTTTTCCAGAGGGCGAGGAAGGGTTTTTTTGAGGTGGGTTTGGGGGCATGTAGAGAGAATGGAGCGAAACAGAATGACTTCAAGAGTGTATCAGTCTGTAGTGGAAGGAAGGCGGGGTAGGGGCCCGGCCTGGGAAGGGTTGGAGGGAGGGGTAAAGGAGGTTTTGTGTGCGGGGGCTTGGACTTCCAGCAGGCATGCGTGAGCGTGTTTGATAGGAGTGAATGGAGACAAATGGTTTTTAATACTTGACGTGCTGTTGGAGTGTGAGCAAAGTAACATTTATGAAGGGATTCAGGGAAACCGGCAGGCCGGACTTGAGTCCTGGAGATGGGAAGTACAGTGCCTGCACTCTGAAGGAGGGGTGTTAATGTTGCAGTTTAAAAACTGTAGTGTAAAGCACCCTTCTGGCAAGACAGTGATGGAGTGAATGATGGTGAAAGTTTTTCTTTTTCGGGCCACCCTGCCTTGGTGGGAATCGGCCGGTGTGATAATAATAAAAAAAAAATAAATATTAATTACAAAGAAGGCCACTAACATGCCTAGGCATTTCGAGCAGACTAATTATAATTCTTACTCTATACTAATATAGGTTATGGAGCAGTACATTTGAATATACGTTGTTAAATATATAATTAGATATATAATTAGATACATACATAATTAGATTTATAATAGTGAAGTAGTATAAGCATATAACAATATTACAAATGGTAAATTTAGTAATGGGATTGTATTTGTCATGGCATGATACACTGTTTCCATTTAAACTCCTATATTGGAAGAGTATCTTAGGCAAACTTTGGACTAACTTAAGATTTAATAGGCAATAGCTATATTAGGAATTTTATATTTACAGTCATTTGGGTGAGTGTAAGTGTAAATTATGGGGGAATTACAGATAACGAGAGTAATACTAGTATACTATTTTGGATGTGTTCATGATACAAAAAATGGGAATTAGGTGGTTGTCATTATGTTAGCTGATGATGGGGTGTGTTAGGGAGATGAGATGTTTTTTAACGGTAGTTTTGAAAATGGTGGTTGAGTCTGCGGTTCTAGAGTTTTCAGGTGGGAGTTCTAGATTTTAGGCCCTTTTATGTACATCGAATTTTCGTAGAGGTTTAGCCGGACACGAGGAATGTAATAGGATTGTAATCTAATGTCAGAGGGTGTGGAAAATACTGTATATATTTTCCAGAAATACAGTAGTTATTGAATGTAAATAGATGGCCATACTGTATTTAAAATTTATGTAATCGAAAACAGGAAGCTGCGCCTGTGCAGAAGGAGACTCGCTGTCTTGGTTTGGAAGTGGAAGTGTGAATTGCTCATTACTCTAAAATTTGTTCATGATTGCAGCCATGTATAAACGTAAGTAACCATTCTTACAGTATTCATTACCTTTGTAACTTGTGAGTTCATTACCTTTGTAACTTGTGAGTTCATTACCTTGTACCTAGTTCAGCCATCAAAACTTTGGAGCCCGGTCCCTGGACCCATTGTGTACCTCTGTAATCTGTAAATACCTTTGTAACTTGTAATGATTGTGACTAGACCTACCTGGAGTTCATTCCCTTTTTAAATTGTGAGTTCTTTTCCTTTGTAAATTTTGAGTTTTTTGCCCCTGGGTTGCTCAGTACAAAAATTTGGGCCCAGTCCTGGACCATTATTACTCTGTAAACTTTGACTACCGCCCAAGGGTGGGTTGGGGGGCATAATAAACTATTAAATTAAATTAAATTATTAATGTTTTTTTTGAAATTTGGGTACAAAATTAATTTAAGGGGAAGAAATTTTTTGTGCTTAGAGGGTTTAAAAAGGATTGACACCCTTCAAATAGGAGGCGAAAAAAGTTGTTATGCATTCCTGATAACTTGAGATATCAGGCGATGGACAAACAGCTCCAGGAACCTCGATAAGTTGTTTATGTTTTTTTCTGGCCAGTAATTTCATAAAATTTTGCGTGAGGGTTTTTGGGGATAATCACTTAATCTCCGCAAACTGGTATGATATTAGATTATTTTCCTTCGTTATGTAATTGTGTATATATATAAAAATTTATTTTTTTTATATATCCACAAAATTTTTATTTTACCAGTATTCTGGTGTTTCCCGGAGTTTACCTGGAGAGAGTTCCGGGGGTCAACGCCCCCCCGGCCCCGGCTGTGCCAGGCCTCTTTGGGGGAAGAGCCTGATCAACAGGTGTTGTGCTGGCTCACGAAAACCAAGTAGAGCACAGCCCGGTGGTCAGGTACGAATTTTGGGGCTTGTCCAGTGCCAGCTTGAAGACTGCCAGGGGCCCGTTGGTAATCCCCCTTATGTATGTGGGGGTGGGTTGGGAACAGTCTGGGGCCCCCCTGACACTTATTGTTGGTTTTTAAACGTGCTAGTGACCCCCCTGCTTTTCTTTGGGGGGTTTTTGATTCTCCCCAAGTCTTTTCTTTTTTAGTGAGTGTTTTTCGTTTTTGCAGTTCCGAACTAGTCCCTCTAGGTTTTTCCCAAGGGGTTATAATCATTTTATCTTCCCCCCTGCTTTCCGGGGGAATAAGTTTTGGGAAACCTCAAGCGCCCCCAGTAATTAAAAGGGGTTGTTTTATCTCCGTTATGCGCGCCGTGAAAGTTCTCTGTCCCTTTTAGGTGGGGCAATTTCACCCCCTTAAAAGGTGCGGTTGTTTGCAGGCAATATTCCACCCTAGATAAAAACAAGTGACCTGAAGAGTGATAAAGGGGCCCTTGGCCCCCCCTAGTTTAAAAGTTTTTATTTTTCCACCCCGTCATTTTTCTACCCGATGCGATTGATACAATTTTATGGCCCTGAAGGTGAGACCCTCCGAATATATGTATTTTCTTTTAAACAATGGCCATAAAAAATTTTTGGATTTGACAGTGGTAGGTCCAAAGGGGGGAAATTTTTTTTGAGCCCAAAAGTGCCCCAAATTTTTCCTTTACTTGTCTAACTGAAAAATTAATATTTTTCCCTTGTTCATTTACTGTTTGTATTTTAATTTACATCCAAGAAAATGCAATTTTCCCCCTTTTAATTTGGGCCCTTTGGTCCTTCTTGAACCGGGGGGTAATTATTTAAAGTCTTTAATTAGTTAATTACTTAAAAATTATGGGGTGAAAAAAAGGGAGGGGGGGTGGATGTTAATTTTCCCAATTTACTTAATGTGTAGTGGATTAAAAATTATAACAATTTTAAATTTGGATAAGTCAAGTGTGGCTAAAGTTTATATTAATTTTGTAAATGTACGTGTAATTGAAAACCCAATTTGTGCTTTTTAATGTGTAAAATTTTTTAATTTGCTATCCCAAAATTTGGCCGGGTTTATTAATTTTTTTAAATTTTAAATTTGTTTTGAGCCAAGTTTGTTTTAAAAGAAACTTTAAAAATTTTTTTACATGAAAATTGCTAAGCTAAAAGTAGTGGATTTTATTCAAAGGTAAGTTGTATCATTGTTGTAAGTTTTTAATCAGTTTTTATTAATAAAAAGTTAAATTTTAATACATTGCATCATGGCTGGGAAAAAAGGGAAAAATTTAAAATGAAGACAAACATATGGAATATAGAGTAAAAAAAAGCATTTAATACAGGTAGAAAGGTTAAAGTCACCAAGGCATATAATAAGTGCTTGGAATTAATGAATCAAGAAAATGTGAATAAATGATGATTTTTTAAAAATTTTATTTAGTTTCTTTAGGGAAAGAATGATTATACCAAAATTTTATTACCCAAAACATGAAGGAGATTTTTTTGTAAAAATATGTGTAGGGTGAAATGAACCCCTGATTAATCAAATATTAGAATTAGAGGAAAAAATTCTTTTTTGTAAAAGTTTAGGCCCTTTAAAAAAATTAAAAAAGTGTTTAAACCCGGCAGTTAAATTTAGGTTCTCCAACAAATAAGTTGGGCTTTGCCCAAAAAAATTTCCCGAACATGTTTACCCGTTTTTTTATTCCTGGGGGAAATTGGGGGAATTTTGAAAAATTTTTAAAACAGCTTTTGGATGACAGGAGTGGGCCTAGCCTGTGTAACTAAATTTTTTTTACCTCAAAAAGGGCAGGTAAGAGGGGATGCTCACAACTCATACAAGCCTTTCCCCAAAGTGATGCTCTTTCCCGGAAGCAGTTTTATTTTGGAAAATTTACTTATGGTTTAAAATAGAAAAAAAGTAGGTTGGATCTAGTGAATATCATTGTTTTTTTAAAAAATTTAGATTTTCCCCTTACAAAAGGGTTTTTCAGCAGATTAGAGTTAAAAAAAAGGGGGGGAGCCCTCCCCAAAACTTTAAGTAATAAAAAAAATTGAAGGAATCAGATGGTTATTTTGGTGCCATTGTACAGAATAAATTAAGCTGTAAAACATTTAAATGATTCGAAAAAATATCAAAAGGTTATTTTGGTCTGGAGGAAAAAAAGATAGGTCTACAAAATTAATTGTGCTTGCAGACCAGAAAAACTAATCATTTTAAAGATAAACCATAATAACTTGAGGTATCTGTAAAGTTTCACAAAGGGAAAATTTTACCCCATGTTAATAATCAAAATTCATTTCCTAAAAATAGTTGCATAGTGATATAAATTTAGGGGAATCAAAAAAGGGTTTTTCCCAAGGAAAGAAGAAAGTACCCTCCTAAGAGTACCCAGTTGATAAAAAACCCAGTCAAAAAAAAGAGAGAATTGTCTTTTCTGCAAGGGTACTTTTTTCAAAATTGCATTGCATACAACCCAGGAATGATAAGTTGAAAGTTTGGGGGAACTTGAAATGTATCGGGTGTTTAGGTAATCAAAACTGTAAAGGATTGTATGCCAAATTAAAAAAACTGTTTCAATGTCAAAAGGAAGCACCATTATCATGTGTAAGGGTTTTATGATAAAAGTTGATAATGATAATTTGACAACCCCCCCACCAAAGAGCTAAAGTAAAAATTGGGTCAATGTTAAAAAATGTGGTTTGCGAAATACCTTTCCTGTGTTTCGGTAAAAATTGATATAAAGGGATAAAAACAAAAAAAAGTAACGCATTATTGGACCAGGGATCCCCGGTATTTTAAAATCGTAAATGTCTGATGGTATGAAAATACAGATGGGAGATCCAAATTTTAAAAAAAAATTGGTTTTCTCTCGGATAAAAGGGCTCAATTGTATGACATGTTTTTGTAATTCAGGGGGGCAATGAAAAAAAAAGTGTTAAGCAGTATTGTAGACAACTTCCAGAGAAAAAAAAATCTCGTAGGCTTAGTAAAGACGAAAAATTTCACATAATGTAAATTTGCACCTTTTGGGGTAAGTGATATTCTGTAGGCCCCTAAATATTTTGATAGGTATGATTTATGCCCCCTTTGTAAAGGGTATGGGGAAAGAAAGTGTGTCACCCTTTTGAAGACTGCAGGAGGCCCTGTAAAGTATGGTAGGGTTCCTGTAATAAAATTCATGACAAGGAAACCAAATACCATAATGTGTGTCTTATCAGAAAACGGCCCCTATAATTCTTTCATAGGGATGGTGTTGAGCCATGCATAAATTGTGGGAAATAGAAGCATTGGAATAAAATTTAAATAAAAAAAGTCCAGACGTTTTTTTGCTCAAGAACAATACCTGAGAGATGTAAAATTTGAATCTGGAAATTGGGTACGACTTCATGGGATGAACCATCCGAATTGCCCTAATTACAGAATGGCATATGGCTTAAAGGCTCGCTCCGCGAACGAGTAAGACCCCAGAATTGTTAACTGCCATAATGAATAATTGCTGACAGTTAATTAATAAATTTATAGAAGAGGCCCTCCTGAAAACCCAAAATTTTATGGTCACTATTTGCCACATCACGGGTGAAAAAGGACAAGCCCGGATTGAGGATTGTGTTTAATTGTAGTGCCAGGAAACAAAAATGTCCCTGTTTAAGACTGTTGATGACGGGTCCGCTTTGAGGGAAAAAAAAAAAATTGGAGAATCTTTTTAAATTTTCGAGAAAAGAATTATCCTTTCGGCTGATATAAAAAAAGCTTTCCTAAGGGGGTTTAAAAGAGGTGCCCCGGGATTGTACCCGCTTCTTATGGCCGGGAAAACCCCTCGTGACCCACTTACCCTCTGAAAACCCTTTTCGCTTTGGGAGCGTATTATTTGGTGCTACATCCGCCCGTTCCTACTTAAAGAAACGATAAATGCACCCCTTTAAAAACGTAGGGGAAAGTCCATGAGAAAGTAAGAGCAAAAAATTTTTATGTAACAATTTCCGGGGTGTGCCAACGAAGGGGAACTTTTAAATGACTTAGGGAAAGGGAAATAAAAAAATGCAAAAGGCAAGTTCCTCTGGGGAAGGGAAATAGCAATTCGTTAAAATTTTAAAGGACAAAATAAGTAAAGTTTACCCGGGAGATGAAGTCCCAAATGAAAATGTTTTGGGGTTTTAATTTGGGATACTGAGAAGTTTTGTTATTTAAAACCTAAAATTAAGTATCCCAAAAATTAACTAAGAGATTTTGCTTGTGAATTTTCCCAAAAATGTTTTGACCCACTAGGTTTAGTGTCACCCTTCAAAAGAGGGAAATTATTAATACAGGAAGCATGGAAACTTAAAGTGTTTGGGGGGTGAAATTCTACTGGGAAATTTCTTTAACTGGTGGGTAAATTTAAATTGGTGATTTGAGAAAATTCCAATGTTGGGGTTCCCCTGCCCGGTGGCCAATCCCAAAAGGGAAAAAAGTTCCACATTTTTTGTGATGCTTCAAAATTGGCATATGGAGCAGTTGCTTTTCTTCATGTAATAGTGTTATTTCTCTTTTTAAAAAAAGTAATTTATATTGGTTAAGTGTGGGGGTAAGGAATATCTTTTTACACTACGTGGAACCTTTTTATGTGCAACAGAGGGAGTAAATCGGGCAGCCATTCAAACCCGGTGCATTTGTTGACACTGAACAACATCGAACATTGTGGCCCCTGGCCAAAGTATGACATTGTACCAAAGCACAAGGTTTTGCAGGAATGTCAAAAGGGTTGGTCGTGGCCAGGGAAAATTTTCGCACAATTAATAAATTTATTCCCTTGGAAAAAGGTGTTTTAATCAAAAAGTAAAAAGAAAATTGAGGGGAAAATGACATGAGTGATATAAATAAAAGCAGACCAAGTGATGCCGAAATGAAATCGTTGTAAGCCCACTAGGGGAACAGCCACTCAAGCCAGAACTGGCTGGAAACTCTCCAAAGGAAAGGGGTAATTTGAAAGTTTAGCAACGAAAATCTGGCGGCCCCGTGTGGGAAAAAAAATTTTATAATTTTCCCGAAAACAGTGGTTATTTTAAAAAAAAAATAGATGGCCATACTGTATTTAAAAATTTTTGTAATCGAAAACGGAAGCTGCGCCTGTGCAGAAGGAGATCGCCATCTTGGTTTTGAATTGGAACAACGTTAATTTAAGGGGGAAGAATTTTTCGTGCTCTAGATTAAATTGGATTGACACCTTCAAATAGGGGGCGAAAATTTTTTTGGTTTGCATTCCCGCATAATTTGGTATCAGGCGACGGGGAAAAAAGCTCCAGAAACTCAGATAAGTCTTTTTTTTTATTTCTGGCCGTAAATTTATAAATTTAGACAGTGGGTTTTCTGAGAAAGATCACATTTAAATTTCCCGTCAAAATTGGGGAGTGTATTAAGATATTTTTCCTTATTTTATAAATTGTGTATATAAAAAACCATTTATTATTTTTAAATTACAGTTCACAAATTTTTTTATTTACGGTATTCCGGTGTATGATTTTCTTTAATTAAAAGGTCAGAGCAAATTGTGGTTATGACAGTGGTAGGATCGAAAGGGGGAATTTTTTTCGACCTAATGTCAAATTCCTACTTTTCTAACTGATAAATAATAGTTTCATTGTTCATTTATGTTAGTATATAAATTTTACACCAATAAAAACAATTTTTCCACAGAGGGCAATGATTTAGCCAATTTTTAAGTCAACATGATCTTTAAAACCATGTGAGATGGAAACCACAGCACGGCACTCTGACTCCACTGTCCACAATCTTACCATAACCCTGTGTTGGCTTTTTGACACAAGCATCCACAATTTACTTAATGAGTTGAGACCCAATTTATGGATGACAGAGAACAGTTACAATTAAGGTAACCTTAGTTTACTTGGACGCATTGAGTGCAAGAGTTGGCAAAACAGTTCTGTCTGAAGGGTAGAGGCCAGTTATTGATGCTTAAATTTTTTATGAGAGAATTTTCAGTTTACGACGTGAGGTAACCTTAATACATGTAAATTTATGAATATTTCATTACATGACATATAACCCATGGCAATTGATATGTAGGTATCTGTTAAGGAGGGACATTTTTGCGACCTAGGTAAACCTATGTCTAACGATTAATTATCTTGACATGTTGTATAATGACACATCATAAATAATTCCAGGGCATTGATAATATGCTAGTTATAAGTCATACTGTGTTAAATGTAAGTCCAGTTTAATTGACTAGTAAACACCTGGTTGGTCGAACAAGCATCCAATTTAATATTGGTTGAGTTTAAGATGACACTGGTCATGTGAATAAGTCACAGTTAGATACTTGGACATGGTCAAAGTACAACTGTGTCTGTCTGAAAGTCCAGTTTATATTGGAATGTATGAAGATCATGGTTGGTGACGTGCAGTTTAATATGGACTGTAAAGACCTGGTTGAGTGAAACGTATTTAAATGACATAAACCATTGTTGGGAACACTGTTATCATTTAATATTGGACTGGTAAAGACCACTGGTGGTGAAACGTCCAGTTTAATATTGGACTGTAAAGCCACTGGTTGGTAAACGTCCAGTTTAATATTGGACTGGTAAAGCCACTGGTTGGTAAAACGTCCAGTTTAATATTAGGACTAGGTAAAGCCACTGGTTGGTGAAACGTCCAGTTTAATATTGTGACTGGTAAATGCACTGGTTGGTAAACGTCCAGTTTAATATTGGACTGGTAAAGCCACTGGTTGGTGAAAACGTCCAGTTTAATATTGGACTGGTAAAGACACTGGTTGGTGAAACGTCCAGTTTAATATTGACTAGTAAAGACACTGGTTGGTTGAAACATCAGTTTAATATTGGACTGTAAAGCCACTGGTTGGTAAACGTCCATTTATATTGGACTGGTAAAGCCACTGGTTCGTAAAACGTCCAGTTTAATATAGGACTGGTAAAGCCACTGGTTGGTAAAACGTCCAGTTTAATATTGGACTGGTAAAGCCACTGGTTGGTAAAACGTCCAGTTTAATATTGGACTGGTAAAGCCACTGGTTGGTAAAACGTTCAGTTTAATATTGGACTGGTAATGCCACTGGTTGGTAAAACGTCCAGTTTAATATTGGACTGGTAAAGCCACTGGTTGGTAAAACGTTCAGTTTAATATTGGACTGGTAATGCCACTGGTTGGTAAAACGTCCAGTTTAATATTGGACTGGTAAAGCCACTGGTTAGTAAAACGTTCAGTTTAATATTGGACTGGTAAAGCCACTGGTTGGTAAACGTCCAGTTTTAATATTGGACTGGTAAAGCCACTGGTTGGTAAAACGTTCAGTTTAATATTGGACTGGTAATGCCACTGGTTGGTAAAACGTCCAGTTTAATATTGGACTGGTAAAGCCACTGGTTGGTAAAACGTCCAGTTTAATATTGGACTGGTAATGCCACTGGTTGGTAAAACGTTCAGTTTAATATTGGACTGGTAAATCCGCTGGTTGTTAAAACGTCCAGTTTAATATTGGACTGGTAAAGCCACTGGTTGGTAAAACGTCCAGTTTAATATTGGACTTTTAAAGCCACTGGTTGGCAAAGCGTCCAGTTTAATATTGGACTGGTAAAGCCACTGGTTGGTAAAACGTCCAGTTTAATATTGGACTGGTAAAGCCACTGGTTGGTAAAACGTCCAGTTTAATATTGGACTGGTAAAGCCACTGGTTGGTAAAACGTCCAGTTTAATATTGGACTGGTAATGCCACTGGTTGGTAAAACGTCCAGTTTAATATTGGACTGGTAAAGCCACGGGTTGGTTAAAATTCAGTTTAATATTGGGAATGCCACTGGTTGGTAAAACGTCCATTTAATATTGACTGTAATCCGTGTTTTAAAACGTCGTTTAATATGGAGGTAAAGCATGGTTGGTTTCTTTTAAATTTTTAAATTTTTTTTTTTTTTTTTTTTTAAAAAAAAAAAAAAAAAAATTG
>NC_069442.1:40456398-40527691 GCF_026875155.1 Cherax quadricarinatus | reverse complement strand
TTTTTTCTTTTTGAATTTTGTCGTTTTGTTTCTCTGTACGTTCCCAAAGGCCCTTTCTTGTGAATAAGGACGCACAGTGTTATTTAATATTCAGTGTCAGTTCCTTTTTGGGTGTACGGGGTTTTTTAAACTGTTGTGTACCCTGTTGGGGTCAGGGGTCGGTCACGTGGTTTTTAAGTACAGTGTTCAGCAGGGGGGGTTTTAACATGGTCAATACAGTTCTTGACCATGTGGTTTGCGGGGTTTTATACCAGCTCCGGGCCCCCGCCTTTTCTGACGCTACTGGGCCCTCTTTGTTTCCCAAGCTTTGTCATCCTCGCCTTAAAGCTTGATGCTTCTGCCTCCAACATCACTGTTAGGCTTTTCCCACTTCCTGACGATCTGAAAAAAATATTTCCCCAAAAACCCCTTGATCGTCTGAGTCTTAGCCCCAATTTTGCCCCCTTGTTTCTGTGTCCTTTGTCCACCTTATTTTTCTATGCAGTTTTTGTTGTCTTATGTCTCCTCAAACCCGCCTTTCCTCATGTCGCCCGATTTCACTCCCCTTTTCTTCGTAGGGCATCCCCCGGGCCCGGAATACCCTTGTTGCAAACCTTTGCACTTTCTCAAATTTTCTTAGTGTTTGACCAGTGGGGGTTCCAATTTTGGTGCTGCATACCCATATGGGCCTGTTACACAGTGTACGGGTTTCTTGAACGTTTTCCTTAAAAGGTACCGTATTCTCGGGTTTTGCAAGCCCCCCCTATCTACGTTTTTGGGTTTTGATGTGTTTCCGGAGACATGTCGGGTTTATGGTCACCCCAAGATCTTTTTTTACGAGTTTTCCCGTCCTTGGCCCCCCAGTCTATATCTGTCTGCGGCTTCTTTGCCCTTCTCCGACTTTATGATTTGCATTTTGGCGGGGGTTTAATTTTTAAAAAGCCAGTTGCTGGGCCCCGTGTCCACCTTTCCAGGTTCCTAAAGTCCTGCGGGGCCCTCTTTTTTAATTTTTCCTCATTAACTTTACAACCGGAAAAAGGGACACTTCTGATCTATCCCTTCCACATTTATTTACATATACCAGAAATCCCCTGGTCCCCAGGGGCCCAACCCTGTGGGACCCCGTGCACAGGTGCCCACTGTGATTCCTCACACGTACCAGATCGTTGTTGCTTCCCCCGTCATATTCTCGATCCATTGCAGGCCCTTTTCCCGTTTAGCGCCTGTTTCTATTTCTGCACTTCGTTTTGAGTTAAATTTTGTCGAAGGCCTTTTTGCAGTCCAAAAAATGCTTTAAACCAGAGGGCTGCTGGGTAACATTTCAGGGACTGTTACCAAATATCGACAGTGTGAAAAAAAGACACCGTCGTATGTGTGTTTAAAAAACGGGAAATTTTCGCCAACATACATCTTTAGAACCATTCGTGGCTGAAAATTACGTATACTATTCAGGATCTTTTCCCGAGTTGTGATGGAAAGTGGGTCAGCGGGTCGCAGCAACAACCTGGGTTTCCAGGCAAGCAGAGTCGACCTGCCCAGGGGGGCTTTAAGTGAAACACTCTTGGAAGTCCAGAGGTGGATTTAAGGGATAAAATCCCACCGATGGGCAAATGGTATCGCTTTTACGGTATAATACAATAATATGACCCCCTGCAGGAAAAACTTGTTCATTTCCTGACTACCTTACCTCCCCCTTTTTTATTTGGTTTATTTTCCACTCACAAAGGTTTACAAAGGGATATTCAAGATTATATTGTATTAAGTGTGGGTGAGGGGGTTTTGGGTCTTGCCACCGGGCCCCCAAGCAACTTTTCATTCGTTGGCACCTGAGGGTGTTAGGAACAAGTTGTGCACAGAAAAAAAGTTATCTCAAAACAGATACACCGCTAACTTTTTGTTCACATTGTTTGTGGAGTGGTGGGGGAACGGTCGTGTGTGTGGACGTGTCTGGGAGACTTTTGGGGGTGATGTGGACTGTGTCTGGAGGACATGTCGTGTGTGGGATGTGTCTGAGAGACAGGGCGTGTGTGTGGATGTGCTGAGAGACATGGCGTGTGGTGGACGTGTCTAGAGACGGTGTGTGTGTGTGGGGTGTTCTGAGAGACTTGGGGTGGTGTGTGGACTGTTCTGAGGACATGGTCGTGTGTGTGTGGACTGTTTGGAACATGGTCGTGTTTGTGTGGACGGTTGGGTTGGGGCGTTGTTGTGGCTGTGTCTGGGACATGGCTGTGTGTGGCTGTTTTCTGGGAGACATGGTCGTTGTGTGGGCTGTTTGAGAGACTGGGCTGTTTTGGGACTGTGTCTGGAGACTTTTTGGTGTTGGTGTTTGGAAAATGTCTGCCCCTCTTGTACTCTTCTTCCTGCCCCTCTTGTACTCTTCCTCCTGCTCTCTTGTTCTCTTCCTCCTGCCCCTCTTGTCTTTCCTCCTGCCCCTCTTGTACTCTTCCTCATGCCCCTCTTCTACTCTCCCTCCTGCTCTCTTGTTTTACTATCATACCTGCCTCATCTCTTCGTACTCTTCCTCCTGACCCCTCTTGTACTCTCTTCCTCCTCCCCCCTTGTACTCTTCCTACCTGCCTCTCTTGTTAACTCTTTCCTCCTGCCCATCTTGTACTCTTCCTCCTGCCCTGCCCCCCTTCTTCTACTATCTCCTGACTCTTTGTACTCTTCCTACTGCCCCTCTTGTACTTTCCTCTGACCCCTCTTGTACTCTTCCTCCTGCCCCTCTAGTACTCTTCCTCCTGCCACTCTAGTACTCTTCTCTGCCCCTCTAGTACTCTTCCTCCTGCACCTCTTTAGTACTCTTCCTCATGCCCACTTCTTGTACTCTTACTCCTGCCTCTCTTGTACTCTTCATCCTGCCCCTATGTACTTCTTCTCTGCCCCTCTTGTACTCTTCCTCCTTGTCCCCTCTGTTACTCTCCTCATGCCCCTCCTTGTATCTCTTACTTCCTGCCCCTCTTGTACTCTTTCTCACTGCCTCTTGTAACTCTTCCTCCTGCCCTCTTTGACTTTCCTCCTGACCCTCTTGTACTCTTCCTCCTGCCCCTCTTCTACTCGTCCTCCTGGCCGTCTTGTACTCTTCCTCCTGCCCCTCTTGTACTCTTCCTCCTGCCCCTCTTGTACTCTTCTCCTGCACCTTCTTGTACTTTCCTCCTGCCCCTCTTGTACCTCTTCCTCCTGCCCCTCTTGTACTCTTCATCCTGCCCCTCTTGGTACTCGCTCCTCCTGCACATCTTGTACTCTTCCTCCTGCCTTCTTGTACTCTTCTCCTGCCCCTTAGTATCTTCCTCCTGCCCCTCTAGTACTCTTCCTCCTGCCCCTCTATGTCCTCTTCACCTCCTGCCCACTCTAGTACTCTTCTCCTGCCCTCTAGTACTCTTCCTCCTTCCCTTCCTAGTACTATTCCTCCTTGCCCCTCTAGTACTTTCCTCCTTGCCACTTCTAGTACTCTTCCTCCCTGCCCCTCTAGACTATTCCTAATGCCCCTTTAGTACCTCTTACTCTCCTGCCCCTCTAGTACTTTCCTCCGGGCCCTCTTGTACTCTTTCCTCCTGCCTCTTGTTTTAGTACTCTTCCTTCATGCCCCTTAGTACTATTCCTCTGCCCTTATAGTACTCTTCTCCTGCCCATCTCAGTACTCTTCCTCCTGCTCCTGTTAGTACTCTTCATCCTGCCCCTCTAGTACTCTTCCTCATGCCCTTCGTAGTACTCTTCCTCCTGCCCCTCTAGTACTCTTCCTCCTTGCCCCTGTAGTACTCTTCCTCATGCCCCTCTAGTACTACTTTCTCTGCCCTTCTAGTTACTCTTCCTCCTGCCCATTTGTAATCTTCCTCATGCCTTCTAGTTCCTCTTCTCCTGCACCTAAGTCACTTCCTCATGCCTCTTATAGTTACTTCTTCCTATTGCCCCTATATTACTCTTCTCATGCCATTCTAGTACTCTTCCTCCTGCCCCTCTAGTATTTCCTCTCTGCTCCTGTAGTACTCTTCCTCCTGCCCCTCTTGTATCTTCCTCCTGCCTTCTAGTACTCTTCCTTCCTGCACATAGTACTCTTCATCCTGCCCTGTAGTTCTCTTACTCACTGCCCCTCTAGTACTCTTCCTCTGCCCTTATAGTACTCTTATCCTCCTGCCCATTGTACTTTCCTCTGCATTGTAATCTTCCTCTGCATCTCTAGTAGTACCATTCCTCCTGCCTCTCTAGTAATATTCCTCCTGGCCCCTGATAGTACTATTCATCCTGCCCATTCTAGTACTCTTCTCCTGCCACCTCAAGTTTTTCAAGTTTCTCCACAAAATGTCAGGCAGGACTGGGTTGGTTTAGTTGCAATCAACCAAAATATAAAAAATAGTGGGGTTTTTTTTTGTGTTTTTTTTTTATTAAGGGGGGGGTAGACAAGGTAAATGTTATGCATCAGTGTTTTTGGTATGTTTCTTTCTTGTTAATTAATGGAATCCGTTTGTAGCTGAAGAAGCAGGGTGCCACCCACCTGCTGGAAAGACTCATTCTTACAGGATGTGGTTGGAAGATTTCTCAGCAGCTGGAAGTCTCTCCACTCTTCTAGTAGTGATCCTGGAAGCATTATTCTTTGTTGCAGCTGGAGTCTCTTCCGAGGGGAAGTGACCTGAATATACTTCCACGATTGGAAGACTAACATTATGTGACCTAACAAGTTCTTCTAGACAGCTGTAAGACTACTAGTGATGACCTGGAAGATCTTCCAGCTGCTGTAAGATACCGTATATACTTCAAGTAGTACTATGTACTTCCCTGGATGTACTCATACTGTGGTTTGGTATAACTGGTTGTGTCTCCAATTGTGTCAGGTAATCCCGGTATGGCTAGTTGCACTACAGTGAATGGGTTTTTTTAATAAAAAAAAAGGGGGGGGGGTGGTAAAGGGACCATCACCCAGTCATTCACCGGTGAACTGGTACAATAAAAAAAAAACAAATTTCCCCCCCCAACCTCAGGGGTGTTAAACCATTCCAAACGGTGACATGTAACACATCACCCAGTCATCTCGGGGACTGGTTAACATCGCCCCAGTCAGCATCGGGACTCGGTAACATCGCCAGTCATCTCGGTGACTGGTAACATCACCAGTCATCACGGTGACTGGTAACATAATCCAGTCATCACGGTGACTGGTACTCACCATGTTCATCACGGTGACTGGTAAACAGCACCTGTCCCATCTACGGTGGACTGGTAATTCATCACCAGTCATTCACGGTGAATGGTATAACATTACCTGTCATCACGGTGATGGTTAACTCTCCTGTCATCCGGTGACTGGTAACATCACTGTCATCACGGTGGACTGGTAACATCTCCAGTCATCACGGTTGAATGGTAACATAACAAGTCCATCACGGTGAATGGGTAACTCACAGTATCACGGTGACTGGTACATCACCAGTCATTCACGGTGACTGTTAACATCTCCATGTCATCACGGTGACTGGTGAACATAACCAGTCATCACGGTGACGGTAGCATCACCAGTCATCACGGTGACTGGTAACAATCCTCCAAGTCTTCACGGTGACTGGTAACAATCGCAAGTCATAACGGTGACTGGTACATCGCCAGTCATCTCGGGAATGGTAACACATTCGCCAGTCATCACGGTGACTGGTAACATCGGAACGTCATCACGGTGACTGGTTAAATTAGCCAGTCATCACGGTGTCTGGTAACATCGCCAGTCATCTACGGTTGTCTGGTAACCATCGCCAGGTCATCCAAGGTGAATGGTAACTCGCAGTCATCACGGTGATGGTAACATCGCCTGTCATCACGGTTTGACTGGTAACATCGCCTGTTCACATACCGGTGGTCTGGTAACATCGCCAGTCAATCACGGTTGACTGGTAACATCGCCAGTCATCACGGTTGACTGGTAACATGCCAGTCATCAGGTGTCTGGCTAACTATCGCCAGTCATCACGGTGAACTGGTAACATCCGCCAGTCATCTCGGTGAATTGGTAACACTCGCAGTCATCTCACGGTGAATGGAACATCGCCGTCATCACGGTGAATGGGTACATCGACAGTCATCACGGTGACTGGTAAACTTCGCCTTCATCACGGGAATGGTATCATCGCCAAGTCATCAACGGTGACTGGTAACACATCGCCAGTCATACGGAGATGGTTAACATCGCCAGTCATCACGGTGACTGGTAACTTCGCCAGTCATCAACGGGTGTCTGGTACTTCGCCTCAGTCATCTCGGTGACTGGTAACCTCCGCAGTCCCTAACGTTGACTGGTAACATCCGCCAGTCCTCACGTTGACTGGTATACATCGGCCTCAGTCTTCACGGTGACTGGTAACATACTCGCCCTAGTCATCACGGATTGACTGGTAACATCGCCAGTTCATCACGGTGTCTAGGAAAATCATCGCCAGTCATCGCGGGTCTGGTAACATCGCCTCCAGTCCATAACGGTGCTGGTAAACAGCGAAGTCTTAACGGTGATGGTAACTCGACCAGTCATCACGGCTGACTGGTTACATCGCCAGTCACACGGTGACTGGTAACATCGCCAGTCATCACGGTGACTTGGTAACATCGCCAGTCATCACGGTGACTGGTAACATCGCCCAGTAATCACGGTGACTGGTAACATCTCCTGTCATCACGGTGAATGGCTAACATCGCCAGTCATCAAGGTGACTGGTAACATCGCAGTCATCCTCGATTGACTGGTTAACATCGCCAGTCATCACGGTGAATGGTAACAGCCCAGTTCATCACGGTGACTGGTAACATCGCAGTCAATTCTCGGGATGTAATCATCGCTAGTCTCTCGGTGACTGGTAACTTTGAAGTCACTCACGGGGTGGGACTGGTATCTTCGACAGTCATAACGGTGACTGAGTACATCCGCCAGTCAATCACGGGGTCTGGTAACATCGACAGTCTTCCGGGTTGACTGGTTAACATCGCCAGTCATCACGGTGATGGTAACATCGCCAGTCTACGGTTGACTGGTAAATCGCCAGTCATCTCGGTGACTGGTAACATCGCCCAGTCATCACGGTGACTGGTAACAGCGCCAGTCATCACGGTGAATGGTAACAATAGCCAGTAATCACGGTGACTGGTACTTCGCATAGTCATCACTCGGTGACTGGGAACATCGCCAGTCATCTACAGAGTGACCTGGTAACATCGCACAGTCATCACGGTGGACTGGTAACATCGACTGTTCATCACGGTGACGGTAACATCGCCAGTCATCACGGTGATGGGTAACACATCGCCAGTCATCACGGTGACTGGAAACATCGCAGTTCATCAACGGTGACTGGTAACATAGCCTGTCATCACGGTTGGTGACTGGTAAACATTCGCCAGTCACACGGGTGACTGGTAACATCGACAGTCATCACGGTGACTGGTTAACTTCGCCAGTCATCACGGGTGACTGTACATCGCCAGTCCATTCGGTTGAATGCGTTAAACATCGCCAGTCATCACGGTGAATGGTAACATCGCCTGTCGATCACGGTTGACTGGTAACATCGCCAGTAATCACGGTGGACTGGTAACATCGCCAGTCATCACGGTGACTGGTAACATCGCCAAGTATCACGGTGACTGGTACACTCCGCCAGAAATTATCACGGTGACTGGTAAACATCGCCAGTCATACGGGGAACTGGTAAATCATCGCAAGTAATAACGGTTGACTGTGTATAACATCGCCGTCATCTCGGTGTTGGTAAACATCAGCCAGTTCATTCCGGTGAATTGGTAACATCCGCCAGTCTCACGGTGACTGGTAACATCGCAGTCATCACGACGTGAACTGGTAAATCGCCGGTCATAACGGTGATGGTAACATCGCCAGTCATCCGGTGACTGAGTAAACATCGCAGTCATCAAGGCTGACTGGTAAAATCGCCAGTCATCTCGGTGATGGTAACATTCCGCACTGTCAATCACGGTGACTGGTATACATCGCCAAGTCATTCGGGTGAATCGGGTAGTACATCGCCAGTCATCCACTTCGGTGACTGGTAACATCGCCGTCATCTCGGTGACTGGTAACATCGCAGTCAATCACGGGGACTGGTAACATCGCCAGGTCATCTCGTAGTGACTGGTATACATCGCCAGTCATCACGGTGACTGGTAACATCGCCTGTCATCACTCGGTTGACTGGGTAACATCGCCGTCATCACGGTGACTGGGTAACATCGCCATGTCTTCACGGTGAATGGTGAACATCGCAGGCATCACGGTGGGACTGGTAACATCGCCAGTCATCTCGGTGACTGGTATACATCGCCAGTCATCACGGTGACTGGTAACGCGCCAGTCATCACGGGTGAATAGGTAACAGCGCCAGTCCTCACGTTTGACTGGTAACATCACCAGTTCATACGGTGATGGTTAAGACATCACAGTCATACGGTGACTGGTAAAACATCCACAGTCTTCACGGGTGGGAATGGTAACAGCAACCAGTTTCACGTAGTGACTGGAAACAGCACAGTCATCAGTGACTGGTAACATCACCACACGTCATTCACTGTGGACTATGGTAACATCACCAGCATCTCAAGTGTGGTACAGCACCGCAGTCATCACTGTGATCTGGTAACATCACCAGTCATCACAGTGACTGGTAACAGCACCCAGTCATAACAGGTGACTGGTAAACATCTACCAGTCATCACAGTGACTGGTAACTCAACAGTCATCACAGTGATGGTAACAGCCACCCAGTCATCACAGTGACTGGTAACATAGTCCAGTCTCTACAGTGACTGGTAACTCATTCGCCACCAGTCATTCACAGTGACTGGTAACATCACCAGTCATACACAGTTCGATGGTAACAGCACCAGTCATCTCACAGTGACTAGTGTTAACTTCACCGTCAGTAATAAGTTTGTGCTGCAGGAATTACATAAATACTCGCAACACGGGACTATAATGACGGGATGGAAAGGATTTAAGAGAATTAGAGGGCGAAGATGAGGGATACCAGATTATACTATGTATTATATAATGGGATTACTAGTAAGTCAAGTTAACACTCGAACGCACACCAACGACGCTTTCACTGGTTCTCAGATGCTGACATCAGAATTTCTGGTAAGAAAATAAAAAACAAATGAGAGGTTTTTACTCATATTTTGTGTTGCAGGGGTAGATTAATAGCTCCTGGCCCCGTGTGTGTTTAGGTGTGTGTGTGTGTGTGTGTGTGTGTTTGTGTTCTGTTGGTGTTTTGTGTGTGTTTGTGTGTTTGTGTGTGTGTGTGTGCTGTCGTGTGTTGTGTGTTGTGGGTGTTTTGTGTGTGTTTGTGTGTGTAGTGCTGTGGGTGTGTTTGTAGTTGTGTGTGGTGTTTGTTGTGTTACCATTTTGTCCTAGGACATGTCGTTAGACACTAGGCTGTGTATATGGTGCGTTTGTGCGTGTGCTTGCAAGTGTATGTGTGTGGTGTTTATGTGTGTGTGTGTGTTGTTTGATGTGTGTTTGTGTCTGATGTGTGTCTGTGTGTGTCTTGTGTCGTGGTCGTGTTTGTGTTTGTGTTTTGTGTGTTGTGTGTGTGTCGTGTGGTGTGTGAGTGTGTGTGTGTGTGTGTGTTGTTTGTGTTGTATAAGGTTAGTGAAACATATATTTATAATTACGGTTTGTTTTCATTTGAAGTGAGACTCCAGCTCTAGGTCCCGCTCCATAACTTTTCGAGTGACATAATTGAAACCTCTCCATGGTATATAGAATTTGTAAGAACCTCTGTATGTGGTCTGACTTATACTGTGTCATTACACTTCTCCTCACTTTATTAAGTTAAATTTGTCAGGTGTTTTTTGGCTCTTATCGCTTGGAATTTCCACAAACATGTCTCTGGTTTGGAGATATATTGGTATATACATGCTGAGACATGTGGAAGAAGATATAAGATGCAGTATAGCTGCACTCCTTTTTATTAACTACGTTTCGCCCACTCAGTGGTGACTTTATAAGTCACAAAAACAGATAACCGTAGCAATCGCTCCTCAGTGACTGGTTACTATGTTCCTTTTATATACTCTTCATTACCCTCTGTCCTCAGTGAGATCTAGTTTTGGGTTGACTTGATAAGATCCACTATGTGGGCGAACGTAAGCTCTAATAAAGGATTGCATTATACTGCATTTGTTATCTTTTTCAACATTGTCAGTTTTCTCTATGTTTTTACTTAGTTGTTATTGTATAGTCTTCGTATTCCGTGAATTATTTTATGTATCATTGTTTATATTTACAGAGGTATAACCCATGGTTCTTCTTTCATGTCTCATCCCCTTCAGCCAGACACCCAATCTTGACTGCTTTTCTTGTCTGTAGTATTTCTAGCTCTTAACAGTGGTTTTAATGGGTGTGGGTTGGCCCAGTGGTGTGCAGACTCTGGGAAGAGCCCCATACGGATGATATATGTGTATCAGGGATGAAAAATTTTTCTCTGTTTTTCACTGAATTCCAGTATTGTGTTTGCAATCTTTGCCTTGCTGCTTTCTGCCTTTACTATGGCTGTCTGTAAGAAGGAACTAGTACGGCTTCTTAGATTTAGTTACTGACTGCTGCGGTTCATATGTCACGGAATGCGTGGAGGACAGTGTAACAGCCTGGTTGATCAGGCTTTGATCCATCTGTGGGAATGGTTTGTGGGACTGACGCCGCGGGGCGTTCACCCCCCGGAAACTTCGTTTACGGTTTTTGTTTGGTGATCAAGCCACAGTTGAACATTAAAATGGTATAAATATACCGTCAGTATTGTTAGGTAAAGACACATATGCACAGTTTGGTATCTTTATTTCGAATCGTTTCGCCTACCAGTAGGCTTCTTCTGTCGGTACAGAAAGTTGATAGAAGCAGAAGATACTTGAAGACGAAGTAATCAGTCCATCACCCTTAATGTTTTGAGTGTGGTCAGTCCCTCTCAGTCTGGAGAAGAGCATTGTTCCGTTGTCTGAAACAATATCTTCTAAGTTTCTTCTGCTCTTCTATCAACTTTTCTGTTAATCGATTTGAAGAAGTCCTACTGTGTAGGCGGGGGAAACGTTTCGTAATAACGATACCTAACTGTTGCTTATGTGTTTACTAAAAGTCAGTTGTTTGGGTGGTGGATATTGCCTGGATGTTTTTTTTCATTCGTGTTTGCACTTGTCTCAGCATCATAAAGTGTGTGTGGGATGCGAGGGGAGGAGTAAGGGGAAGGGGAGAGTAGGGGCGTCAGAAAGTAACACGATCAGAGGGCCTCTTTGGGCGTATTCAAAGGTCTTTGTATGTATTTGGCCATGGGCGTGGAGCCGAGCAGTGGAATGTGGATGGTGGGAAATTGTGGTTTGGTGGATGGTGCGTGGGTAGTGGTGTTTTAGTGAATTATAGTTGTGGTAGGATGTGGGTGGTGCTTTGTTTTAGGGGTGGGGGCTGGATGGGCTGGTAAGGGAGGATTTTGGGTGGGCGCCATCGGGTGGCGGATGAGGAAAATTCAGGACCTACCTCTTACATGGTTTCCACCCATCATACTGTCTGGCAAGAGCACGACACCATAAAACTGTACGTACACACACCCACTCACCACACCACTACACACACACACACACCACAAACACACCATCACAACACACACACCACCACACACACACACAACACACACACACACACCACAACACCCACAACACACTCACACCACACACACCACACACACACACCACACACCACACACACACACAACACACACACACACACACACACACCACACACACACACACCACACACACACACTATATAAAGCGTGGAGCATAGATGTTAAAACGGCAAAGGATTAAAACAAACCCCCCCCCAACTAACACCGCCATGCAACCCCCCCCCCGACACCCACCTAACCGCACCGACCGACCCCCCACCCCCTTTCGAATACATGGTACCGTCCCACCCCGGTCCCTGACCGCACCCCCGCCCCACCGAGACCCCATTGTGTGTTGTATGATTATTTCCCCCCCCCCACCACCCCCCCATTAGTGTAGAACAAGAGAATTTGGAGGGAATTGAGTAAATATGACGAAGAAAGAAAGAATTTAGAAACGAAGACTTCAAGAAATAAGAGGAAGCTGAAAACAATTTGAAAATTTTAAATGCAAATATATTTATTCAAAACATGACAGATGGTTTATAGAGATATTGGTCGGACCACTTGAGGTCATAGACCGCCGCGGGGGCGTTGTCTCCCGGAACAACCACGCCGCGGGGGCGTACTGTTGACCACACCGGGAAACCTTCCAGGTTGTTGGATAGCTCAGGGTTATTGCAGAGACTAAATGATTTACACCAAAGAGTAAAACAGAGTCAGAGTTATCTCGACGTCCGACGTAAGAAGAGTGTAAAGAAACAAGTGATAAAAAGTGAAGAAAGAGGGGGACTGGGGTGTGTTGAAAGATGTGAAGATATCTTGGTAAAATGATTCAGTGATTCATCACGAAGGAAGGGGTTTCACAAGACAATGGTTTGGGGATTAAAAATCCTTATTAGTCTTGTAGCAGTCACGAAAACAGACAAGGCCGAGGTTGATTCTTCTTCCGACACCAGTGTTATGCACATCTCAGTGCAATAACTTATTGTGACGTTTTTTCTGTGGAAACGTAGACGCTCTCCAGGCAGCTTTTTCAAGCCCTTAACAAACATATACCAAATTTCTGCTACACTACATACTGCGCATCGTCTTTACGTCACGCTGGTACTGCCTACTATTATATATTTATTTATATATTATATATATATATATTTATATATATATATTATATTATATTATTTATATATTTTATACGTATTCTTTTCAAGATTGATGGATGATAACATACGACTTCAAGGTTGTTGAGGGTCTGATTACCTCAAACTCCTGTTCTTCACCCAGTCTCCATTTTTTGACTGATGTGAAGCCACTGTGTGGGCGAGTAACGTTTCCTACATTTAAAGATACCAAGTGTTGCACATGTGTCTATTTTTTCAACATGTCGGTTCTCTGACCATTCATCTACCAGCCATTGAGTACTTGTTCAATACTTGCAGGCGTTCCCAGTAGTTTAGGTGTCTTTACTGGCTCAATGTGAGCATATAAGACGATCTCTGTATTTGTTCAACTCCGATATTTCTACTGCCCTGCAAACGGAACAGTCAACACTGAGCTAATATTCCAAGTGAGGGGAGCACTAGCGATTTGCGAGTGTTCACCATCGGCTTTATTTCCTTGTTTTGAAAAGTTCTCACCAATACCCACCCAGTCATCTTCATGGCTGTCGGGATCTTTGTCTTGTTATTGGTCTTTAAAAGAAAGGTCCGCTGACTTAATTATTACTAGGTCTTTTACGTGTTCCTTACGTTTTTATTTGGTGGACCATCTTGAGTTTGTATATAGTGCTCCGCTTTTGAGTTTTTCATTCTTTCCATACCTAGCAGCTTGGTACATATATCACCATTGAACGTCATGTATGTTCTCCACTGCCCCACTGGAAAACCCTGTTTATGTCTTACTGTAATTTTTCAGTGTCCTCTACCGTTACTGACTTTTCATGCTTATTTTAGTGTCATCTGCAAATGATGACTACATATGTGTGCCGGAGGTGTTTTTGTCTAATGTATGCTAGTGAGGAGTGCGGAACAGCAGAAGGGGGCCAGGGACAGTGCCTTGGGCACGGAGCTTCTTGACCCTCGTGATCTTGCCTGTGCATTAATACTTTTGTAGTTCTGTGTGTTAGGAATTCCCGAAAATCCATCTGGTTTAACTTCAATGTCAATGTTCCTTCGGCTATCCATTTTGCGCGCAATCTCCATGATGCTTTGTCAAAAAGCCTTTGCAAAATCATGGTGTAAATTCAATATGTGATGGAATCCTTTAGGATTTGTTATTCTTTACTTGGCTTCTCAATGAGTATGTTTGTCATTTTGTGATGACACAGTTGTCTAGTTATATTTATAAGTCGCAAGATCAGTGTCTTAAGTTAGCTTTTAAAAGAACATTAGGATGGCTAAAATTGATGGAGTTAGGTGGGATATTGCCAGTAGAGCTCACTTTCCAAGGATAACAATGGTGGTTATTATCAGAGCCTGCAAGCAGAAATGATAAGGTCAAGTATCAGGAAGTGTTTACATTACGACAGGTCGGTATTGTGAAATAGTTAGGTATCTTTATTCGGGATACGTTTCTCCTTACACAATGTAGACTTCTTCGTCGGTACAGATAGTTGGCAGGGGAAGCAGGGATGACCACCTGGAAAAACTACCGTCCTCAAGCAATGATGAACTGATTACAATCATATTTCGCAGCTCTGCTGGCGCCTGCAAATCTTTCTGTACTCGACCTGAAGAAGCCTACTGCGGTTACTGGAGTTTACCTGGAAAGAAGAGTTTCGGGGGTCAACGCCCTGCGGACCCGTGTCTGTTGACCAGGCTAAACGTTTCGAAAATAAAGTACGTAAATGTTTGCTTTGTGTCTTTCTTACCATAATAGATATGGTACATAGCCATAACTTTCTAAACAAGTGATGCTTAAGACCAATGTTTATCTTAACTCGCTTTTTCTCTGTAGTGGAAAATTGCTGTAATGTTAGAGGCTAGTTTAAGGTAGGTCACACTGCAGGTCAGTGCTCGCATAAACTCAAGTCGAGCTTCTAAATTACTGGGAAGATGCTTAAAGTTCTTTGAACTGTAACTCCTTGGAACATAGGCGAGAAAGATTAAATTACACAACGGGTGAGCCTCGATCCCATGGCAGGAGAGTCCTAACACTCGCAGGCCTGTGACTTTTTAGGGATCAATTGCCATGAATTGTCCCCACCCGTTCTGTTATTTGTTTGTAATAGTGTTATTCGATTTCGTGAGTAATGGAGAGAAGATTGCCTACATGACCTATATCTGGAAAATTTAGAGGGACTGTGATCCCAAATCTGCACGAAATAACATCCTATGAAGCAAGCGATTGGCAGAAATTGCAAATTTCCCACTGAGCAGCATTGGTGCCGTAAAATACTCTTAAGATGTATTCGTTTCTGGTGTTGTGCAAGGGACCAAGACGTAGGTACCCTCCCTTTATACGTAAGGGGGATTACCAACAAATCTAGACTGTCTTCAAAAGGAATGATAAGTTCGTCAGTTCTTGATCAACTGGATGTGTGCATACGTTGACTACTGTGGAGCTGTTTACCAAAGTCCAGTTGAACAGGTTCAAGCACTGGAAGCTTAGTCTGGAACCAGTCGCGGGGTTCGTTGATCCCCGGATCTTGTGGTATCATAGGAGGAAACATCGCTACTTTTAAGCTGATGTCCGAGGGTAGATCGGTGGACTATCACTCTGTGTGTTTTACCACGATCCAAGTCAGATCATGTTGAGCTGTGCTACGGTCCGCAATTTTGGTTTATTCTGGCGTCATGTAATTGACACGAGGTTATCATAATTTTTCTGATAGTGCGTGGATTTGGATTTGGTTGTGAGTGATGTAAGAAAACGGGTTAGAGTAATGTTTCTAAGGGGCTGCCTGGGTAAAACTAAACCTGGTGGGTCCGGCATACCGAGGTGAATGCAACTGAAGGAAGTATTATTGGAAGAATTAGACACTTGTGCAATTCTGGGTATCTTGCAGATGTTGCACCATCCAGTGGCTTCTTTATAAATAAAGGACATAATGTGAATGACTGTAGAATATATAGTAGCAGACAGTGAAGGCGAGGTTAATCAGTCCCTCAGCCTGGTAGCAGGTGATGTCCACATTAGTCTTGAAGATGCGACACAGGCAGGAATATTTGTGCTTATATTCTGGATCGGGGGGGAAAATCCCCAGGTGCAGCAGGCGCGAAGCATTGTCACTATGTGAGCGGGATTAAATTAGTGGAAGTAATGATAAAGGCATTGGACCATGTGACTAGATTATGGCAATTGGCTTAAGCGTGGGAGATATTGGACCTGCCTCCACCATAGGCCGTAGACCTGCCTGCAGTGTTTATTCTTTCTTTTGATCTTAGGTGTCCAGTTCATTCATCTGTTGGTACAGATATAAAAATATTAATAGATTCTCGGAAGCAGATCAATAAACCTAACTTTCTTTATTTTGCTTTCTCTGATGAAAGAATTCTCATCCCAAGGGAAGGAAGTTATTTCAAAGCTACAGGTGAATGATAGTGAGGCAGTAAGGTTGGTGTCTCGAGTGAGCAGTAAGTTGGTTGTAGGTGGGAGCTGTAAGGTTGGTGTCGAGTGAGGCAGTAAGGTTTGGTGTCGAGTGAGGCTGTAAGTTGGTGTAGAGTGAGGCAAGTAAGTTGGTGTCGAGGGGAGGCTGGTAAGGTTTGGTTGTCGAGTGAGGCAGTAAGTTGGTCGTCTCAGTGAGGCAGTAAGGTTGGTTGTAGAGTGAGGCAGTAAGGTTGGTTGTAGTGTGAGGCAGCAAAGTTGGTGTAGAGTGAGGCTGGTAAGGTTGGTGTAGCTAGAGTGAGGCAGGAAGGGTTGGTGTAGAGTGAGGCAGTAAGGTTGGTGTAGAGTGAGGCTGTAAGGTTGGTGTAGAGTGAAGGCAGTAAGGTTGTTGTAGAGTGAGGCAGTAAGGTTTGGTGTAGCGTGAGGCAGTAAGTTTGGTGTAGAGTGAGGCAGTAAGTTGGTGTTTGAGTGAGGATGAAAGTTGGTGTAGTGTGAGGCAGTTAAGTTGGTGATAGAGTGGCAGTAAAGTTGGTGTAAAGTGAAGGAGGCAGTAAGTTTGGGGAAAGAGTGAGGCGTAATAGTAAGTTGGTGTTAAAGTGAGGCAAGTAAGGTTGTGGTGTACGAGTGAGGCAGTAAGTGGTGTAGTGTGTGGCGTAAGGTTGGTTGTCGAGATGATGCAGTAAGGTTGGTTGTAGAGTGAGGCAGTAGTAAGGGTTGGTGTGTTCGATGTGGAGGCAGTAAGGTTGGTTTGTCGAGTGAGGCAGTAAGGTTGGTGTCTCGAGTTAGGCAGTAAGGTTGGTGTCGTGTGAGGCAGTAAGGTTGGTGTCGGAGTGAATTGGCCAGAGAAGGTTGGTGTAGCAGTGGAGGCAAGTAAAGGTTGGTTGTAGGAGTGAGGGCATAAGTTGGTGTAGAGTGAAGGCAGTAAGGTTGGTGTCGAGTGAGGCAGTAAGTTGGTGTAGATGATGAGGCAGTAAGGTTGTGCGAGTGAGGCAGTAAGGTTGGTGTAGAGTGAGGCAAAGTAAGGTTGGTGTCGAGTGAGGCCAGTAAGGTTGGATGTCGTATGTCGAGGCAGTAAGGTTGGTTGTCTGAGTGATGGCAGTTAAGTTGGTGTAGAGTGAGGCAGTTAAGGTTGGTGTCGAGTGAGGCAGTAAGGTTGGTGTCGAGTGAGGCAGTAAGGTTGGTGTCGATGTGAGGCAGTAAGGTTGGTGTCGAGTGAGGCAGAAGTAAGGTTGGTGTCGAGTGAGGCAGTAGGTGGTCGCATGTTCTATCCGTATGGATTACTCTTCCTCACCTTGCCCCATCTAGTTAATTTCCTCACGGCCCTCTAGTACTCATTCTCCTGCCCCTCTAGTACTCTTCCTCCTGCCACTTCTAGTTACATTCTTCTCCTGCCCCTCTAGTACCTATTCTCCTGCCCCTCCTCTAGTACTCTTGCCTCTCCTGGCCCGTTAGTTACACTCTTCCTTGCCTGACCCTGTATCGTACTCTTCCTAGCTGACCTCTAGTTACTCTTCCTTCTGCTCCCATGTTAGTACTCTTCTCCTGTCCCCTCTAGTACTTCTTCCTCCTGCCCTCTAGTACTCTTCTCCTTGCCCCTCTAGTACTCTTCCTCCTGCCGCCTTTGTACTCTTTCTCCTGCCCATTAGTACTCTTCTCCTGCCCCTTAGTACTCTTCCTCCTGCCCCTCTAGTACTCTTCTCCTCTGCCACCTCTTGTACTCTTCCTCCTGCCCTCTTGTACTCTTCCTCCTGCCCCTACTTTGTACTCTTCCTCCTGCCCTCTTATGATACTCTTCCTCCTGCCCCCTCTTAGTACTCTTCCTCCTGCCCCTCTAGTACTCTTCCTCCTGCCCTGTAGTACCTTCATCCTTGCCCCTCTAGTTATCTTCCTCCTGCCCCTTTGTACTCTTCCTCCTGCCCCTCTAGTACTTTCCTATGCCCCTCTAATGTAATTCTTCCGTGCCTGCCCCTCTTGTATCTCTTCCTCCTGCCCCTTAGTACTTCTTTCTCCTGCCACCTATAGTACTCTTCCTCTGCCCTCTTGTACTCTTCCTCATGCCCCTTTGTACTCTTCCTCCTGCCCCTCTGTACTCATTCCTCCTGCCCCCTCTAGTTACTCTTCATCCTGCACCATCTAGTAATCTTCCTCCTGCCCCTCTAGTACACTCTTACTCCTCCCCTCTTGTACTCTTCCTCTGACTCCCTAGTACTCTCCTCCGGCCCATCTAGTACTCTTCTCCTTGGCCTCTAGTACTCTTCCTCCTGCCACTCTAGTTACTCTTCTTGCCCCTCTAGTACTCTTCCTCCTGCCCTCTGGTATCTTCCTCCTGCCCCTTTCGAGTACTCCGTCTAATGTCCTCTAGTTCTGTCTTCCATCCTGCCCATCTAGTTACTCTTCCTCCTGCCCCTCTTGTACTCTTCTCCTGCCTCTCTTGTACTCTTCACCTGACCCTCTAGTAACTCTTCCTCCTGCCACTCTTAGGTACTCTTCTCCTGCCCTCTTGTAAATCTTCCTCCTTGCCCCTATTGTACTCTTATCTGCCCCTCTTGTACTCTTCTTCCTGCCCCTCTTGTACTCTTCCTCCTGCTCTCTTGTTCTCTTCCTCCTGCCCCTCTTGTCTTTCCTCCTGCCCCTCTTGTACTCTTCCTCATGCCCCTCTTCTACTCTCCCTCCTGCTCTCTTGTTTTACTATCATACCTGCCTCATCTCTTCGTACTCTTCCTCCTGACCCCTCTTGTACTCTCTTCCTCCTCCCCCCTTGTACTCTTCCTACCTGCCTCTCTTGTTAACTCTTTCCTCCTGCCCATCTTGTACTCTTCCTCCTGCCCTGCCCCCCTTCTTCTACTATCTCCTGACTCTTTGTACTCTTCCTACTGCCCCTCTTGTACTTTCCTCTGACCCCTCTTGTACTCTTCCTCCTGCCCCTCTAGTACTCTTCCTCCTGCCACTCTAGTACTCTTCTCTGCCCCTCTAGTACTCTTCCTCCTGCACCTCTTTAGTACTCTTCCTCATGCCCACTTCTTGTACTCTTACTCCTGCCTCTCTTGTACTCTTCATCCTGCCCCTATGTACTTCTTCTCTGCCCCTCTTGTACTCTTCCTCCTTGTCCCCTCTGTTACTCTCCTCATGCCCCTCCTTGTATCTCTTACTTCCTGCCCCTCTTGTACTCTTTCTCACTGCCTCTTGTAACTCTTCCTCCTGCCCTCTTTGACTTTCCTCCTGACCCTCTTGTACTCTTCCTCCTGCCCCTCTTCTACTCGTCCTCCTGGCCGTCTTGTACTCTTCCTCCTGCCCCTCTTGTACTCTTCCTCCTGCCCCTCTTGTACTCTTCTCCTGCACCTTCTTGTACTTTCCTCCTGCCCCTCTTGTACCTCTTCCTCCTGCCCCTCTTGTACTCTTCATCCTGCCCCTCTTGGTACTCGCTCCTCCTGCACATCTTGTACTCTTCCTCCTGCCTTCTTGTACTCTTCTCCTGCCCCTTAGTATCTTCCTCCTGCCCCTCTAGTACTCTTCCTCCTGCCCCTCTATGTCCTCTTCACCTCCTGCCCACTCTAGTACTCTTCTCCTGCCCTCTAGTACTCTTCCTCCTTCCCTTCCTAGTACTATTCCTCCTTGCCCCTCTAGTACTTTCCTCCTTGCCACTTCTAGTACTCTTCCTCCCTGCCCCTCTAGACTATTCCTAATGCCCCTTTAGTACCTCTTACTCTCCTGCCCCTCTAGTACTTTCCTCCGGGCCCTCTTGTACTCTTTCCTCCTGCCTCTTGTTTTAGTACTCTTCCTTCATGCCCCTTAGTACTATTCCTCTGCCCTTATAGTACTCTTCTCCTGCCCATCTCAGTACTCTTCCTCCTGCTCCTGTTAGTACTCTTCATCCTGCCCCTCTAGTACTCTTCCTCATGCCCTTCGTAGTACTCTTCCTCCTGCCCCTCTAGTACTCTTCCTCCTTGCCCCTGTAGTACTCTTCCTCATGCCCCTCTAGTACTACTTTCTCTGCCCTTCTAGTTACTCTTCCTCCTGCCCATTTGTAATCTTCCTCATGCCTTCTAGTTCCTCTTCTCCTGCACCTAAGTCACTTCCTCATGCCTCTTATAGTTACTTCTTCCTATTGCCCCTATATTACTCTTCTCATGCCATTCTAGTACTCTTCCTCCTGCCCCTCTAGTATTTCCTCTCTGCTCCTGTAGTACTCTTCCTCCTGCCCCTCTTGTATCTTCCTCCTGCCTTCTAGTACTCTTCCTTCCTGCACATAGTACTCTTCATCCTGCCCTGTAGTTCTCTTACTCACTGCCCCTCTAGTACTCTTCCTCTGCCCTTATAGTACTCTTATCCTCCTGCCCATTGTACTTTCCTCTGCATTGTAATCTTCCTCTGCATCTCTAGTAGTACCATTCCTCCTGCCTCTCTAGTAATATTCCTCCTGGCCCCTGATAGTACTATTCATCCTGCCCATTCTAGTACTCTTCTCCTGCCACCTCAAGTTTTTCAAGTTTCTCCACAAAATGTCAGGCAGGACTGGGTTGGTTTAGTTGCAATCAACCAAAATATAAAAAATAGTGGGGTTTTTTTTTGTGTTTTTTTTTTATTAAGGGGGGGGTAGACAAGGTAAATGTTATGCATCAGTGTTTTTGGTATGTTTCTTTCTTGTTAATTAATGGAATCCGTTTGTAGCTGAAGAAGCAGGGTGCCACCCACCTGCTGGAAAGACTCATTCTTACAGGATGTGGTTGGAAGATTTCTCAGCAGCTGGAAGTCTCTCCACTCTTCTAGTAGTGATCCTGGAAGCATTATTCTTTGTTGCAGCTGGAGTCTCTTCCGAGGGGAAGTGACCTGAATATACTTCCACGATTGGAAGACTAACATTATGTGACCTAACAAGTTCTTCTAGACAGCTGTAAGACTACTAGTGATGACCTGGAAGATCTTCCAGCTGCTGTAAGATACCGTATATACTTCAAGTAGTACTATGTACTTCCCTGGATGTACTCATACTGTGGTTTGGTATAACTGGTTGTGTCTCCAATTGTGTCAGGTAATCCCGGTATGGCTAGTTGCACTACAGTGAATGGGTTTTTTTAATAAAAAAAAAGGGGGGGGGGTGGTAAAGGGACCATCACCCAGTCATTCACCGGTGAACTGGTACAATAAAAAAAAAACAAATTTCCCCCCCCAACCTCAGGGGTGTTAAACCATTCCAAACGGTGACATGTAACACATCACCCAGTCATCTCGGGGACTGGTTAACATCGCCCCAGTCAGCATCGGGACTCGGTAACATCGCCAGTCATCTCGGTGACTGGTAACATCACCAGTCATCACGGTGACTGGTAACATAATCCAGTCATCACGGTGACTGGTACTCACCATGTTCATCACGGTGACTGGTAAACAGCACCTGTCCCATCTACGGTGGACTGGTAATTCATCACCAGTCATTCACGGTGAATGGTATAACATTACCTGTCATCACGGTGATGGTTAACTCTCCTGTCATCCGGTGACTGGTAACATCACTGTCATCACGGTGGACTGGTAACATCTCCAGTCATCACGGTTGAATGGTAACATAACAAGTCCATCACGGTGAATGGGTAACTCACAGTATCACGGTGACTGGTACATCACCAGTCATTCACGGTGACTGTTAACATCTCCATGTCATCACGGTGACTGGTGAACATAACCAGTCATCACGGTGACGGTAGCATCACCAGTCATCACGGTGACTGGTAACAATCCTCCAAGTCTTCACGGTGACTGGTAACAATCGCAAGTCATAACGGTGACTGGTACATCGCCAGTCATCTCGGGAATGGTAACACATTCGCCAGTCATCACGGTGACTGGTAACATCGGAACGTCATCACGGTGACTGGTTAAATTAGCCAGTCATCACGGTGTCTGGTAACATCGCCAGTCATCTACGGTTGTCTGGTAACCATCGCCAGGTCATCCAAGGTGAATGGTAACTCGCAGTCATCACGGTGATGGTAACATCGCCTGTCATCACGGTTTGACTGGTAACATCGCCTGTTCACATACCGGTGGTCTGGTAACATCGCCAGTCAATCACGGTTGACTGGTAACATCGCCAGTCATCACGGTTGACTGGTAACATGCCAGTCATCAGGTGTCTGGCTAACTATCGCCAGTCATCACGGTGAACTGGTAACATCCGCCAGTCATCTCGGTGAATTGGTAACACTCGCAGTCATCTCACGGTGAATGGAACATCGCCGTCATCACGGTGAATGGGTACATCGACAGTCATCACGGTGACTGGTAAACTTCGCCTTCATCACGGGAATGGTATCATCGCCAAGTCATCAACGGTGACTGGTAACACATCGCCAGTCATACGGAGATGGTTAACATCGCCAGTCATCACGGTGACTGGTAACTTCGCCAGTCATCAACGGGTGTCTGGTACTTCGCCTCAGTCATCTCGGTGACTGGTAACCTCCGCAGTCCCTAACGTTGACTGGTAACATCCGCCAGTCCTCACGTTGACTGGTATACATCGGCCTCAGTCTTCACGGTGACTGGTAACATACTCGCCCTAGTCATCACGGATTGACTGGTAACATCGCCAGTTCATCACGGTGTCTAGGAAAATCATCGCCAGTCATCGCGGGTCTGGTAACATCGCCTCCAGTCCATAACGGTGCTGGTAAACAGCGAAGTCTTAACGGTGATGGTAACTCGACCAGTCATCACGGCTGACTGGTTACATCGCCAGTCACACGGTGACTGGTAACATCGCCAGTCATCACGGTGACTTGGTAACATCGCCAGTCATCACGGTGACTGGTAACATCGCCCAGTAATCACGGTGACTGGTAACATCTCCTGTCATCACGGTGAATGGCTAACATCGCCAGTCATCAAGGTGACTGGTAACATCGCAGTCATCCTCGATTGACTGGTTAACATCGCCAGTCATCACGGTGAATGGTAACAGCCCAGTTCATCACGGTGACTGGTAACATCGCAGTCAATTCTCGGGATGTAATCATCGCTAGTCTCTCGGTGACTGGTAACTTTGAAGTCACTCACGGGGTGGGACTGGTATCTTCGACAGTCATAACGGTGACTGAGTACATCCGCCAGTCAATCACGGGGTCTGGTAACATCGACAGTCTTCCGGGTTGACTGGTTAACATCGCCAGTCATCACGGTGATGGTAACATCGCCAGTCTACGGTTGACTGGTAAATCGCCAGTCATCTCGGTGACTGGTAACATCGCCCAGTCATCACGGTGACTGGTAACAGCGCCAGTCATCACGGTGAATGGTAACAATAGCCAGTAATCACGGTGACTGGTACTTCGCATAGTCATCACTCGGTGACTGGGAACATCGCCAGTCATCTACAGAGTGACCTGGTAACATCGCACAGTCATCACGGTGGACTGGTAACATCGACTGTTCATCACGGTGACGGTAACATCGCCAGTCATCACGGTGATGGGTAACACATCGCCAGTCATCACGGTGACTGGAAACATCGCAGTTCATCAACGGTGACTGGTAACATAGCCTGTCATCACGGTTGGTGACTGGTAAACATTCGCCAGTCACACGGGTGACTGGTAACATCGACAGTCATCACGGTGACTGGTTAACTTCGCCAGTCATCACGGGTGACTGTACATCGCCAGTCCATTCGGTTGAATGCGTTAAACATCGCCAGTCATCACGGTGAATGGTAACATCGCCTGTCGATCACGGTTGACTGGTAACATCGCCAGTAATCACGGTGGACTGGTAACATCGCCAGTCATCACGGTGACTGGTAACATCGCCAAGTATCACGGTGACTGGTACACTCCGCCAGAAATTATCACGGTGACTGGTAAACATCGCCAGTCATACGGGGAACTGGTAAATCATCGCAAGTAATAACGGTTGACTGTGTATAACATCGCCGTCATCTCGGTGTTGGTAAACATCAGCCAGTTCATTCCGGTGAATTGGTAACATCCGCCAGTCTCACGGTGACTGGTAACATCGCAGTCATCACGACGTGAACTGGTAAATCGCCGGTCATAACGGTGATGGTAACATCGCCAGTCATCCGGTGACTGAGTAAACATCGCAGTCATCAAGGCTGACTGGTAAAATCGCCAGTCATCTCGGTGATGGTAACATTCCGCACTGTCAATCACGGTGACTGGTATACATCGCCAAGTCATTCGGGTGAATCGGGTAGTACATCGCCAGTCATCCACTTCGGTGACTGGTAACATCGCCGTCATCTCGGTGACTGGTAACATCGCAGTCAATCACGGGGACTGGTAACATCGCCAGGTCATCTCGTAGTGACTGGTATACATCGCCAGTCATCACGGTGACTGGTAACATCGCCTGTCATCACTCGGTTGACTGGGTAACATCGCCGTCATCACGGTGACTGGGTAACATCGCCATGTCTTCACGGTGAATGGTGAACATCGCAGGCATCACGGTGGGACTGGTAACATCGCCAGTCATCTCGGTGACTGGTATACATCGCCAGTCATCACGGTGACTGGTAACGCGCCAGTCATCACGGGTGAATAGGTAACAGCGCCAGTCCTCACGTTTGACTGGTAACATCACCAGTTCATACGGTGATGGTTAAGACATCACAGTCATACGGTGACTGGTAAAACATCCACAGTCTTCACGGGTGGGAATGGTAACAGCAACCAGTTTCACGTAGTGACTGGAAACAGCACAGTCATCAGTGACTGGTAACATCACCACACGTCATTCACTGTGGACTATGGTAACATCACCAGCATCTCAAGTGTGGTACAGCACCGCAGTCATCACTGTGATCTGGTAACATCACCAGTCATCACAGTGACTGGTAACAGCACCCAGTCATAACAGGTGACTGGTAAACATCTACCAGTCATCACAGTGACTGGTAACTCAACAGTCATCACAGTGATGGTAACAGCCACCCAGTCATCACAGTGACTGGTAACATAGTCCAGTCTCTACAGTGACTGGTAACTCATTCGCCACCAGTCATTCACAGTGACTGGTAACATCACCAGTCATACACAGTTCGATGGTAACAGCACCAGTCATCTCACAGTGACTAGTGTTAACTTCACCGTCAGTAATAAGTTTGTGCTGCAGGAATTACATAAATACTCGCAACACGGGACTATAATGACGGGATGGAAAGGATTTAAGAGAATTAGAGGGCGAAGATGAGGGATACCAGATTATACTATGTATTATATAATGGGATTACTAGTAAGTCAAGTTAACACTCGAACGCACACCAACGACGCTTTCACTGGTTCTCAGATGCTGACATCAGAATTTCTGGTAAGAAAATAAAAAACAAATGAGAGGTTTTTACTCATATTTTGTGTTGCAGGGGTAGATTAATAGCTCCTGGCCCCGTGTGTGTTTAGGTGTGTGTGTGTGTGTGTGTGTGTGTTTGTGTTCTGTTGGTGTTTTGTGTGTGTTTGTGTGTTTGTGTGTGTGTGTGTGCTGTCGTGTGTTGTGTGTTGTGGGTGTTTTGTGTGTGTTTGTGTGTGTAGTGCTGTGGGTGTGTTTGTAGTTGTGTGTGGTGTTTGTTGTGTTACCATTTTGTCCTAGGACATGTCGTTAGACACTAGGCTGTGTATATGGTGCGTTTGTGCGTGTGCTTGCAAGTGTATGTGTGTGGTGTTTATGTGTGTGTGTGTGTTGTTTGATGTGTGTTTGTGTCTGATGTGTGTCTGTGTGTGTCTTGTGTCGTGGTCGTGTTTGTGTTTGTGTTTTGTGTGTTGTGTGTGTGTCGTGTGGTGTGTGAGTGTGTGTGTGTGTGTGTGTTGTTTGTGTTGTATAAGGTTAGTGAAACATATATTTATAATTACGGTTTGTTTTCATTTGAAGTGAGACTCCAGCTCTAGGTCCCGCTCCATAACTTTTCGAGTGACATAATTGAAACCTCTCCATGGTATATAGAATTTGTAAGAACCTCTGTATGTGGTCTGACTTATACTGTGTCATTACACTTCTCCTCACTTTATTAAGTTAAATTTGTCAGGTGTTTTTTGGCTCTTATCGCTTGGAATTTCCACAAACATGTCTCTGGTTTGGAGATATATTGGTATATACATGCTGAGACATGTGGAAGAAGATATAAGATGCAGTATAGCTGCACTCCTTTTTATTAACTACGTTTCGCCCACTCAGTGGTGACTTTATAAGTCACAAAAACAGATAACCGTAGCAATCGCTCCTCAGTGACTGGTTACTATGTTCCTTTTATATACTCTTCATTACCCTCTGTCCTCAGTGAGATCTAGTTTTGGGTTGACTTGATAAGATCCACTATGTGGGCGAACGTAAGCTCTAATAAAGGATTGCATTATACTGCATTTGTTATCTTTTTCAACATTGTCAGTTTTCTCTATGTTTTTACTTAGTTGTTATTGTATAGTCTTCGTATTCCGTGAATTATTTTATGTATCATTGTTTATATTTACAGAGGTATAACCCATGGTTCTTCTTTCATGTCTCATCCCCTTCAGCCAGACACCCAATCTTGACTGCTTTTCTTGTCTGTAGTATTTCTAGCTCTTAACAGTGGTTTTAATGGGTGTGGGTTGGCCCAGTGGTGTGCAGACTCTGGGAAGAGCCCCATACGGATGATATATGTGTATCAGGGATGAAAAATTTTTCTCTGTTTTTCACTGAATTCCAGTATTGTGTTTGCAATCTTTGCCTTGCTGCTTTCTGCCTTTACTATGGCTGTCTGTAAGAAGGAACTAGTACGGCTTCTTAGATTTAGTTACTGACTGCTGCGGTTCATATGTCACGGAATGCGTGGAGGACAGTGTAACAGCCTGGTTGATCAGGCTTTGATCCATCTGTGGGAATGGTTTGTGGGACTGACGCCGCGGGGCGTTCACCCCCCGGAAACTTCGTTTACGGTTTTTGTTTGGTGATCAAGCCACAGTTGAACATTAAAATGGTATAAATATACCGTCAGTATTGTTAGGTAAAGACACATATGCACAGTTTGGTATCTTTATTTCGAATCGTTTCGCCTACCAGTAGGCTTCTTCTGTCGGTACAGAAAGTTGATAGAAGCAGAAGATACTTGAAGACGAAGTAATCAGTCCATCACCCTTAATGTTTTGAGTGTGGTCAGTCCCTCTCAGTCTGGAGAAGAGCATTGTTCCGTTGTCTGAAACAATATCTTCTAAGTTTCTTCTGCTCTTCTATCAACTTTTCTGTTAATCGATTTGAAGAAGTCCTACTGTGTAGGCGGGGGAAACGTTTCGTAATAACGATACCTAACTGTTGCTTATGTGTTTACTAAAAGTCAGTTGTTTGGGTGGTGGATATTGCCTGGATGTTTTTTTTCATTCGTGTTTGCACTTGTCTCAGCATCATAAAGTGTGTGTGGGATGCGAGGGGAGGAGTAAGGGGAAGGGGAGAGTAGGGGCGTCAGAAAGTAACACGATCAGAGGGCCTCTTTGGGCGTATTCAAAGGTCTTTGTATGTATTTGGCCATGGGCGTGGAGCCGAGCAGTGGAATGTGGATGGTGGGAAATTGTGGTTTGGTGGATGGTGCGTGGGTAGTGGTGTTTTAGTGAATTATAGTTGTGGTAGGATGTGGGTGGTGCTTTGTTTTAGGGGTGGGGGCTGGATGGGCTGGTAAGGGAGGATTTTGGGTGGGCGCCATCGGGTGGCGGATGAGGAAAATTCAGGACCTACCTCTTACATGGTTTCCACCCATCATACTGTCTGGCAAGAGCACGACACCATAAAACTGTACGTACACACACCCACTCACCACACCACTACACACACACACACACCACAAACACACCATCACAACACACACACCACCACACACACACACAACACACACACACACACCACAACACCCACAACACACTCACACCACACACACCACACACACACACCACACACCACACACACACACAACACACACACACACACACACACACCACACACACACACACCACACACACACACTATATAAAGCGTGGAGCATAGATGTTAAAACGGCAAAGGATTAAAACAAACCCCCCCCCAACTAACACCGCCATGCAACCCCCCCCCCGACACCCACCTAACCGCACCGACCGACCCCCCACCCCCTTTCGAATACATGGTACCGTCCCACCCCGGTCCCTGACCGCACCCCCGCCCCACCGAGACCCCATTGTGTGTTGTATGATTATTTCCCCCCCCCCACCACCCCCCCATTAGTGTAGAACAAGAGAATTTGGAGGGAATTGAGTAAATATGACGAAGAAAGAAAGAATTTAGAAACGAAGACTTCAAGAAATAAGAGGAAGCTGAAAACAATTTGAAAATTTTAAATGCAAATATATTTATTCAAAACATGACAGATGGTTTATAGAGATATTGGTCGGACCACTTGAGGTCATAGACCGCCGCGGGGGCGTTGTCTCCCGGAACAACCACGCCGCGGGGGCGTACTGTTGACCACACCGGGAAACCTTCCAGGTTGTTGGATAGCTCAGGGTTATTGCAGAGACTAAATGATTTACACCAAAGAGTAAAACAGAGTCAGAGTTATCTCGACGTCCGACGTAAGAAGAGTGTAAAGAAACAAGTGATAAAAAGTGAAGAAAGAGGGGGACTGGGGTGTGTTGAAAGATGTGAAGATATCTTGGTAAAATGATTCAGTGATTCATCACGAAGGAAGGGGTTTCACAAGACAATGGTTTGGGGATTAAAAATCCTTATTAGTCTTGTAGCAGTCACGAAAACAGACAAGGCCGAGGTTGATTCTTCTTCCGACACCAGTGTTATGCACATCTCAGTGCAATAACTTATTGTGACGTTTTTTCTGTGGAAACGTAGACGCTCTCCAGGCAGCTTTTTCAAGCCCTTAACAAACATATACCAAATTTCTGCTACACTACATACTGCGCATCGTCTTTACGTCACGCTGGTACTGCCTACTATTATATATTTATTTATATATTATATATATATATATTTATATATATATATTATATTATATTATTTATATATTTTATACGTATTCTTTTCAAGATTGATGGATGATAACATACGACTTCAAGGTTGTTGAGGGTCTGATTACCTCAAACTCCTGTTCTTCACCCAGTCTCCATTTTTTGACTGATGTGAAGCCACTGTGTGGGCGAGTAACGTTTCCTACATTTAAAGATACCAAGTGTTGCACATGTGTCTATTTTTTCAACATGTCGGTTCTCTGACCATTCATCTACCAGCCATTGAGTACTTGTTCAATACTTGCAGGCGTTCCCAGTAGTTTAGGTGTCTTTACTGGCTCAATGTGAGCATATAAGACGATCTCTGTATTTGTTCAACTCCGATATTTCTACTGCCCTGCAAACGGAACAGTCAACACTGAGCTAATATTCCAAGTGAGGGGAGCACTAGCGATTTGCGAGTGTTCACCATCGGCTTTATTTCCTTGTTTTGAAAAGTTCTCACCAATACCCACCCAGTCATCTTCATGGCTGTCGGGATCTTTGTCTTGTTATTGGTCTTTAAAAGAAAGGTCCGCTGACTTAATTATTACTAGGTCTTTTACGTGTTCCTTACGTTTTTATTTGGTGGACCATCTTGAGTTTGTATATAGTGCTCCGCTTTTGAGTTTTTCATTCTTTCCATACCTAGCAGCTTGGTACATATATCACCATTGAACGTCATGTATGTTCTCCACTGCCCCACTGGAAAACCCTGTTTATGTCTTACTGTAATTTTTCAGTGTCCTCTACCGTTACTGACTTTTCATGCTTATTTTAGTGTCATCTGCAAATGATGACTACATATGTGTGCCGGAGGTGTTTTTGTCTAATGTATGCTAGTGAGGAGTGCGGAACAGCAGAAGGGGGCCAGGGACAGTGCCTTGGGCACGGAGCTTCTTGACCCTCGTGATCTTGCCTGTGCATTAATACTTTTGTAGTTCTGTGTGTTAGGAATTCCCGAAAATCCATCTGGTTTAACTTCAATGTCAATGTTCCTTCGGCTATCCATTTTGCGCGCAATCTCCATGATGCTTTGTCAAAAAGCCTTTGCAAAATCATGGTGTAAATTCAATATGTGATGGAATCCTTTAGGATTTGTTATTCTTTACTTGGCTTCTCAATGAGTATGTTTGTCATTTTGTGATGACACAGTTGTCTAGTTATATTTATAAGTCGCAAGATCAGTGTCTTAAGTTAGCTTTTAAAAGAACATTAGGATGGCTAAAATTGATGGAGTTAGGTGGGATATTGCCAGTAGAGCTCACTTTCCAAGGATAACAATGGTGGTTATTATCAGAGCCTGCAAGCAGAAATGATAAGGTCAAGTATCAGGAAGTGTTTACATTACGACAGGTCGGTATTGTGAAATAGTTAGGTATCTTTATTCGGGATACGTTTCTCCTTACACAATGTAGACTTCTTCGTCGGTACAGATAGTTGGCAGGGGAAGCAGGGATGACCACCTGGAAAAACTACCGTCCTCAAGCAATGATGAACTGATTACAATCATATTTCGCAGCTCTGCTGGCGCCTGCAAATCTTTCTGTACTCGACCTGAAGAAGCCTACTGCGGTTACTGGAGTTTACCTGGAAAGAAGAGTTTCGGGGGTCAACGCCCTGCGGACCCGTGTCTGTTGACCAGGCTAAACGTTTCGAAAATAAAGTACGTAAATGTTTGCTTTGTGTCTTTCTTACCATAATAGATATGGTACATAGCCATAACTTTCTAAACAAGTGATGCTTAAGACCAATGTTTATCTTAACTCGCTTTTTCTCTGTAGTGGAAAATTGCTGTAATGTTAGAGGCTAGTTTAAGGTAGGTCACACTGCAGGTCAGTGCTCGCATAAACTCAAGTCGAGCTTCTAAATTACTGGGAAGATGCTTAAAGTTCTTTGAACTGTAACTCCTTGGAACATAGGCGAGAAAGATTAAATTACACAACGGGTGAGCCTCGATCCCATGGCAGGAGAGTCCTAACACTCGCAGGCCTGTGACTTTTTAGGGATCAATTGCCATGAATTGTCCCCACCCGTTCTGTTATTTGTTTGTAATAGTGTTATTCGATTTCGTGAGTAATGGAGAGAAGATTGCCTACATGACCTATATCTGGAAAATTTAGAGGGACTGTGATCCCAAATCTGCACGAAATAACATCCTATGAAGCAAGCGATTGGCAGAAATTGCAAATTTCCCACTGAGCAGCATTGGTGCCGTAAAATACTCTTAAGATGTATTCGTTTCTGGTGTTGTGCAAGGGACCAAGACGTAGGTACCCTCCCTTTATACGTAAGGGGGATTACCAACAAATCTAGACTGTCTTCAAAAGGAATGATAAGTTCGTCAGTTCTTGATCAACTGGATGTGTGCATACGTTGACTACTGTGGAGCTGTTTACCAAAGTCCAGTTGAACAGGTTCAAGCACTGGAAGCTTAGTCTGGAACCAGTCGCGGGGTTCGTTGATCCCCGGATCTTGTGGTATCATAGGAGGAAACATCGCTACTTTTAAGCTGATGTCCGAGGGTAGATCGGTGGACTATCACTCTGTGTGTTTTACCACGATCCAAGTCAGATCATGTTGAGCTGTGCTACGGTCCGCAATTTTGGTTTATTCTGGCGTCATGTAATTGACACGAGGTTATCATAATTTTTCTGATAGTGCGTGGATTTGGATTTGGTTGTGAGTGATGTAAGAAAACGGGTTAGAGTAATGTTTCTAAGGGGCTGCCTGGGTAAAACTAAACCTGGTGGGTCCGGCATACCGAGGTGAATGCAACTGAAGGAAGTATTATTGGAAGAATTAGACACTTGTGCAATTCTGGGTATCTTGCAGATGTTGCACCATCCAGTGGCTTCTTTATAAATAAAGGACATAATGTGAATGACTGTAGAATATATAGTAGCAGACAGTGAAGGCGAGGTTAATCAGTCCCTCAGCCTGGTAGCAGGTGATGTCCACATTAGTCTTGAAGATGCGACACAGGCAGGAATATTTGTGCTTATATTCTGGATCGGGGGGGAAAATCCCCAGGTGCAGCAGGCGCGAAGCATTGTCACTATGTGAGCGGGATTAAATTAGTGGAAGTAATGATAAAGGCATTGGACCATGTGACTAGATTATGGCAATTGGCTTAAGCGTGGGAGATATTGGACCTGCCTCCACCATAGGCCGTAGACCTGCCTGCAGTGTTTATTCTTTCTTTTGATCTTAGGTGTCCAGTTCATTCATCTGTTGGTACAGATATAAAAATATTAATAGATTCTCGGAAGCAGATCAATAAACCTAACTTTCTTTATTTTGCTTTCTCTGATGAAAGAATTCTCATCCCAAGGGAAGGAAGTTATTTCAAAGCTACAGGTGAATGATAGTGAGGCAGTAAGGTTGGTGTCTCGAGTGAGCAGTAAGTTGGTTGTAGGTGGGAGCTGTAAGGTTGGTGTCGAGTGAGGCAGTAAGGTTTGGTGTCGAGTGAGGCTGTAAGTTGGTGTAGAGTGAGGCAAGTAAGTTGGTGTCGAGGGGAGGCTGGTAAGGTTTGGTTGTCGAGTGTGGAAGCAAGATAGTGGTGGTCGGGAGGGTGTGAAGCAAGATAGTGGTGGTCGGGAAGAGTGTGAAGCAAGATAGTGGTGGTCGGGGAGAGTGTGAAGCAAGATAGTGGTGGTCGGGAGAGTGTAAAGCAAGATTAGTGGTGGTAGGGAGGTGTGAAGCAAGATAGTGGTGGTCGGGAAGGGGTGTGAAGCAGATAGTGGTGGTCGGGAGAGTGTGAAGCAAGTAGTGGTGGTAGGGAGAGTGTGAAGAAAGATAGTGGTGGTCGGGAGAGTTTTGAAGCAAGATAGTGGTGGTAGGGAGAGTGTGAAAGCAGATGTGGTGGTCGGGAGAGTGTGAAGCAAGATAGTGGTGGTCGGGAGAGTGTGAAGCAAGATAGGGTGGTCGGGAGAGTGTGAAGCAAGATAGTGGTGGTGGGGAGAGTGTAAAGCAAGATAGTGGTGGTAGGGAGAGTGTTGAAGCAAGATAGTGGTGGTCGGGAGAGTGAGAAGCAAGATAGTGGTGGTCGGGAGAGTGTGAAGCAAGATAGTGTGGTCGGGAGAGTGAGAAGCAAGATAGTGGTGGTTCGGGAGAGTGTGAAGCAAGATAGTGGTGGTTTCGGGAGAGTGAGAAGCAAGATAGTGGTGGTGGGGGAGAGTGTGAAGCAAAGATAGTGGTGGTCGGGAGAGCTTTGAAGCAAGATAGTGGTGGTTGGGAGAGTTTTGAAGCAAGATAGTGGTGGTCGGGGAGGAGGCGTGAAGCAAGATAGTGGTGGTGGGAGAGCGTGAAGCAAGATAGTGGTGGTAGGGAGGGTGTGAAGCAGATAGTGGTGGTCGGGGAGAGCGTGAAGCAAGATAGTGGTGGTCGGGAGAGTGTGAAGCAAGATAGTGGTGGTAGGGAGGGTGTGAAGCAAGAATAGTGGTGGTAGAGAGGGTGTGAAGCAAGATAGTGGTGGTCGGGAGAGTGTGGAAGCAAGATAGTGGTGGTAGGGAGGATGTGAAGCAAGATAGTGGTGGTAGGGAGGGTTGTCAAGCAAGATAGTGGTGGTAGGGGGGGTTTGTGAAGCAAGATAGTGGTGGTCGAAAGAGTGTGAAGCAAGATAGTGGTGGTAGGGAGGATGTGAAGCAAGATAGTGGTGGGTAGGAGGGTGTGAAGCAAGATAGTGGTGGTAGGGAGGGTGTGAAGCAAGATAGTGGTGGTAGGGAGGGTGTGAAGCAAGATAGTGGTGGTAGGGAGGGTGTGAAGCAAGATAGTGGTGGTAGGGAGGGTGTGAAGCAAGTAGTGGTGGTAGGGAGGGTGTGAAGCAAGATAGTGGTGGTAGGGAGGGTGTGAAGCAAGATAGTGGTGGTAGGGAGGGTGTGAGCAAGATAGTGGTGGTAGGGAGGGTGTGAAGCAAGATAGTGGTGGTAGGGAGGGTGTGAAGCAAGATAGTGGTGGTAGGGAGGGTGTGAAGCAAGATAGTGTGGTAGGGAGGGGTGTGAAGCAAGATAGTGGTGGTAGGGAGGGTGTGAAGCAAGATAGTGGTGGTAGGGAGGGTGTGAAGCAAGATAGTGGTGGTAGGGAGGGTGTGAAGCAAGATAGTGGTGGTAGGGAGGGTGTGAAGCAAGATAGTGGTTGGTAGGGAGGGTGTGAAGCAAGATAGTGGTGGTAGAGAGGGTGTGTAAGCAAGATAGTGGTGGTCGGGAGAGTGTGAAGCAAGATAGTGGTGGTAGGGAGGATGTGAAGCAAGATAGTGGTGGTAGGGAGGGTGTGAAGCAAGATAGTGGTGGTAGAGAGGGTGTGAAGAAGATAGTGGTGGTAGGGAGAGTGTGAAGCAAGATAGTGGTGGTAGGGAGGTGTGAAGCAAGATAGTGGTGGTAGGGAGGGTGTGAAGCAAGATAGTGGTGGTCGGGAGAGTGTGAAGCAAGATAGTGGTGGTAGGGAGGGTGTGAAGCAAGATAGTGGTGGTACAGAGGGTGTGAAGCAAGATAGTGGTGGTCGGGAGAGTGTGAAGCAAGATAGTGGTGGTAGGGAGGATGTGAAGCAAGATAGTGGTCGTAGGGAGGGTGTGAAGCAAGATAGTGGTGGTAGGGAGGGTTGCGAAGCAAGATAGTGGTGGTAGGGAGGGTGTGAAGCAAGATAGTGGTGGTAGGGAGGGTGTGAAGCAGATAGTGGTGGTAGGGAGGGTGTGAAGCAAGATAGTGGTGGTAGGGAGGGTGTGAAGCAAGATAGTGGTGGTAGGGAGGTGTGTGAAGCAAGATAGTGGTGGTAGGGAGGGTGTGAAGCAAGATAGTGGTGGTCGGGATGAGTGTGAAGCAAGATAGTGGTGGTAGGGAGGGTGTGAAGCAAGATAGTGGTGGTCGGGAGAGTGTGAAGCAAGATAGTGGTGGTAGGGAGGGTGTGAAGCAAGATAGTGGTGGTAGGGAGGGTGTGAAGCAAGATAGTGGTGGTAGGGAGGGTGTGAAGCAAGATAGTGGTGGTAGGGAGGGTGTGAAGCAAGATAGTGGTGGTAGGGAGGGTGTGAAGCAAGATAGTGGTGGTTAGGGAGGATGTGAAGCAAGATAGTGGTGGTAGGGAGGGTGTGAAGCAAGATAGTGGTGGTAGGGATGGGTGTGAAGCAAGATAGTGGTGGTAGGGAGGGTGTGAAGCAAGATAGTGGTGGTAGGGAGGGTTGTGAAGCAAGATAGTGGTGGTCGGGAGAGTGTGAAGCAAGTAGTGGTGGTAGGGGAGGGTGTGAAGCAAGATAGTGGTGGTAGAGAGGGTTGTGAAGCAAGATAGTGGTGGTCGGGAGAGTGTGAAGCAAGATAGTGGTGGTAGGGAGGATGTGAAGCAAGATAGTGGTGGTAGGGAGGGTGTTGAAGCAAGATAGTGGTTGGTAGGGAGGGTGCGAAGCAAGATAGTGGTGGTAGGGAGGGTGTGAAGCAAGATAGTGATGGTAGGGAGAGTTTGAAGAAAGATAATGATGGTAGGGGGGGAGTTTTAAAGAAAGGTAGGTGGTAGGGAGGGTTTTGCATCAAGATAGGGTGGTAGGGAGAGTGTGAAACAAGATAGGGGGTGGTAGGGAGAGTTTTGCTTCAAGTGGGGTTTTGGTAGGGAGAGTGGCAGCAAAAATTAGTGGGGCGGGGGAGAGGGGTGCAGCAATATAGTGGTGGTGGGGGAGAGTGTGCAAGCAAGATACGGTGGTAGGGAAGGTGCAGAAAGAAAAGTGATGGTAGGGGAGAGTGTGCAGCAAAAATAGGGTGGTAGGGAGGGTGTGAAGCAAGATAGGGGTTGGGGGGGAGAGTGTGAAGCAAGATAGGGGGGGTAGGGAGGGGGGTAAGCAAGTAGGGTTTGGTAGGGAAGGCGTGAACCCAAGATAGTGGTGGTCGGGAGAGTGTGGAAGCAAGATAGTGGGGGGGTGGGGGGTGTGAAGCAAGATAGTGGTTTTAGGGAGGGTGTAAGAAAGATATGGTGGTGGGGGAGGGTGTAAAGCAAGATATTTGGGGTTTAGGGAGGGTGTGAAGAAAGATAGGGGGGTTTTGGGGGGGGGTGTGAAGCAAGATAGTGGGGGTAGGGGGGGTTTTGAAGCAAATAGTGGGGTCGGGAGAGTGTAAAGGGCAAGATATTTGGTGGTGGGGAGGGTGTGAAGCAAATAGGGGGTGGTAGGGGGGGTTGAAGCAAGATATTGGTGGGGGGGGGGTGTGAAGAAAGAAGGGGTTTGGAAAGGGGGGGTGAAGCAAGTAGTGGTGGGTCGGGGGGAGTGTGAAAAGATAGTGGGGGTAGGGGGGGTTGGAAGCGATAGGGGTTTGGTCGGGGGGGTGTAAAGGGCAAGATGGGTGGTGGTGGGGAGGGTTTTTAAGCAAAGTTTAGTGGGGGTTTAGGGAGGGTGTGAAGCAAATAGTGGTGGTGGGGAAGGGGTGGGGAAGGGCAAGATGTGGGGGTAGGGGGGTTTTAAAAGCAAGATATTTGGGGGCCCGGGAAAAGTGTGAAGCAAGATAGTGGGGGGTAGGGAGAGTGTGAAGCAAGTAGTGGTGGTGGGGAGGGTGTAAAAGAAAGATAGGGTGGTGGGGAGGGTGTGAAGCAAGATAGTGGTGGCGGGAGAGTGTGAAGCAAATAGTGGTGGTGGGGAAAGGGGGGTGAAGAAAGAAAAAGGGGTTTGGTCGGGAGAGTGTGAAGCAAATAGTGGGGGTTTTGGGAGGGTGTAAAGGGCAAGATAGTGGTGGTAGGGAGGGTGTAAAAGAAAGGAAAGTGGTCAAAAAGGGAGGGCGTGAAGCAAGATAGGGGTGGTGGGGAGGGTGGGGAAGGGCAAGATAGTGGTGGTGGGGAAAGGGGCGTGAAAGCAAGATAGTGGTGGTAGGGGGGGTGAAGCAAGATAGGGGGCGTAGGGGGGCGTAAAGCAAGATGGGGTTTGGTGGAGGGTTTTAAAGAAAGATGTGGTGGTCGGGAGAGTGTGGCAAGATAGGGGGTCGTGGGGAGGGCTTTAAGAAAGATAGTGGGTGGTGGGGAGGGTTTTTGAAGCAAAAAAGTGGTGGTAGGGGGGGGCTTTGAAGCAAGATAGGGGTTTGGTGGGGAAAGGTTTGTAAAACCCAAAGATAGGGGTGGTGGGGAAAAGGGTGAAGCAAGATAGGGGGGTGGGGAGGGGTGAAGCAAGATATGTTCTTTAGGGAGGGCGTAAACCCAAGATAGGGTGGTAGGGGGGGGTGTTGAAGCAAGAAGGGGTGGAGGGAGGGGTGAAGCAAGTAGTGGTGGGAGGGTGGGCCCTTTTTTGAAGCAAGATAGGGGTTTGGTGGGGGAGGGTTTTGAAGCAAAGATGGGTGGGGGTTTGGGGGAAGGCGTGAAGCAAAGATATGGTGGTAGGGAGGGGGGTGAAGCAAGATAGGGGTCGTAGGGGGGGCGTAAAAGAAGATGGGGTTTGGTGGGGAGGGTGTGAAGCAAGATAGTGGTGGTCGGAAGTGTAAGAAAGGTTAGTGGTCGTAGGGAGGGCTGAAGAAAGATTGTGGGTTTTGGGAGGGGGGGAAGCAAGAAGTGGTCGTGGGGGAGGGTTTTGAAAAAAGTTTAGTGGTTTTTAGAAAAGGGTTTTAAAGGGCAAGATGGGGGTTTGGAAGGGAGATTTGGGAAAGCAAGACATTTGGTGGGGAGATTTTGAAGAAAGATAATGAGGGGGTAGGGAAGTGTAAAAGCAAGGGTAGTGTTGGTAGGGAGAGTGTGCTCAAGATGTGGTGGTAGGGAGAGTTTTGAAATCAAGTAGTGGGGTTTGGGGGAAAGGGGTGTGCATCAAGATAGTGGTGGTGGGGATTTTTTTTGTGCAGCAAGAAAAGTGGTGGCAGGGAGAGTGTGCAGCAATATAGGGGGTGGTGGGGAGTGGCAAAAGTTATGGTGGGAGGGGAGGTTTTTGCAGCAAAAATTTTGATTTTGGGGAGAGTGTCAGAAAAGATATGGTGGTGGGGAGGGGGTGCAGAAAAGATATTGGTGGTGGGGAAGAGGAGCAGCAAGATAGTGGAGGTGGGGAAGGGCAGCAGAAAAGGGGTTTGGAGGGGGGGTTTGTCCCACAAGATAGTGGGGGTAGGGAGAGTGAGCGCAAGATAGTGGGGGTTTAGGGAAGTGTGCAGAAAATTAGTGGGGGGTTTGGGGAGATGTGCAGAAAGATAGGGGTGGGGGGGGAGAGTGAAAGCAAGAAGGGGTTTGGTAGGGAGAGTGTCCCGAAAGAAAGTGGTGGTAGGAAAAGGGGGCAGCGATATGGGGGGTTGGGGGGGAGTGGGGCCACCCAAGATATTTGGTGGTAGGGAAAAGTGTGAAAAGGAAAGATATTTGGGTGGGGGGGAGAGTTTTGAGCAAGATAGTGGTGGTAGGGGGAGTGTGCACAAGATAGTGGGGGGTAGGGGGGGAGTGTGAAAAAAAGATAGGGGTGGTAGGGAGAGGGGTTCGGGAAAAAGATATGGTGGTGGGGGAAAGTGTGCAGAAAGATAGTGATGGGGGAGAGGTGCAGCAAGATAGGGGTGGTAGGGAGAGTGGGGCGGGCAAGATGGGGAGGTGGGTAGGGAGGGGTTGTGCAGCAAGATATTTGGTGGTGGGGGAGAGTGGCAGAAAGATAGTGGGGGGTAGGGAAAAGTTTTGCAGAAGATACGGGTTTGGAGGGGGGGGTGCACCCAAAGATAGTGTTTGGTAGGAGAGTGGGGGCAGCAAAATAGTGGGGGTTTAGGGGAGTGTGCAGCGATAGTGGTGGTGGGGAGAGTGTGCGAAGATGGGTGGTGGTGGGAAGGGAGTGTGCACAAGATAGTGGTGGTAGGGGGGAAGTGTGCAGCAAGATAGGGGGTGGTAGGGAGAGTGTGCACAAGAATAGTGGTTGGTGGGGAAGAGTGTGAAAGCAAGTTTAGGGGTTGGTAGGGAGAGTGTGCAGCAAGATAGGGGTGTAGGGGGGAGTGTGCAGCAAGTGTGGTGGTCCCAGGAGCCTGAGGGGAAGTTAAAAGGGTTTTTTACGAGTAAAACCCATTCACGAAAAAGTGCTAGAAAAAAGAATTTGGCCCAATGGGTTTTAAAAATTTTCTAGGGGTTTAAAACGTGCTTTTGGGATGTAAAAAAGCTAAAATATCGGAAGAAATTTGGAAAACCCAAACTCGTTTTTGAGGTGCATTTTTGGTAAAAGGGTTATGAAGAAATTTAACTTTTATAGTGTGTTTGGTTTTGCGAGGTTGTAGTCTTTCCGGGAAACCCGGGACTACTTATTTTTACACAAAAAACCCCTCACATGGGAAAAACGATTTTAAAATGAGGGATTTTTTGGTTTTTTTGGGAAACCAAAAATCGCACACAAACCACATGAAATAAAAGGAGCAAGTGTATATACGAGAAGAGGGACCCCTTTAAAACTTCTTTTGGTTTGTGTGGGGACAAGTGAAGGGGTAAGTTTTGTCCCCCTATGTGCGGGTTTTTTTGTGAAATTTTTTCCAAGTCACAAAAAATTGTGCCTTTTTTTCCTTAGTTTATCTTTTGTTATGGGGCTTTGGAGGGCCATTTTTTATGAAGGAGCAAGAGGAAATTTTAAAAAACTGAGTGTTGGAAGTGAAGCAATAATTAAATGTACCGGGAAAATTTTTGGGTGGAGCCCTGGGGTTGTCTGGTCAAGCCCAAAGGTGAAATTTGTCCCCCTTGTGGGGGACCGGGGGACACAGTGAGTGATGCTCAAAAAATTTTTTTTACTCACACTTCCTCCCCTCGATAAAACCTCAGGGTTAAAAACGTAAAGTAATTGAGGAAAAAAACCTTGAAACAAATGCTGGAAAACGGAGAAATTTATTGATCCAAAAGATGATTTAAAGAAAGTTTTAATTTTAGTCAAGTGTGTGTGTGTGTGTTGTTTTTGGGGTGTGTGTGTTTTGGGGTGTTTTGTGTGTGTGTGTGTGTGTGTGTGTGTGTGTGTGTTTTGTGTGTTTTTTTATTTTTGGGTGTGTGGTGTGTGTGTTGTTTTTGTGTTTTGGGGTGTGTGTGTGTTTTGTGTTTTTGTGTTTTGTGTGTGTGTGTGGTGTGTGTTGTGTTTTTTGTGTGTGTGTGTGTGTGGTTGTGTGTTTTGGTGTTGTGTGTGTGGGGTGTGTGTGTGTGTGTGTGGTGTGGTGGTGTGTATTGTGTGTGTGTGTATGGTGGTTGTGTGTGAAAGTGTGTGTGTGTTTTGTTGGGGTTGTGTGGGTTGTGTTTGGTTTTTGTGAGTGTGTGTGTGTGGGGTGTGGGGTGTGTGTGTGTGTGGTTTGTGGGTGTGTGAAATGTGTGTGTGTGTGTTTGTGTGTGTGTGTGTGTGTGTGTGTTTTGTGTGTGAGCTGTTGTGTTTTGTGTGGGGTGTGTGTGTGTGTGGTGTTTTGGGGTTTTGTGGTGTGTGTTGTTGTGTGTGTGGTGGGTGTGTGTGTGTGTGTGTGTTGTGTGTGTGTGTGTGTATTTTTGTGTGTGTGGTGTTGTGTGTGTTGTGTGGTGTGTGTGTTTTGTGGGGGTGTTTGTGTTGTGTGTGTGTGGTTTGTGTGTGTTGTGGTGTGTGTGTGTGTTTTATGTGTGTTGTGTGTGTGTTTGTGTGTGTGTGTGTGTGTGTGTGTGTGGGGTGTGTTGTTTTGTGTGTGTGTGTGTGTGTGTGGTGTGGGGTGTGTGTGTGTGTGTGTGTGTGTGTTATTTTTGTGTGTGTGTCTGTCTGTGTGTGTTTTGTGTGTGTTTGTGTGTGTGTGTGGTGTGTGTGTTTTGTGTGGTGTTTTGGGGGTGTGTGTGTGTTTTGTGTGTGTGTGTGTGTGTGTGTGTGTTGTGTTTTTGTGTGTGTATGTGGTATGGGGTGTGTGTGTGTGGTGGGGGGTTGTGTTTTTTGTGTGTGTGTGTGTGTGTGTGTGTGTGTGTGTGTGTGTGTGTATGTTTGTGTGTGTGTGTGTGTGTGTGTTGTGTGTGTGTGTGTGTGTGTGTGTGTGTGTGTGTGTGTGGTGTGTGTGTGTATGTGTGTGTGTGTGTGTGTGTGTGTGTGTGTGTGTGTGTGTGTGTGTGTGTGTGTGTGTGTGTGTGTGTGTGTGTGTCCTCTCGTGGTCCCGTTACAACAGTTGGTCTATAATCTTATGTTCTCATGTCTCCAGTATTCACCTGTTTGTATTCATCTATATGAAGCTGCAGGAGTCGAGTCTCAGCTCCTGGCTCCTCCTCTGCTGGTCGCTACTGCGTTCACACTCTCCTAGCTGTGTGAGCCATATCATACCTATTCTTAAACTGTGTATGGATTCTGCCTCTACTACTTCGTTCCACATCCACATCCCATGTGGATCATCTATGTTTTTAACTTTCAGTTATGCCCTCGTGTACCTGATTCTTGCCTCGAACAGACTCTCCCTGTCCATCTTTTCAATTCCTCTCACTATTTTGTACGTCGTAATTATATCACCTCTGATCTGTCTGTCCTCTTGTTGCATGCAAAGAGTACGTAACTTTATCCGGCGGTTGACGATGGGGCCCGTCGTTCAATCAGTACCCAGGTTCCGCCATGCTCATGATAAGATGGTTCTGGCAAATTGCGAGGTGATGTGGGTTACCACACACCTGTTGCCCTTAATCCATTCCCATTCTAGAGGCTGGTTGAAGCACGGTCTGCTCTTTCTTGTAGGTGGCTTCTGTTCTGGCCTTGCTTACCGTGGAGTGCACTACTACCTTTGTTGTTTACATAGTGTATATAGTGTACATAATTCTGTTCTAAATTGGTGAAGGATAATATAAGTCAAAAGTTTTCTGCTATGTTTATTTTGCTCCCTTTACACCCAGGATAACAGGTCTTTGGGACTCCTGGGTTGTAATACCGCTAGTGTCTTCAGGATCAGCTCCTCTCGCTTCGCATAGTTAGAGCTATCAGTCCTTGGAAACTATTTTCGTTCCAAACTCTTTTGCATTCATTCTAGATTCTTGCATGTTTTATCAGCTGAGGGTTCCACACTGGTGATGGAGACTCTGGCATACGCTGTGTTTACAGTAATGAATGTCTTCTTGTTGACGTTCCTGAAAGCTGCCGTAGATCTGCTATTATCGCTTTCGTTTCTGCGGTTATTGGGTTGACGTGTGCCTCAGGTGAAATGCTCGGTTCTGTGCTCACCCCGAGGTCATGCTCTTTCAAGGTGGTTTGCGGCCTTCGTTCCAGAACCTGTACTCTGTTTCTGCTCCTCTTTGCCATCCCGGTTTTCTTAACTTTGCATCTACTGGGGTTAGATTCTAACAGCCACTTGTCAGATCAGTTGTGCAACTTATTCAGATCCTGGTCTGCTCCTGCTTGTATTTTCACTTTATCTTCTAACAGGGACACCTCTGACTCGATTTCTTCTGTCACGTCGTTGACATACACAAGAAACAGTCCTGGTCCAACTTCTGGCCGTGTGGAAACTCTCTCATCACACACACATTCTGACACGTCCTCCGGACAATGACTCGCTGTTTCTTCTTGTCAGGTATTCTTTGATATATTGTAGGACTTTTCCTGTTATCATCCCTTCCTTCTCTCTTCCTTGTCTATATTCTTCTTTGTAAATGCTGTTTTCCAGACCCCTGACAGTAACCCTGTTTCAGTTGACTTGTTGAAGATTATGGCTTCTTGTTCATATTTTTCTGCTGTTCCCCTTCACAGAAGCCGCGGGGATACGTTGTTTGATTGTATTGCCTTCCAGGTATCTACCTCACTCAGTAGTGCCTCCACCTCACCTCCCATTGTACTGTCTCCAGTACTTGGTGAAGTACTCTCCCTCTCTGACACCACCACAGTATTATTGGCTACACAGAGAATTTTCTCTTTCAGGTCATTACTAGTGATCTTCCCTCCTTCCTTAGTCAGCCATATTACCTGGTCCTTGTCAGATGATGTGGCTGTAGAGTAATTTTTGCTCAGATCTGGTTTTCGATGCTGTCATTCTCAAATAGTCTTTCAATCTCTCTCCTTACTTATGTGAATTAATTTCTGACTCTTCTGCTTCATCGGTGTTCTTTGCTGTCTACATTTCTTCGATGTTCTGGCACTTTTAGGATTTGACTTTCCACACTTCTGGATGAATCATGGGCTCACTCTGCTCTTGTCTGTACTTCTTTTGTTTCTGGGTATGAATTTCCCCACTGCCTCCCAGAACTATTCCACTTAAACTATCACTTTAACCAATCCCTCTACTGCAAGGTACCTCTATTAAGGTAGGGATGCCTTCATGGACCCGAGGTCTGGTCATGGACCGACCCGCTAGAGCGTTGACCTCCGGAACTCTCTCCAGGTATCTGTGGTTATCTTGGGTATACTTCCACAGGGTATTCTAATCGCAGATCTAGAGAGTGTACAGAGATCCTTCACTGCACGTATAAGTTCTGTCAAGCACCTTAAATACTGGGAACGCTTGGAAGCACTTGACTTGTACTCGTTGGAACGCAGGAGGGAGAGATATATCATAATCTACACTTGGAAAATCTTGGAAGGAATGGTCCCAAATCTGCACACAGAAATCACTCCCTATGAAAGTAAAAGACTGGGCAGGCGATGCAAAATGCCTCCAATAACAAGTAGGGCGCCATTTGTACACTAAGGGGGAAAAACACCATAAGTGTCCGGGGCCCAAAACTGTTTAACAGCCTCCCATCAAGCATTAGGGGAATTGCCAATAAACCCCTGGCTGCCTTCAAGAGAGAGCTGGACAGATACCTAAAGTCAGTGCCGGATCAGCCGGGCTGTGGCTCGTATGTTGGACTGCGTGCGGCCAGCAGTAACAGCCTGGTTGATCAGGCCCTGATCCATTGGGAGGCCTGGTCATGGACCGGGGCCGCGGGGGCGTTGATCCCCGGAATAACCTCCAGGAAACCTCCAGGTAACCTCCAGGTAACCTCCAGGTAACCAGTACTGAGTGGTTACTAGCACCGAGAAACCTCTCATATTTAATGTCCTCTACATCAGAGTCACTTAAGGTGAACACAAGATCCAGCCTCGCTAGTTTGTCACTTCCTCTCTCCATGAGGGTGTCCCTGAAGCGCAGACTCCAAAAACTTTCCATGGTTGCCTCCAGCAGCTTAGTGCTCCGTGTTCCAGGTCCTCCGTGCGGCTCCACACCTTCCCACTCTATTTATTACCGTGAGGTTCAGGTCTCATGGGATCAATAGTTTTACATTGGTCGTGTGAGCTCTCCTTCCTACCTTTGCTTCAGTGTCTATCACACTGCACATATCCTTCACTCTTATTAACTCATTACAACTACTGCAGTAACTACTGGAACAGTAACTACTGGAACAGTAACTACTGGAACAGTAACTACTGGAACCGTAATTACCTGGAACAGTAACTACTGGAAGAGCAACTACTGGAACAGTAACTACTGGAAGAGCAACTACTGGAACAGTAAATACTGGAGCAGTAACTACTGGAACAGTAACTACTGGAGAAGTAACTACTGGAACAGTAACTACTGGAAGAGCAACTACTGGAACAGTAACTAATGGAGCCAGTAACTATGGACCAGTAACTACTGGAGGAGTAACTACTGGAACAGTAACTACTGCAACGTAAACTACTGCAACAGCATCTACTGGGAACAGTATTCTGGATCAGTAACTTACTAGAACAGTGACTACTGGAACAGTAACTCTAGAGGCAGTTACTACTGGAACAGTAAACTACTGGAATAGTAACTACTGGCCAGTAACTACTGGAACAGTACTACTGCAAACAGTAACTCTGGAACAGTAACTACTGGAGCAGTAACTAGTGGAACAGTAACTACTGGAACAGCAAATACTGGAGCAGTACCTACTGGAAAGCAACTACTGGAACAGTAACTAACTGGATCAGTAATCTGGATCAGTAATACTGGAGCAGTAAATACTGAGCAGTATCTACTAGAACAGAACTACTGAAACAGTAACTACTGAGCAGCAACTTACTGGAGCAGTATACTTACTGGAACAGTAACTACTGGAAACAGTAAACCACTGGAACAGTTACTACTGGAACAGTAACTACTGGAACAGTAACTACTGGAACAGTAACTACTGGAACAGTAACTACTGGAACAGTAACTACTGGATCAGTAACTACTGGAGCAGTAACTACTGGAGCAGTAACTATTAGAACAGTAACTACTGGAACAGTAACTACTGAAACAGCAACTACTGGAGCAGTAACTACTGGAACAGTAACTACTGGAACAGTAACCACTCGAACAGTTACTACTGGAACAGTAACTACTGGAGCAGTAACTACTGGAACAGTAACTACTGGAACAGTAATTACTGGAACAGTAACTACTGGAGCAGTAACTACTGGAGCAGTAACTACTGGAGCAGTAACTACTAGAACAGTAACTACAGGAACAGAAACTACTGGAACAGCAACTACTGGAGCAGTAACTACTGGAACAGCAACTACTGGAACAGTAACTACTTGAACAGTAACTACTGGAGCAGTAACTACTGGAACAGTAACTACTGGAACAGCAACTACTGGAGCAGTAACTACTGGAACAGCAACTACTGGAACAGTAACTACTAGAACAGTAACTACTGGAGCAGTAACTACTGGAACAGCAACTATTGGAACAGTAACTACAGGAACAGCAAACTTATGAAGCAGTAACTACGGAAAGTAACTTAGGAACAGTAACTACTGGAACATAACTACATGGAACAGCAAACTACTGGGAACAGCAACTACTGGAGCAGTAATATTAGAACCAGAAACAAAAAAATATAACTAGAACACAGGAACTTATGGAAAGAGGAACTGCTGGAGCAGTAACTACTGGAACAGTAACTACTGGAACAGTAACTACTGGAGCAGTAACTACTAGAACAGTATCTACTAGAACAGTAACTATTCAACAGTAACTATGGAACAGTCACTACTGGCAGTAAATACTGGAAACAGTAACTACTGGGCAGTAACTCTGGAACAGTAACTACTGGAACAGTAACTACTGGAAGCGTAATTACTGGAACAGCACTAAGGAACAGCAACTATGGAGCAGTAACTTATAGAGCAGTAACTACTGGGAACAGTATATATGGAACAGTAACTACTGTGTAGAACAGTAACTACTGGATCAGTAACTACTCGAGCAGTAACCTACTAGAACAGTAACTACTGGAACAGAAACTACTGGAACAGTAACTACTGGAGCAGTAACTACTGGAACAGTAACTAATGCAGCAGTAACTACTGGAACAGTAAACTATGGAGCAGTAACTACTGGAGCAGTAACTACTAGAACAGTAACTACTGGAACAGTAACTACTGGAACAGTACTGGAGCACGAACTACTAGAACAGTAACTACTGGAACAGTAACTACTGGAACAGTAACTACTGCAACAGTAACTACTGGAGCAGGTGCTACTGGAAAGTAACTACTGGAACAGTACACTACTGGACTGAAACTACTGAAAACAGTAATATGGGAGCAGTAATACTGCAGCAGGCAACTACTGGAATCAGCAACTTCTGGAGCAGTAACTACTGGAATAACTACTGGAACAGTAATTATGGATCATTAATACTTGGAACAGTAACTACTGGAAACAATAACTACTGAACCAGCAACTACTGGAGCGTAACTACTGCGAACATTAACTACTGAAAACAGCAACACTGGACATAACTACTGGAACTGTAACTACTGGAACATTAATTACTGGACACAAGCAACTACTGGAGCAGTAACTACTGGAAAACAGTAACTACTGGAGCAGTAACTACTGGAACAGTAACTACTGGAACAGTAACTACTGGAGCAGTAACTACTGGAGCAGTAACTACTGGAGCAGTAACTACTAGAACAGTAACTACTGGAACAGTAACTACTGGAACAGCAACTACTGGAGCAGTAATACATAGAACAGTACTTACTGGAACAGTAACTACTGGAACAGTAACTACTGAAACAGCAACTACTGGAGCAGTAACTACTGGAACAGTAACTACTAGAACAGTAACTACTGGAGCAGTAACTACTGGAGCAGCAACTACTGGAACAGTAACTACTAGAACAGTAACTACTGGAGCAGTAACTACTGAGAGCAGTAACTATGGAACAGTAACTACTGGAACAGCAAACTACTGGAACATCAACTACTGGAAAAAAAGTAACTATTAGAAAAGCAACTACGAGACAGTAACTACTGAAGAGTAACTTACTGGAGCAGTAACTACTTGGAACAGTAATACTGGAAACAGTAACTACTGGAAAGCAAAATACTGGACAGCAACTACTGGACAGTAAAACTATTAGACAGCAACTTCTTGAACATTAACTATTGAAGAGTAACTACTGAGCAGGTAACTACTGGAACAGTAACTACTGAGCAGTAACTACTGGGCTGTAACTATTTGAACAGTAACTCTGGAGCAGTAACTACGGAACAGTAACTACTGGAAACAGTAACTACTGGAAACAGTAACTACGGAAACTGAAACTACTGGAACAGAATACTGAGCAGTAATTCTAGAGCAGGTAAACTACTGGACAGTAACTACTGAACAGTAACTACTGACAACAGCTAAACTATTGGAGCAGCAACTATGGAAAACAGAAACTACTGGAACAGAACTACTGGAACATTAAAACTACTGGAACTGTAACTACTGGACAGCAATACTGGAACAGCAACTACTGGAGCAGTAACTTCTAGAGCAGTAACTACTGGAACAGTAACTACTGGAACAGTAACTACTAGAACAGTAACTACTGGAACAGTAACTACTGAAACAGCAACTACTGGAGCAGCAACTACTGGAACAGTAACTACTGGAACAGTAACTACTGGAACAGCAACTACTGGAACAGCAACTACTGGAGCAGTAACTTCTAGAGCAGTAACTACTGGAACAGTAACTACTGGAACAGTAACTACTGGAACTGTAAATACTGGAACAGTAACTACTAGAGCAGTAACTACTAGAACAGTAACTACTGGAACAGTAACTACTGAAACAGCAACTACTGGAGCAGTAACTACTGGAACAGTAACTACTGGAACAGTAACTAATGGAACAGTAACTACTGGAGCAGTAACTACTGGAGCAGTAACTACTGGAGCAGTAACTACTAGAACAGTAACTACTGGAACAGTAACTACTGGAACAGCAACTACTGGAGCAGCAACTACTGGAACAGCAACTACTGGAACAGTAACTACTAGAACAGTAACTACTGGAGCAGTAACTACTGGAACAGTAACTACTGGAACAGCAACTACTGGAACAGCAACTACTGGAACAGTAACTACTGGAAGAGTAACTACTGGAGCAGTAACTACTGGAACAGTAACTACTGGAACAGTAACTACTGGAGCAGTAACTACTAGAACGTATCTACTAGAACAGTAATACTGAACAGTAATACAGGAACAGTAATACTGGAGCAGTAAACTACTGGAAACAGCTAACTACTGGAGCAGTAACTACTGGAACAGTAACTACTGGATTCAGTAACTACTGGTAAACAGCAACTATTGAAACAGACAACTACTGGCAGCAGTAACTTCTAGAGCAAGTAACTACTGGAACGTAACTACTGGAAACAGTAACTCTGGAAACAGTAAGTACTGGAACAAGTAACTTACTAGAGCAGTAACTACTAGAACAGTAATACTCAACAGTAATACTGGAACCAGTAACTACTGGAGCAGTTAACTACATGGAACAGTAACAGGCAGCAGTAACTACTGGAAAGTAACTATGGAGCGGTAACTACTGGGAGCGTAACTACTAGTACAGTAACTACTGGGAACCGTAACTACAGGAACAGTACTGGGGAGCGGTAACTACTCAGAACAGTACTTTCTGGAACAGTAATACTGAAACCGCAACTACTGGAGCGTAACTACTGGAACAGGAACACTGGAACAGTAACTATGGAACAGTACTACGGGAAGCAAGAAACTACTGGGAGCGTATATCTTGGAGCAGTAACTACTAGAACAGTAAATACTGGAACAGTAACTACGGAACGCAACTATGGAGAGTAACTACTGGACAGCAACTTATGGAACATTAACTACTAGAACAGTACTACTGGAGCGTAACTACTGGAACGTAATACTGGAACAGCAACTATGGAACAGCAACTACGGTAACAGTAACTACTGGAAGAGTAACTTACTGGAGCAGTAACTACTGGAACAGTAATCCTGGAACAGTAACTTACGGAGCAGTAACTACTTAGAACAGTATCTACTAGAACAGTAAACTCTGGAACAGGTAAATACTGGATCAGTAACTACTGGAACAGCAACTACTGGAGCAGTAACTTCTAGAGCAGTAACTACTGGAACAGTAACTACTGGAACAGTAACTACTGGACAGTAACTACTGGAACAGTACACTACTGGAACAATAACTACTAGAAGCAGTAACTACTGGAACAGAATACTGCAGGCAGTAACTACTGGAAACAGTAATTACTGGAGCAGATAACTACTGGAGCAGTAATACTACTAGAACAGTAAACTTCTCGACACAGTAAACTACTGGAACCAGTAACTACTGGAGCAGTAACAACTGGAACAGTAACTATGCAGCAGCCAACTACTGGAACAGTAACTACTGTTATTTTACTATTTTATCAAGCAGTAACTATGGAGCAGTAACTACTAGAACAGTAACTACTGGAACACTAACTACTGGAACAGTATTGGAGCAGTAACTACTAGAACAGTAACTATCTGGAAACAGTAACTATTGGAGCGTAACTTACTGTAACCAGTAATCTACTGGGCGCAGTAACTACTGGGCGGTAACTACTGGACAGCTAACTACTCGGAACCGTATATACTGTGAGCAGTAACTATTAGAACAGTAACTACTGGAGCAGTAACTATTAGAACAGTAACTACTGGAACAGTAACTACTGGAGCAGTAACTACTGGAACAGTGACTACTGGAGCAGTAACTACTGGAGCAGTAACTACTGGAGCAGTAACTACTGGAGCAGTAACTACTGGAGCAGTAACTACTAGAACAGTAACTACTGGAACAGTAACTACTGGAGCAGTAACTACTGGAACAGTAACTACTGGGGGGTAGCAGTAACTACTGAACAGTAAACTATGAGCAGTAAACTACTGGAGCAGTAACTACTGGAGCAGTAACTACTGGAACAGTAACTACTGGAACAGTAACTACTGGAGCAGTAACTACTGGAACAGTAACTACTGGAGCAGTAACTACTGGAGCAGTAACTACTGGAGCAGTAACTACTGGAACAGTAACTACTGGAGCAGTAACTACTGGAGGGCAGATAAACTACTGAGCAGTAACTACTGGAACAGTAACTACTGGGCAGTAAACTACTGGAGCAGTAACTTCTGGAGCAGTAACTACTGGAGCAGTAATCTATAGAACAGTAACTACTGGAAACAGTAATACTGGAGCAGTAACTACTGGAGCAGTAACTACTAGAACAGTAACTTCTGGAACAGTCACTACTGGAGCAGTAACTACTGGAGCAGTAACTACAGGAACAGTAACTACTGGAACAGTAAGTACTGGAGCAGTAACTACTAGAACAGTAACTACTGGAACAGTAACTACTGGAACAGTAACTACTTGAGCAGTAACTACTAGAACAGTAACTACTGGAACAGTAACTACTGGAGCCGAATACAGGGACAGAAACTATTTTTTTTTTTTGTTTGTTTTTTTTTTTTTTTTTTTTTTTTTTTTTTTTTTTTTTTTTTTTTTTTTTTCTGGTGCAGTAACTACTGGAACAGTAACTACTGGAACAGTAACTACTGGAACAGTAACTACTGGAGCAGTAACTACTGGAACAGTAACTACTGGAACAGTAACTACTGCAACAGTAACTACTGGAACAGCAACTACTGGAGCAGTAACTACTGACGCAGTAAACTACTGGAACAGTAACTACTGGGCGAGCAGTAAACTAACTGGAACAGTAACTATGGGGCAGTACTAACTAGGACCGTAAAACTACTGGAAACACTAACTATGGAACAGTAATTACTGGAGCAGTAACTACTAGAACAGTAACTACTGGAGCAGTAACTACTGGAGCAGTAACTACTGGAGCAGTAACTACTGGAACAGTAACTACTGGAACAGTAACTACTGGAACAGTAACTACTGGAACAGTAACTACTGGAACAGTAACTACTGGACCAGTAACCTACTGGAACAGTAAACTTACGGGATCAGTATTACAGACAGTGACCACCAGACTCACTGTGGTAAACACAGTCACAGGTATTCCCACCTGTGACTCACTGTGTTGTTCACTCGGGGTAGATAATGGTTCAGCGAGTTCGTAAGACTGAGATTTCTATTCTACGTGACGGCAGGATGTGCCTTACGGCGCTTGTGTTCTTCCTGCGATACCAGAGCTTATACTTATTTCCTGTGAGCCAACATTTATGTAGAAGCAGTGAGATTAGTCACTGTTGACGTGTTATGTTGGTGTCATAGCAGTGAGATTAGTCACTGTTGACGTGTTATGTTGGTGTCATAGCAGTGAGATTAGTCACTGTTGACGTGTTATGTTGGTGTCATAGCAGGGGATAGTCACTGTTGAGTGTTATCAGTTGGTGTATAGCAGTGAGATTAGTCACTGTGAGTGTTAGGTTGGTGTCATAGCTGTGAGATTAGGTCATGTTGGGAAGTGTTATGTTGGTGTCACAGCAGTGAGATTAGTCACTGTTGACGTGTTATGTTGGTGTCATAGCAGTGAGATTAGTCACTGTTGACGTGTTTTGTTGGTGTCATAGCAGTGAGATTAGTCACTGTTGACGTGTTTTGTTGGTGTCATAGCAGTGAGATTAGTCACTGTTGACGTGTTTTGTTGGTGTCATAGCAGTGAGATTAGTCACTGTTGACGTGGTTTGTTGGAGTCATAGCGTGAGATTAGTCACGGTGTTGCGTGTTATGTTGGTGTTATAGCAGTGAGATTAGTCACTGTTGACCCCCCCAAGTTATGGTTGGTGTCACGCAGTTGAGATTTAGTCACTGTTGACGTGTTATGTTGGTGTCATAGCAGTGAGATTAGTCACTGTTGACGTGTTATGTTGGTGTCATAGCAGTGAGATTATTCACTGCTGACGTGTTTTGTTGGTGTCATAGCAGTGAGATTAGTCACTGTTGACGTGTTATGTCGGTGTCATAACAGTGAGAGTAGTCACTGTTGACGTTTTATGTCGGTGTCATAGCAGTGAGTGTAGTCACTGTTTGACCGCGTTATGTGTATAGCAGTGAGAGGGTTAGGTCATGTTGACGTGTATGTTAGTGTCAAAGCAGTGAGGGAGTAGTCACTGTTGACGTGTATATGAGTGTCATAGCAGTGAGGAGTCGGTCACTGTTGACGTGTTATATGAGTGCATAGCGTGTGAGAGTAGTCACTGTTGACGTGTTATATGAGTGTCATAGCAGTGAGAGTAGTCACTGTTGACGTGTTATTTGAGTGTCATAGCAGTGAGAGTAGTCACTGTTGACGTGTCATACGAGTGTCATAGCAGTGAGAGTAGTCACTGTTGACGTGTTATGTATCATAGCAGTGAGAGTAGTCACTGTTGACGTGTTATGTCGGTGTCATAACTGTGAGAGTAGTCACTGTTGACGTTTTATGTCGGTGTCATAGCAGTGAGAGTAGTCACTGTTGACGTGTTATGTGTCATAGCAGTGAGAGTAGTCACTGTTGACGTGTTATGTGAGTGTCAAAGCAGTGAGAGTAGTCACTGTTGACGTGTTATATGAGTGTCATAGCAGTGAGAGTAGTCACTGTTGACGTGTTATGTGAGTGTCAAAGCAGTGAGAGTAGTCACTGTTGACGTGTTATGTGAGTGTCATAGCAGTGAGAGTAGTCACTGTTGACGTGTCATATGAGCGTCATAGCAGTGAGAGTAGTCACTGTTGACGTGTTATGTGAGTGTCATAGCAGTGAGAGTAGTCACTGTTGACGTGTCATATGAGCGTCATAGCAGTGAGAGTAGTCACTGTTAACGTGTTATGTGAGTGTCATAGCAGTGAGAGTAGTCACTGTTGACGTGTCATATGAGCGTCATAGCAGTGAGAGTAGTCACTGTTGATTGGTTGTGGTGTCATACGCAAGTGCGAGTAGTCACTGTTGACGTGTCATATGAGCGTATAGCAGTGAGTGTAGTCACTGTTGGACTTGTTATGTATCATAGCCAGTGAGCGTAGTCACTGTTGAGTGTTATGTCTCATAGCAGTGAGAGTATTCACTGTTGACGTGTTATATGAGTGTCATAGCAGTGAGAGTAGTCACTGTTGACGTGTTATGTATCATAGCAGTGAGAGTATTCACTGTTGACGTGTTATATTAGTGTCATAGCAGTGAGAGTAGTCACTGTTGACGTGTTATATGAGTGTCATAGCAGTGAGAGTAGTCACTGTTGACGTGTTATGTGAGTGTCATAGCAGTGAGAGTAGTCACTGTTGACGTGTTATATGAGTGTCATAGCAGTGAGAGTAGTCACTGTTGACGTGTTATGTGTCATAGCAGTGAGAGTAGTCACTGTTGACGTGTTATGTTGGTGTCATAGCAGTGAGAGTAGTCACTGTTGACGTGTTATGTGAGTGTCATAGCAGTGAGAGTAGTCACTGTTGACGTGTTATGTGAGTGTCATAGCAGTGAGAGTAGTCACTGTTGACGTGTTATGTGAGTGTCATAGCAGTGAGAGTAGTCACTGTTGACGTGTTATGTGAGTGTCATAGCAGTGAGAGTAGTCACTGTTGACGTGTCATGTGAGTGTCGCAAGACATGCCAGGCCGTTGACTGAGGTTACGATGACTGTTGTTATAAGGTAGGTCACCGAAGCAGGTCACTACAGATCATTGCAGTGGGTCACCGAAGAGGTCACAAAAAAAAAACAGCGTTTCTGAGTAGAGTCACTGCAGCAGGTCCCCGAAAGCAGGCTCACAGCAGTAGGTCACCGAAGCAGGTCACAACAGTTACTGCTAGCAGGTCCCTGTAGGAGCCCTACAAGTTCAGTGGTAATCACTACAGGTCAGTGCAGTAGGTCACTGCAGCAGGTCACTGCAGTAGGTCACTACAGGTCAATGCATCAGGTCACTGTAGTAGGTCACTTCAGGTCAGTGCAGTAGGTCACTGCAGAAGGTCACTGCAAGTCAATGCAGCTGGTCACTATAGTAGATCACTACAGGTCATTGCAGTAAGTCCACTGCAGTCGGTTAATACAGGTCAATGCAGCAGGACACTGTAGTAGGTCACTACAGGTCAGCGCAGCAGGTCACTACAGGTCAGTGCAGTAGGTCGCTGCAGGCCAGTGCGGCAGATCATTACAGTAGGTCAGTGCAACAGGTCATTACAGGCCACAGCAGGTTACTGCAGCAGATCACTTCAGTAGGTCACCGAAGAAGGGAACTACAAGTCACCGAGGTCATACAGGTTACGTAGCAGGGCCCTGCAGGTCACCGGGCAAGGTCAAAACGGTTTCTGCTGCAGGTGACTGCAGCTGGTCACTACACGTCAAGTGATAGGTCAGTGCAGCAGGTCACTACAGGTCAGTGCAGCAGGTCATTACAGCTCACAACAGATCAGTGCAGAAGGTCATTACAGATCACTACAGGCCAGTGCATTAGGTCAGTGCAGCAGGTCACTACAGGTCAGTGCAGCAGGTGCACGACAGGGCTGTGCATGAGGTCACTTAAGGCAGACAGTTAGTGTACTTCCTGACCTAAATCAGCCTCTGTGGTGCATGTCTCTATTACCTTAGTCTTAACAGGAAACTGATGGACGGCTTAGATACCTGGATCTCCCCCCCTATAACGCATTCAATGTGCAGCGCGCGCGCGCGCTCTTCGCGTGCGGCGCTCTCGCTCGCGCTCTCTCTCGCTCTCACTCTCTCTCTCTCTCTCTCGTCTCGTCGCGCGCGGCGCTCTCGCTAGCTCTCTCTCGGCTCGCTCGTCGCTTGCTCGCTCTCTCGCTCTCTCTCTCTGCTCGCTCGCGCTCGCTCTTGCTCTCTCTCGCGCGCGGGCTCTCGTCTATCTCTCTCTCGCGCTCTGCGTCTCTCGCTCGCGCTCTCTCGCGCGCTCGTGCTGCTCTCTCGCTCTCTCTCTCTCCGTCGTGCTCTCGCGCTCGTCTCTCTCTGCGCGCTCTCGCTCTGGCTCGCGACAGCGCCGCGCGCGCGCGCGCCTGCGCGCGCGGCGCGCGCGCTCGCGCGCTCGCGCGATCTCGCGCTCGCGCGCGCTCGACTCTCGCGCGGCGCTCGCGCGATTCGTCGCGCGCGTCGCTCGGCGCGCTCGCGTCGCGCGCTCGCCGCTCGCGCGGGCTCGCGCGCTCGGCGCCGCGCGTCGCGCTCGCGATCGCGAGCCGCGCGCGCGCGCGCTCGCGCTCGCGTGCGTCTCGCTCGGAGCGCTAGTGCGCAGCGCCTGCGCTCGCGAGCGCGCTCTGCGCGCGCTCGCTCGCTCGAGGCGCGCCGCGCGCGAGCGCTGGCTCTCGCGTAGGAGTACGCTCGCGCGCTCTCGCGCGCGAGCGCTCTCGCGCGCGTCAGCGCGCGCGCGTCTCTGTCGTCTCTCGCTCGCGCGCGCTCGTAGCTGCGCTCCGCGGCGAGCGCGCATACTAGAGCGCGAGCGCAGCGGCCGACGAGAGAAGAGAGCGCGACGCGCGAGCGCGCGCGCGCGCGCGCCGCGGCCGCTCTCGGCGGGCCTCGCTCCTCCGCCTCTGCGGTGTGGTGTTTCCTTGTGGTGGTGGTGTGTGTTTTTGTACCACACTAGGGTGTTTGGAGTTTGCTTGGTGTTGTTGTTTTTCATGTTTGTTTGTGACCTTTAGTGTCGTCGTTGGTGTTGGGTACCCCATGGGTTGTGTGGGGTGGTTAGGGTTTGGGTTTTGTTAAGGAGCCCCTTAGCGGGGGGGTTGTGTCAGCCTAGATGGTTCAGGGGTGTTAAGGGTTTGCATTCAGAACTGTATGGCGGCCATGGCTAAGAAGCTATGAGCTGTTACTACGCATCAGTGTTTTCTCATTTTGAAAGAAAAAAGGCATTTTTGTTATGAGACTATCAAGTAGGGAACAGGTATTGAATGGAAGTTGGAAAGCCATCTGTGGGCCAGCATTTTCATTTGTTGAATATAACTGACGTTATCTCGTTGCATATTATTGCTTGTAAATGTGTTTCCATATCGAGGCATCTGGGATATTGTTTGATCTCCAGATGGAAGAATATAGGTCGTTGAAGGGTGTAAGTTGGTGTATTTTAGTTACTGAGAGAAGGGTTTACGACCAGAGTTGAAGGTGCGCTTGTCATGCCCCGTCTTGGTGCACATAAAAGCTTGGTTCACGCTGTACCTCGAAGTGGATCCAAGTGTGGGTTATATATTTTGACAATTTTGGCCTATTTGTACATAACAGATAAGGCCAACCCACATTCCCTCCTATGTTGAAGGCTCTGCTGAAATGAGACAGATGACAGAATCTATCCAGGAGGGGGGCCAGGGAGGATGAGACGTCTTGCTCTGTTTTTCTTACTCTGTTCAAGCAGTTTTTTTTCGCAGATGAGGAGAGGGGGGGGGCGGCAGGCAAACCAAGAAAGTGGAGCATCTCAAGGTAGTTGCGTACTTTGCCTCGTTAAGGATCTGCATCCCCTACCGTAAAGGCAGATGCGAGATACGGCGAAGTGCTGTAAGCTTTTTGCTGCCTTGTTTGCAAGATTTACAACATGGTTCTTCATGTTAGGTTGGAGTCAAATTTCACCCCAAGGATATAACTTCTTGTTCCAGGTGCCAACATCGTCCCATTCATCCTTACTACGGCTGCCAGCATTACCATCATGGTGCTAGAGAAGAACTCATTTGCTTTTTTCAGGTGAAATAGGTTACTTGCATCTATTTCCCCTAGCTGATATAGGCTTCAGCTGGTGTTGATTGTAGCTTATGAGCAGCTGGCATTCTTCTCTTAGGAAAGTGAATGTCCAGTGTACAGTCGTCTGATAAGCATGTGCTTCTGGGATTGAGATTTGAAGAAGGTCGTTGAAGTAGACATTCCTAACAGTGGACCAGCACACTTCTAGTGGAAACGCTTTTGCCCCAATAGGTTGCATGCTGATTCCGTTTCCTTTGAGGACTACAGATTAGAGATTACCTGAAGTGTAATCACTGAGGAGGACATAGCGTAGAGCCTGCTAGTTCCCAGTGCTGAGTTTTGCCTAAGAGGCCCTGGTGCCAAAACTTCAAAGCATGGGAATTTGCAGGCTCTACGCTAGGTCTACAGCAGTGTTACCTTCATGGGTGATCTCTAAGTGTAGTCCTCAATGGAACGGAATCAGCAAGCAAGGATACTATTGGGGCAGCGTTCACATGGAAACGTGTGCGGGGGTCCACTGTTATGGAATGTATATTTAAAGGGGTTGTAAAAAGGGGGAAGTTTGGGACCAAAAGGGTGGCCCCGCCTTTTTTTTTCCTTTTTAAGCGCCCAATGGAAGGGGGGGGGGCCGGGGAAAAAAACCCCCAAAAACCCCAAGGAAAAATTGGGGGGCATTCCAAAGGTTTTAGTTTTGCTAGGGCCCTGGTTGAAAACCCCTCGAAGCAGGGGAAAATGGCAGGCTTAAGCTTTTTCTCCTTTTTAAAAGATTCCCTTTTCCAGGGGAGTTTGGGGGAAAATTTCCCCAAAAAGGATAAACTTCTTTTGGGCCCAACTTCCCCCACAAAGGGCCCCGGGTTCCACGGGTTTAAAAGAACTCAGCTTTTTTAAAAATTTCTTCCTCTTTTCCCCCTATTTTTCCCCGCTGGTGGGGTTTTGTTTCCCTTTCTTTTCTTCTCTTTTGTTCTTCTCTTTCTTTCTTGGTAAAAATCGTTTCTTCCTCGTCCCCCTTCTTCCTTCCCCAATTTCCTCTTTCCTTCCTTTGGGCTCCTTTTCCTTTCACTAAACCGTCCTCTTTCCCTTTTTTTTCTCCCTTAAAATTTTTCCCCTGGGTTCCTTCCTTTCCTGTCCTTTCTTTCTCTGTTTCCCTTTAAATCTCCCTCTTTCACTTCCCCAAAAAACTTCTTCACTTTTTGTTTTCCCGACCTTTCTTCTCTTCCTCTCTCTTCTCTCTCTTCTCTCTCTCTCCTCGTCGCCGTCTCTCTCCTCTCTCTCTCTCTCTTTCTCTCTCTCCCTCTCTCTCTTTTCCGCTCCTCCTCTCCTTCTCTCTCTCTCCCCCCTTCTCTCTCTCCTCTCTCTCTCTCCTCGCTCGCCCCCTCTCCCCTCTCTTTTCTCTCTTTTCTCCCCTTCCCCCTTTCTCTTTTCTCTCTCTCTCTCTCTCTCTCTCTTCTCCTCTCCCTCTCTTTCCTCTCTCTCTCTCCTCCCTCCTCTCTCTCCCCTCTCTCTTCCTCTCCTCGCTGCTCGCTTCCCCTTCTCTCTCTCTCCCCTTCTCTCTTCTCCTCCTCGCTCGTCCTCCTTCTCTTCTCCTCTCTCCTCTCTTCCTCTCTCTCTCTTTTCTCTTCCTTCTTTCCTCCTCTCTTCTCTCTCTTCTCTCTCCTCTCCCTTCCCGCTCGCCTCCTCCTCTCTCTCTCTCTCTCTCCCCCCCTCTCTCTCTCCTCCCCTCTCTCTCTCTCTCTCTCTCTCTCTCTCTCTTCCCCTCTCTCTCTCTTCTCTCTCTCTCTCTCTTCGCTCGCTCCTTTTTCTCCCCTTCTCTCTCTCTCTCTCGCTCGCTGCTCGCTCTTCTCTCTCCTTCTCTCTCTCTCTCTCTCTCTCTCTCCTCCTCCTCTCCTCCCCCCTCCTCTCCTCTCTCTCCTTCTCTCTCCTCTCTCCCTCGCTCGCTCGTCCTCCCCTCTCTCTCTCTCTCTCTCTCGCTCGTCGCTCCTCCCCCTTTTCTCTCCCTCCTCCTCCTCCTCTCTTCTCTCCTCGCTCCCCGCTCTTTTCCTCTCTCTCTCCTCCCCTCCCCCTCCTCCCTCCCCCTCCTCTCTCTCCTCTCTCTCCCCTCCTCCCCCTTTTTCTCCTCTCTCTCCTTTCCTCCCCCCGCTCCCGCTCGCTCTTCTTCTCTTCTCTCTCTCTCTCCCCCCCCTCTTTTTTCTCTCTCTCTCCTCCCTCCTCGCTCCCCTCCTCTCTCTCTCTCTCTCTCTTCTCTCTCTCTCTCGCTCGCTCGCTCGCTCTCTCTTCTCTCTCTCTCTCTCTCTCTTCTCTCTCTCGCCCCCCTCGCTCGCTCCTCTCCTCTCTCTCTCTCTCTCTCTCTCTCCTCCTCTCCCCCTCCCCGTCCTCTCTCTCTCTCTCTCCTCTCTCTCTCTCTCTCCTCTCTCGCTCGCCCCTCGCCCCTTTTTCTCTCTCTCCCTCTCTCTCCCCTTTCTCTCTCTCTCTCCTCCCCCCTTCCCCCTCTCTCCTCTCTCTCTCCCTCCCTCTCTCTCTCTCTCTCTCTCTCTCTCTCCTCCCTCGCTCGCTCGCTCGCTCTCTCTCTTCTCTCCCCCTTCTCCTCTCTCTCTCTCTCTCTCTCTCCCCCCTTTTCCTCCTCTCTCCTCCCCTCCCCCTTCTCTCCCCTCTCTCTCTCCCTCCTCTCTCCTCCCCGCTCGTCGCTCCTCTCTCTCTCTCTCTTCTCTCTCTCTCTCTCCTCTTCTCGCTCGTCGCTCGTTCTTCTCCTCCTCTCTCTCTCTCTCCCCCTCTCTCTCTCCCTCCTCCTCTCCCCTCCCCTGTCCTCTCTCTCTCTCTCTCTCTCCCCTCCTCCTCCTCCTCTCCTCTCTCTTCTCCTCCTCCTCCTCTCTCTCCTCCCCTCGCTCCCTCTTCTCTCCTCTCTCTCTCTCCTCTCCTCTCTCTCTTCTCTCTCTCTCTCTCTCTCTCCTCTCTCGTCGCTCGCTCGCTCTCTCTTTTTCCCTCGTCGCTCGCTCTCTCTCTCTCTCTCTCTCTTCGCTCGCTCGCTCGCTCTCTCTCTCTCCTCTCTCTCTCTCTCTCTCGCTCGCTCGCCGCTCTCTCTCCTTCTCTTCTCTTCCTCGCTCGCCGCTCGTCTCCTCTCTCTCTCCTCTCTCTCTCTCGTTTCCTCGCTCGCTCTCTTCTCTCTCTTTTTTTCTCTCTCTCTCTCTCCCCTTCGCCCCTCGCTCTCTTTTCCCCTTTTCTCCCCTCTCTCTCTCTCTCTCTCTCTCGCTCGCTCGCTCGCTCTCTCTCTCTCTCTCTCCTCTCTCTCTCCTCTCTCTCTCTCTCTCGCTGGGCTCGCTCGCTCCCCTCTTTTCCTTCTCTCTCTTCTCTCCTCTCTCTCTCTCTCTCTCTCTTTTCTCCTCTCTCTTCTCTCTCTTCTTCCTCTCTCTCTCTCTCATTAATAAACATTCATCACTCGTCTCAGGTTGATGGGACCATGGAAGGGACCATAAATGGGTTGGGGGAGTCACAAGAAGGTCAGTACATGGCTGATGATGTTTGAGCCATGGAAACGCAATTCCAGGCCAGCAGAGGTGCCAGAGTCAACCTGGAAGAACCTGGAAGAATCTTATTTTTTTCATAATGTAAGTATTATCTATTTATATGAATACATTATTATTAATATTATTATTATTATTATTATTATTATTATTATTATTATTATTATTATATATTATTATTATTAGTTAAAGTATTATTTATTAAATTATTTTCAGCACAAAGCAGCAGCAGCTCTCAGCAGCAACAGTACACAGCAGCAGCAGCTCTCAGCAGCAACAGTACACAGCAGCAGCAGCTCTCAGCAGCAACAGTACACAGCAGCAACAGAACATAGCAGCAGCACCACACAGCAGCAGCAGCTCACAGCAACAACAGCTCACAGCAAAAGCAGTAGAACACAACAGCAGCAGCAGCATCACACAGCAGCAGCAGCACCACAGAGCAGCACACAGCAGCAACAGAACATAGAAGCAGCAGCTCACACAGAAGCACACAGCAGCAGCAGAACACAGCAGCAGCAGCACCGCACAGCAGCACACAGCAGCAGCAGAACACAGCAGCAGCACCACCACACAGCAGCACACAGCAGCAACAGAACACAGAAGCACCACACACCAGCAGCAGCACACACCAGCATACAGCAGCAGCAACACACAGCAGCAACAGCAGCCCACAGCAACAGCAGCACATAGCAGCAGCAGCACACAGCAGCATCATCAACAGCAGCACACAGCAGCATCAGCACACAGCAGCATCAGCACACAGCAGCAGCACACATTAGCAGCAGCACAAAGCACCAGCAACAGCAGGACACAGCAGCAGCAACAGCACACAGCAGCATCACGAGTAGCAGCAGCAGCAGCACACAGCAGCAGCACACAGCAGCACCAGCACCAGCATACAGCATCAGCAGCATCAGCAGCAGCAGCAGCAGCACGCAACAGCAACAACACACAGCAGCAGCACCTGCAGCAGCACACTCCATCAGCAGCAGCACACGTCAGCAGCAGCACACCTCAGAGGCATCACACAGCAGCACACAGCAGCAGCAGCAATAGCAGCAGCAGCACACAGCAGCAGCAACAGCACACAACAGTATCACCAGTAGCAGCAGCAGCAGCACACAGCAGCAGCAGCAGCACACAGCATCAGCAGCATCAGCAGCAGCACACAGCAGCAGCAGGAGCACACATCAGCAGCAGCACACAGCAGAAGCAGCAGCACACAACAGCAGCAGCACAAAGCAGCAGCAGCACAGCAGCAGCCGAACACAGCAGCAGCAACACAGCAGCAGCAGAACACAGCAGCAGCAGCAGCAGCAGCAGCAGCAGCAGTACACAGCAGCAGCAGCAGAACACAGCAGCAGCAGCAGCAGAACATAGCAGCAGCAGAACACAGCAGCAGCAGCAGAACATAGCAGCAGCAGAACACAGCAGCAGCAGCAGCAGAACATAGCAGCAGCAGAACACAGCAGCAGCAGCAGAACATAGCAGCAGCACAGCAGAAGCAGAACACAGCAACAGCAAAGCACAGCAGCTCTCAGCAGCAACAGCACACAGCAGCAACAGCAGAACATAGCAGCAGCAGCAGAACACAGCAGCAGCACCACACAGCAGCAGCAGCACACAGTAGCACACAGCAGCAGCAGCAGCAGCAGCTCACAGCAGCAACAACTCACAGCAAAAGCAGAAAAACACAGCGGCAGCAGCAGAACACAGCAGCAGCAGCTCACAGCAGCAACAGCACATAGCAGCAAGAGCACATAGCAGCAGCAGTACACAGCAGCAGCAGCAGAACACAGCAGCACCAAACAGCAGCTCACAGCAGCAACAGCACATAGCAGCAGCAGTACACAGCAGCAGCACCACCACACAGCAGCACCAAACAGCAGCACACAGTAGCAGCAGCTCGCAGCAGCAACAGCTCGCAGTAGAAGTACACAGCAGCAGCAGCAGCACACACCAACAGCAGCACATACCAACAGCAGCACACACCAACAGCAGCACACAGCAGCAGCAGCAGCACACAGCAGCAGCACACACCAACAGCAGCACATACCAACAGCAGCACACACCAACAGCAGCACACAGCAGCAGCAGCAGCACACAGCAGCAGCACACAGCAGCAGCATCAGCAGCACACTGCAGCATCAGCAGTAGCAGCAGCAGCACACAGCAGGAGCATCACACAGCAGCAGCTGCACACAGCAGCAGCAGCACACAGCAGCAGCAGCACACAGCAGCAGCAGCAGCAAAAAGCACCAGCAACAGTAGCAGCAGCAGCACACAGCAGGAGCATCACACAGCAACAGCTGCACACAGCAGCAGCAGCACACAGTAGCACACAGCAGCAGCAGCAGCACACAGCAGCAGCAGCACAGAGCAGCAGCAGCACAAAGCACCAGCAACAGTAACAGCAGCAACACACAGCAGCAGCAGCACACAGCAGCAGCAGTAGCAGCACACAGCAGCAGCAGCACAAAGCACCAGCAGCAGCAGCAGTAGCACACAGCAGCAACAGAACACAGCAGCATCACGAGTAGCAGCAGCAGCAGCACACAGCATCAGCAGCATCAGCAGAAGCACACATCAGCAGCAGCACACATCAGCAGCAGCTCACAGCAGAAGCAGCAGCAGCACACAGCAGCAACAGCAGCACACAGCAGCAGCAGCACACAGCAGCAACAGCAGCACACAGCAGCAGCAGCAGCAGCACACAGCAGCAGCAGCAGCACACAGCAGCAGCAGCACACAGCAGCAGCAGTACAATGCACCAGCAACAGTAACAGCAGCAACACACAGCAGCAGCAGCACACAGCAGCAGCAGCACACAGCAGTAGCAGCACACAGCAGCAGCAGCAGCACAAAACAGCAGCAGCAGCAGCAGCAGCACACAGCAGCAACAGGACACAGCAGCATCACGAGTAGCAGCAGCAGCAGCACACAGCATCAGCAGCATCAGCAGCAGCACACATCAGCAGCAGCACACAGCAGAAGCAGCAGCAGCAGCAGCACACAGCAGCAACAGCAGCACACAGCAGCAGCAGCAGCACACAGCAGCAACAGCAGCACACAGCAGCAGCAGCACACAGCAACAACAGCAGCACACAACAGCAGCAGCACACAGCAGCAACACACAGCAGCAGCAGCACACAGCAGCAGCATACACTAGCAGCAGTACATGGCAGTATCATCAGCAGCAGAACACAGCTGCAGCACACAGCAGCAGCAACAGAACACAGCAGCAGCACACAGCAGCAGCAACAGAACACAGCAGCAGCACACAGCAGCAGCAACAGCACACAACAGCAGCACACAGCAGCAGCAGCATCACACAACAGCAGCAGCAGCAGCAGCAGCACACAGCAGCAGCAGCATCACACAATAGCAGCAGCAGCAACAGCAGCACACAGCAGCAGCAGCACACAGCAGCAATAGCACCAGCACCAGCAGCAGCACACAGCAGCAGCAGCACAGAGCAGCAGCAGCACACATCAGCAGCAGCACACAGCAGCAGCAGCACACAGCAGCAGCAGCACACAGCAGCAATAATACTAGCAGCAGCAGCACACAGAAGCAGCACACAGCAGCAGCAGCATACAGCAACAGCAGCCCACAGCAGCAGCAGCACACAGCAGCAATAGCACTAGCAGCAGCAGCAGCACACAGCAGCAGCAGCACACAGCAGCAGCAGCACACAGCAGCAGCAGCAGCACACAACAGCAGCAGCACACAGTAGCACACAGAAGCAGCACACAGCAGCAGCAGTAGCAGCAGCACACAGAAGCAGCACACAGCAGTAGCAGCAGCATCAGCACACAGCAGCAGCAGCAGCACACTGCAGCAGCAGCACACAGCAGCAGCAGCAGCAGCACACTGCAGCAGCAGCAGCACACAACAGCAGCAGCACACAGTAGCACACAGCAGCAGCACACAGCAGCAGCAGCACACAGCAGCAGCACACAGAAGCAGCAGCACACAGCAGCAGCAGCAGCACACAACAGCAGCAGCACACAGTAGCACACAGAAGCAGCACACAGCAGCAGCAGTAGCAGCAGCACACAGCAGCAGCACACAGCAGTAGCAGCAGCAGCAGCACACAGCAGCAGCACACAGCTACCTATTTTTCAGAGTATATTGACATTGGTCATGAACGGGCAAGAGCTAGAGCTCCATTAGTGTCGTTGTCGGTGAGGAAGGTGACAGTATAACACTTGTATAGTGTTAGGGCAGGTCACTATAATACACTTGTACATTGTTCTTGGTGAAGGAAAGTCGTTATACAACACCTTACAGGTGGTAGCGCATCACCTCACCAACCTCCACTGACAGCCGCCAACAATGTTTCTGTAATGTAAGAAAGATATCACTCTCACGAGCCCCCCTGGGGCGGGGAAGGTGCCAGAGCCAGAACTTGCTACCACCTGCAGCTCACAAGATTGCCATTCCCACGAGCTTCTCTGGAGCGGGGCAGACCAGAGGCCTAGCTCCCTACGAGCCCCGTGAGGGCGGGGAATGGACCTAGGCCTGGGAACAATTGGTTCAGAAGATGAAGAGGTACTTGTACCTCCTCCCATGGCAAACATAGGTCTCAGACACTCCCAAGACAGAGAACCAAGGCCGGACCACCATCTGGAAAAGACCCGGACCGGCAGAATACCGGCGAATCAAGAAGAAATGTGATGAAGCTCGATTTTACAATTCTCTTCAGCGTAAATCGCAGCTTAGAGAAGCCGGGTTCACACATCAAGTGAAGTCAGGCAGGTGACAGACAACAGTACCCACATTCCCATATTCATGATCCCGCTTATTCAGATTTATTCCTGTTTCTCCTGCATAAAACAAATTGGAGCGGTCACACACACCTCACCATGGCTGACGGTGGCTTCTGCTATGGCTACAAATTTTTCTTTGTATATAGTTTATTTATTTATTTATTTATTTATTTATTTATTTGAACATGATACATACATTTCCCTGCCCATACGTTTATCCTAATTCCCTGACACACGCTGACCGTTTATTTAGCAACAAAATACACATGTTAAACACAACACTGATAATAACGAAGGGAAATGTTGATGCATGGACGATGTGGTAAACTTAACAGGAAATACAAGAGCAAAAATATATGCAATAATCATGAAGGTGAGTGTACACGACCTCTGGTGTTATGTGTACCAACATGAAGGTGAGTGTACACGACCTCTGGTGTTATGTGTACCAACATGAAGGTGAGTGTACACGACCTCTGGTGTTATGTGTACCAACATGAGGGTGAGTGTACACGACCTCTGGTGTTATGTGTACCAACATGAAGGTGAGTGTACACAACCTCTGGTGTTATGTGTACCAACATGAAGGTGAGTGTACACAACCTCTGGTGTTATGTATACCAACATGAAGGTGAGTGTACACAACCTCTGGTGTTATGTGTACCAACATGAAGGTGAGTGTACACAACCTCTGGTGTTATGTGTACCAACATGAGGGTGAGTGTACACGACCTCTGGTGTTATGTGTACCAACATGAAGGTGAGTGTACACGACCTCTGGTGTTATGTGTACCAACATGAAGGTGAGTGTACACGACCTCTGGTGTTATGTGTACCAACATGAAGGTAGTGTACACGACCTCTGGTGTTATGTGTACCAACATGAAGGTGAGTGTACACGACCTCTGGTGTTATGTGTACCAACATGAAGGTGAGTGTACACAACCTCTGGTGTTATGTGTACCAACATGAGGGTGAGTGTACACGACCTCTGGTGTTATGTGTACCAACATGAAGGTGAGTGTACACAACCTCTGGTGTTATGTATACCAACATGAAGGTGAGTGTACACAACCTCTGGTGTTATGTGTCCAACATGAAGGTGAGTGTACACAACCTCTGGTGTTATGTGTACCAACATGAGGGTGAGTGTACACGACCTCTGGTGTTATGTGTACCAACATGAAGGTGAGTGTACACAACCTCTGGTGTTATGTGTACCAACATGAAGGTGAGTGTACACAACCTCTGGTGTTATGTGTACCAACATGAAGGTGAGTGTACACGACCTCTGGTGTTATGTGTACCAACATGAAGGTGAGTGTACACGACCTCTGGTGTTATGTGTACCAACATGAAGGTGAGTGTACACAACCTCTGGTGTTATGTGTACCAACATGAGGGTGAGTGTACACGACCTCTGGTGTTATGTGTACCAAACATGAAGGTGAGTGTACACAACCTCTGGTGTTATGTGTACCAACATGAAGGTGAGTGTACACAACCTCTGGTGTTATGTATACCAACATGAAGGTGAGTGTACACAACCTCTGGTGTTATGTGTACCAACATGAAGGTGAGTGTACACAACCCTCTGGTGTTATGTGTACCAACATGAAGGTGAGTGTACACGACCTCTGGTGTTATGTGTACCAACATGAAGGTGAGTGTACACGACCTCTGGTGTTATGTGTACCAACATGAAGGTGAGTGTACACAACCTCTGGTGTTATGTGTACCAACATGAGGGTGAGTGTACACGACCTCTGGTGTTATGTGTACCAACATGAAGGTGAGTGTACACGACCTCTGGTGTTATGTGTACCAACATGAGGGTGAGTGTACACGACCTCTGGTGTTATGTGTACCAACATGAAGGTGAGTGTACACGACCTCTGGTGTTATGTGTACCAACATGAAGGTGAGTGTACACTACCTCTGGTGTTATGTGTTCCAACATGAAGGTGAGTGTACACGACCTCTGGTGTTATGTGTACCAACATGAAGGTGAGTGTACACGACCTCTGGTGTTATGTGTACCAACATGAAGGTGAGTGTACACAACCTCTGGTGTTATGTGTACCAACATGAAGGTGAGTGTACACGACCTCTGGTGTTATGTGTATCAATATGAAGGTGAGTGTACACAACCTCGGGTGTTATGTGTACCAACATGAAGGTGAGTGTACACGACCTCTGGTGTTTATGTGTACCAACATGAAGGTGAGTGTACACGACCTCTGGTGTTATGTGTACCAACAAGAAGGTGAGTGTACACGACCTCTGGTGTTATGTGTACCAACAAGAAGGTGAGTGTACACGACCTCTGGTGTTATGTGTACCAACAAGAAGGTGAGTGTACACGACCTCTGGTGTTATGTGTACCAACATGAAGGTGAGTGTACACGACCTCTGGTGTTATGTGTACCAACATGAAGGTAAGTGTACACGACCTCTGGTGTTATGTGTACCAACATGAGGGTGAGTGTACACGACCTCTGGTGTTATGTGTACCAACATGAAGGTGAGTGTACACGACCTCTGGTGTTATGTGTACCAACATGAAGGTGAGTGTACACGACCTCTGGTGTTATGTGTACCAACATGAAGGTGAGTGTACACGACCTCTGGTGTTATGTGTACCAACATGAAGGTGAGTGTACACGACCTCTGGGGGTTATGTGTACCAACATGAGGGTGAGTGTACACGACCTCTGGTGTTATTGTACCAACATGAAGGTGAGTGTACACGACCTCTGGTGTTATGTGTACCAACATGAAGGTGAGTGTACACGACCTCTGGTGTTATGTGTACCAACATGAAGGTGAGTGTACACGACCTCTGGTGTTATGTGTACCAACATGAAGGTGAGTGTACACAACCTCTGGTGTTATGTGTACCAACATGAAGGTGAGTGTACACTACCTCTGGTGTTATGTGTACCAACATGAAGGTGAGTGTACACGACCTCTGGTGTTATGTGTACCAACATGAAGGTGAGTGTACACGACCTCTGGTGTTATGTGTACCAACATGAAGGTGAGTGTACACGACCTCTGGTGTTATGTGTACCAACATGAGGGTGAGTGTACACGACCTCTGGTGTTATGTGTACCAACATGAAGGTGAGTGTACACGACCTCTGGTGTTATGTGTACCAACATGAAGGTGAGTGTACACTACCTCTGGTGTTATGTGTTCCAACATGAAGGTGAGTGTACACGACCTCTGGTGTTATGTGTACCAACATGAAGGTGAGTGTACACGACCTCTGGTGTTATGTGTACCAACATGAAGGTGAGTGTACACAACCTCTGGTGTTATGTGTACCAACATGAAGGTGAGTGTACACGACCTCTGGTGTTATGTGTATCAATATGAAGGTGAGTGTACACAACCTCTGGTGTTATGTGTACCAACATGAAGGTGAGTGTACACGACCTCTGGTGTTATGTGTACCAACATGAAGGTGAGTGTACACGACCTCTGGTGTTTATGTGTACCAACAAGAAGGTGAGTGTACACGACCTCTGGTGTTATGTGTACCAACAAGAAGGTGAGTGTACACGACCTCTGGTGTTATGTGTACCAACAAGAAGGTGAGTGTACACGACCTCTGGTGTTATGTGTACCAACATGAAGGTGAGTGTACACGACCTCTGGTGTTATGTGTACCAACATGAACGTAAGTGTACACGACCTCTGGTGTTATGTGTACCAACATGAGGGTGAGTGTACACGACCTCTGGTGTTATGTGTACCAACATGAAGGTGAGTGTACACGAACTCTGGTGTTATGTGTACCAACATGAAGGTGAGTGTACACGACCTCTGGTGTTATGTGTACCAACATGAAGGTGAGTGTACACGACCTCTGGTGTTATGTGTACCAACATGAAGGTGAGTGTACACGACCTCTGGTGTTATGTGTACCAACATGAGGGTGAGTGTACACGACCTCTGGTGTTATGTGTACCAACATGAAGGTGAGTGTACACGACCTCTGGTGTTATGTGTACCAACATGAAGGTGAGTGTACACGACCTCTGGTGTTATGTGTACCAACATGAAGGTGAGTGTACACGACCTCTGGTGTTATGTGTACCAACATGAGGGTGAGTGTACACGACCTCTGGTGTTATGTGTACCAACATGAAGGTGAGTGTACACTACCTCTGGTGTTATGTGTACCAACATGAAGGTGAGTGTGCACGACCTCTGGTGTTATGTGTACCAACATGAAGGTAAAGTGTACACGACCTCTGGTGTTATGTGTACCAACATGAAGGTGAGTGTACACAACCTCTGGTGTTATGTGTACCAACATGAAGGTGAGTGTACACGACCTCTGGTGTTATGTGTACCAACATGAAGGTGAGTGTACACAACTTCTGGTGTTATGTATACCAACATGAAGGTGAGTGTACACGACCTCTGGTGTTATGTGTACCAACATGAAGGTGAGTGTACACAACTTCTGGTGTTATGTATACCAACATGAAGGTGAGTGTACACAACCTCTGTTGTTATGTGTACCAACATGAAGGTGAGTGCACACAACCTCTGGTGTTATGTGTACCAACATGAAGGCGAGTATACACGACCTCTGGTGTTATGTGTACAAACATGAAGGCGAGTATACACGACCTCTGGTGTTATGTGTACCAACATGAAGGTGAGTATACACGACCTCTGGTGTTATGTGTACCAACATGAAGGTGAGTATACACGACCTCTGGTGTTATGTGTACCAACATGAAGGTGTGTGTACACAACCTCTGGTTTTATGTGTACCAACATGAAAGTGAGTGTACACGACCTCTGGTGTTATGTGTACCAACATGAAAGTGAGTGTACACAACCTCTGGTGTTATGTGTACCAACATGAAGGTGAGTGCACACAACCTCTGGTGTTATGTGTACCAACATGAAGGTGAGTGTACACAACCTCTGGTGTTATGTGTACCAACATGAAGGTGAGTGTACACGACCTCTGGTGTTATGTGTACCAACATGAAAGTGAGTGTACACAACCTCTGGTGTTATGTGTACCAACATGAAGGTGAGTGTACACAACTTCTTGTGTTATGTGTACCAACATGAAAGTGAGTGTACACGACCTCTGGTGTTATGTGTACCAACATGAAAGTGAGTGCACACAACCTCTGGTGTTATGTGTACCAACATGAAGGTGAGTGTACACAACCTCTGGTGTTATGTGTACCAACATGAAGGTGAGTGTACACGACCTCTGGTGTTATGTGTACCAACATGAAGGTGAGTGTACACAACCTCTGGTGTTATGTGTACCAACATGAGGGTGAGTGTACACGACCTCTGGTGTTATGTTGTAACCAACATGAAGGTGAGTGTACACAACCTCTGGTGTTATGTGTACCAACATGAAGGTGAGTGTACACAACCTCTGGTGTTATGTATACCACATGAAGGTGAGTGTACACAACCTCGGGTGTTATGTGTACCAACATGAGGGTGAGTGTACACGACCTCTGGTGTTATGTGTACCAACATGAAGGTGAGTGTACACAACCTCTGGTGTTATGTGTACCAACATGAAGGTGAGTGTACACAACCTCTGGTGTTATGTGACCAACATGAAGGTGAGTGTACACGACCTCTGGTGTTATGTGTACCAACATGAAGGTGAGTGTACACGACCTCTGTGTTATGTGTACCAACATGAAGGTGAGTGTACACAACCTCTGGTGTTATGTGTACCAACATGAGGGTGAGTGTACACGACCTCTGGTGTTATGTGTACCAACATGAAGGTGAGTGTACACAACCTCTGGTGTTATGTGTACCAACAGAGGTGAGTGTACACAACCTCTGGTGTTATGTATACCAACATGAAGGTGGAGTGTACACAACCTCTGGTGTTATGTGTACCAACATGAAGGTGAGTGTACACAACCTCTGGTGTTTATGTGTACCAACATGAAGGTGAGTGTACACGACCTCTGGTGTTATGTGTACCAACATGAAGGTGAGTGTACAGACCTCTGTGTTATGTGTACCAACATGAAGGTGAG